>QRDG01000205.1:563410-1125245 GCA_012064385.1 Puccinellia tenuiflora | reverse complement strand
CCAGTCTTTCCAATTTGAATTTCGTTCCACATATTTATAATTGCTTATACCGAAGAATTTACTATTTTAAGATGACATGGAAGACATCTTTAGATGGCATGAAAGACACGAGATAGCTGACAGGGATAGTAAAACAATGTCGGAGAACATAATTGTTGCTACTTGTCCATCGTCTTGTTGCTCTCTAACGTATGTGTGTAGGACGTTACATGCAGATGCAGGTCCCCCACCGCGTCTGGCTGCATCTAACACGTACGTACGTAAACACGGGGAGACAGAATGGATGGATCAAACCCATGCATTATTGCATATTCTTCCCTCCCCACAAGGATGGTCCGGCTGTAGTTATATGTTCTGCAGTTCTGTTGTTCTCTAACGTGCTTGCATGCATGGCACTATGCCAGGCACAGCTTTATTTTTCTGTCGCGGCATTGATAACTTTCAGATTTCAGTCAAGAGTTTCAGTTAAACTTTCCTGTAAAATAACCCGTAGTTGTGGTTAAGAGTTAAATCTTTCCAAACCAAACACAAGTTACAGATACTCCCTCCGAGTTCCAAAATAATTGATGTAGCTTTGTCTAAATATTGATGTATCTACACACTAACACATGTCTAGATATATTTTTATTTAGACAAATCTATATCAAGTATTTTGGAACGGAGGGAGTAGTACGTAATAGCCTAGGGTTATATTCCACAATTTATATACGATTATTGGTTAAGGCGATATGTATCATCATAGTAAATCGATATGTCCTGTTCGCGTGGTAATTAAGTAGAGCTAGTAGAGATAGAAATTGTCCAAACTGCGGTCACCTGGCATGGTTGGTCCGCTCCCGACGGACATCCCAGCTGGCAAGGTGTCAGAAAGTAGGGTTTGATCGGTAGTATATCACTGTGTTTCCGATCTTAATTCCAGCGGTCGATTAGCGCCGTGACACTAGGTCTAGCAGTTAATTTATTTGTCTCCTTTAAATTATGAATGTAGAAGAAGAGTAGAGATTTCGAGCTCCGGTGATTCCTTTATTTACAAATATATCAAAAGTTTATTTACAAGTTGTTAATAATGTATCTTAAAAATGTGCAAATTCTAAATTTAAAATATTTATATTCTGAGCTACACCAAAATTAAACATACGTGGATCTGAGTTTGTCCAAGCCTCATGAAGAAAAGAAAAATTAATATAACATAGGCCTGCTAAAAAAAGAGAACTTTTAGAAAGATTCTTCTACTTGGACTTGCTTTAGACTGACATTTCAAAAGAACAAGGGAAATCCAAAAACGTACGATTACTAAACCTGTTGATTTGGCATTAAAATGTTAACGACTAACAATTTGGAGCTTCGTCTAAACCTACCACTAAAACAATATGAATTATTAAATTCAGGATTGAAACCAGGTAAACACGAGCACCCATTCCAAGTATAGGACGTGAACATCGGTTGGCTGGTTCCACCACAAGTAACCTAACCATCTAAGCTATGCTCAGTTTGCTTTGGGAAATTTTATTCTGAATGTAAGTGTGCAAGAATCGACAGGAAACAAAAACTATTCAATTGATGATTATGAGTAGGAGCATTCTGATGAAACATAATGGATTAAGATTAAATATGCTTAGTTTAAGGGAACACAGAACTGTATATGGTTAAATTTTTGGAGCACTCATATATGTTAATAGTCATGGGCATGCTTAGTTTTAGATGAATATAAAAAGTACTTACTCCATTTATTTAACTAGTACATGTGAGATACAACCGGAAAAATCATGTATGAGATATAATACCAGATAAACGATAAATTGGTTAGTTCATATATATTTTAGAACACATAGTATAATAGATAGATCCACCAGAGACTCGTCACATTGGGCTCTATGCAGACGCCGTAATACTTTGTACGGAGTATATCTACGCGATAATTGAGTAATAAATACCCTTTATCGAAAAGAGACTCAGCCACACGAACACACATACATGCACACAACACCTACTGAATTGAAAGCCAGAATAGCGGAACTGGCTAGCCGGATGATTGAGAAAGCGTTCATCATATATATTTCCTGTGAGAGGTATGTTCAAGGGCAGATCCAGGTCTCATGGGTGCAAAATGATTTATGCCATGGATCGCAAGAAAAGAGTATACTGTAGCAAATGTATACAATATAAATGACAAATGAGCGTACAGAAAAAGATGCCCGTATCATTTCGCAAGCCCATGCACGATATCACACCCTGTAACCAAGACCATGTCTAATTGTCACAGCCCTTCAAAATAGCAAACTTTTTGGTGCCTGGCTGCCTGCTCCACCTCTCCAACCATTTCATGGAACAGTGATCTCTTTCTCTCTCTCCCGGGTACATTTCTGGGTCGCACATCCACCAAGTTGCTATTGCTATCCTTCTCACTAGCCCCCATCCCTATGCATCTACCACACCCTCATCTCACCCACACGAACACAAACCCTATACACAAGAATCATCTCTCACTCATGACCTAATCACTCCATTTCTCTAGCTTCCCGGACACACGCACACACACACATCCCTTGATCGTCGCAGCAGCAGTATTGTCACGGCTCACGGCTTGCTAGTGTGTTGCAATGGCAACTTCCACTGCTGCCCCGGATCTGTCGCTCCACATTAGGCCGCCTTCACCAATCGGCCGCGAGGAATCGGCCATCTCTGCAGAGTCGACGAAGCTTTGCCTAGGGCTTGACATGGCGACGGCTCGGCCCAATGGCCACCCCGACCTTCAGCAGCGTCTGCACCAACCTAGCCAGATCCCGAGTTTCAAGAAGAGCTCCTCTGACAGCCAGGTGGGCTCTTCCGGCGGTGCAGCGAGATCTGGAAATGGTGGTGGTGGTGGCAAGAAGAGCTCTAGAGCTCCACGGATGCGCTGGACGACGGCGCTCCATGCGCACTTCGTGCAAGCCGTCCAGCTCCTTGGGGGTCATGAGAGTACGTTCATGCAAATGAATTCAATTTCCTTGTTTTGTTGTTTCGACTATGAAGCGCTTCTGGTTAGGCTGGAGCTAGCTCATAATCACATGAGCAATTTTCAGAGATTATCCAATTTTACAGAATTTTTAAGAAGTCATATAAGATGGTGCAATCTTATTGTGTAATCCTGTATCTTGTAGTCCTATATTGGTTGGTTTGTAAAACATTTGTGTTACAAGTCTATCTATGTTGCAACATCGAGCTAAATATATTTTCTATCTTCAAGGAGCAACACCAAAATCAGTCTTGGAGTTGATGAACGTGAAGGATCTCACACTCGCTCATGTCAAGAGCCACCTACAGGCAAGTAACTTGAAGTCTAGAACTCATGTCTCTCTATCTTCAAGTTTTCCTGTTAGTTTCGCAACATTCAAGAACGAAACAAGAGTTTAGTCTTTTCTTATGATTAGTTGATCAGCTCATCTCCACTTTTTTTCTTGCTAAGGTAGTTGGCTCTTGCCAAGTACTTCTTGTCTCTTTTAACTAATTAATCCCTTGTGTCTAATTTATAGTATCATTATAACTTGTTTAATTAGTAGGTTCCAAGAGTAAACCAAATGGAAACACGGGGCCTAGTCAAGTAATTAAATCTTTCCTTGTCCTTACATTTTTATTTGCTTGACCTGTGACAGATGTACAGAACAGTGAAGGGCACTGCTACAGACAGATCATGTGCTGCAGGTAAATTCTGCCAACGTGTTTGTTTTCTTCCTTTCAGAGACATTTTTTCTTGTCTGAGTTGATCATTCAGTAAGGTCAAATCACATAATGCAATCTGAATTATTGGGACGGTCTATATGTGGTGTTTGCCTGCGCATAGCCCTGTTTATAAATCTAACACTGAAATAGAACAGATGCATACATTGTATATGGTTGTGTCTGTTGAAAACAACGAGTCAGAAAGATACTGAATTGTCAATTGTCCATGCATCCACAAAAAACACATTTGTTCGCATAGTAACTTATGATTTTATTGTTTATTATTAATGGGTCAGACATACACACATGGTGTTCTGCAGGCCATGGTCAGATGAGAGATATGGGCTTCCTGAGGAGAGGTGGTGAAGTGGATGGCTTTGACGTGTTTAGCAACATCACTCCAAGGTTTGCAAATATTATACTCCGTAAAGTAATCAAATAATATCCCAGACTCATGCATGTCGAATGATTTGTTTTGTGCTATTCCTTTGTCGTTGTGCGTATGCATGTCTGCAGCCTCTATATTTGCTCTGGACATCAGTAGATCTTATTTAATTTGTATATATTATGTGCATATCCATTACAACAAATTGTACATGTATGCATTTTAAAAAGATTGCATGTTTGTTATGAGGTATTTATGGATTTCAATTGCGTGGCAGAATTTTGAGGTATCTGACTACTATATCTTAATTGATATCTCTAGCATAGACCTGGATAGAATAATCAGGATGCTCAATGGATAGTTTTCTTTTAGATAAGTCTTTGTATATATGTGTTAAATTGCACGGTGCATGGAGTTATAGATAGCATAAAGGTGATTTAAACTTTGATGCAGAAGTTTTTCATTACTTGTCTATGTATGTACATAATTTTGCTAGAAACGTCTAGCTAGTCATGTCCAACGCAACTTACTAAGTTCACAATTTTATCATGGAAGTATTTTAATGAAAATCATTATTTCTTTTGGCTACCACATATGTATAGTGGCATTCTGTGATACTACAGACGAGAATCTGAGCCGCACAGGGCTTTATTAATTTAAAGCTGGGCGTTATCGCCTTTTATAATAAATTATGTACTTTAAACTGTACAATGCAGGGATGTATAATACATTCCCTCCTATTTTAACTTGTGTTGAAATAATGCAATCATGAAGTTGAAATCCAATATATGTTATACATAAGCCACACAAGATGCATTGTAATTAATTAATGTCATGTGCACAATGCTTCATAATAATGTAACTGAGTGAGGAGAGATGCATGGATGTTAGCTAGGTGCGCTTAGGGAAAAATGGAAGTATACCTAGGACTTCAATCCGTTTATGTCATGTACGATTTTCATATTTTCCAATAAATTATTTAATACATAATTCTCCATTTAAATGAGTGCCTTTGAAAAATATGAAATGGTTATAATGAGAGTGTAATAGCTTGATTTATTTTATGCCAAGATACGACCTCTCTTGTTTTTCGTAGAAGCTTTACTTACTATAAAATGTTTTGATCCACTACACTCTCTATTTTAGATTTTCACATGAACTAAAATAATTTCTACACATATACAATTGTATGCTAATGATTGAAATTCTAAACTATGTTCTTGAATTTCAAATATGTGGAGTCATTTTGTGTATGGTGCTTAACAATTTAATCCCCATGATTCAACAAATGATGGCCAAACAAGATCACGAGGCTTCAAATTACAGCAGAACATATTTTACATGTCTGCTAAGTTTGATGAATAAGAGATATACGTTGTGACTTAGAAAAGAAATGTTGTAAAGCTCGATTATTGGCACCCTTTTTTTAGAGATCATGCAACAATGGCTTTCTTTCTGAAAATGATGTGCCAAGGTAGGGCATGGTTTTCTTATTTTCTTTTAATTTGGAAGGCCCACATTAATTGTAGGAAGGAGCATGTACTCCCATGTATAAAAACATATGAGACTAAAGATACCACATTTGTCATTTGTGATATAATTTCTCACATCGAAAAAAGGTAGAGGTGTCACATTTACTAAAATATTATATAACCACACCGCTTAATTATTTGAATGTAAGGCCGTATATTAACAATATTATATTGACTTTTGAGAAAAGAGAGGATATACACATCTACCTCTCATGAAACCATTATGGTTGCATAAATAAGGTCTACTAGAAAAAATCTTGCTCACTTATTTGGGTGGGATCACATTTAATGGTGTTGGTTAGTGGAAAGCGTTGTAAATTAACTCTTATCCAAGAATTACAAATGATCTCCACTAGTTTTGTAACAAAATAAGCAGTCTTGCTTAGTCATCACTTTTCATAGATGCAATATTAATATATGAAATCTACTTGATAATGCTTGAAACTGTCATATGAACTGACTTGAAACTACATTAACTGGGTGCGAATAAACAAAGTATTTTATTTGCATTTCATATCGCATATTCTACTTTCTTAAAATTCCTTTTCCCTTATAACTAGACTAATTAAGCAGCTCTGATTTCAGCACCATAATTTTCTCCCATGCATGGATCGAAACACACATTTCAAGTTACTTGCACCGCCGTGGTTTCCCCTGCATGCATGGTCTGATGTTTGTACAGGCATATTGTTCTTGATTTCCAAACTCCCACGTAGCGAAGGAACTACAAGCTAGCTTGGCTCTATGCTACGCTCCAGTTAATCATAGACACTGTAACACAAAGCTCTGCATGCATGCAGCACCAGCCATGGGGGACAGGTCTATAAAGGGAAAGTAACTCTAGCAAATCAATCTGGCAAAACAGTGTACCCCATCAGTACTGCATGCTGCCACACCGGTTTTGGGGAAGGTTGATCATGATGCCTGCCAAGACTTTCTTTCACCTCCGGCCTGTCCTAACCTTCAGCACTACTTCAGCCGCATGCACCTCAGACTGTGAGAGAGAGAGAGAGATGCCAATAAGCATCATCTTGCTAGCAGCCTAAGACTCGGCTGCGCAGTGATGATCGTCTTCAGATCCATATAAATTGTCCCCCTGCTCCCATCAGAGAAGCTGGCCATTTTCTCGCCGGGTGGTGGCCGGAATCTTGGTGTGAGACAAGTAGAACAAGACAAGGGCGCACGCACCACCCACCCATCCGTTCATGTGATCACTCATCAGTCCATCCATCCAGCCATTGTCCTTAGCTTGACCGGCTGAGAAAGCCTGCCGCACCCACTCTAGTTCATCAGGTAGCTTAAATACACGTACGGCGAGAGATATATCAGTGAGTGGCCAGCTTGCCAGCATTGGCATTTGCATTAAGGGTGTGTTTGGTTCATTGGCTATGAAAAAGTGGTTGGGGGCACCCCTAACCACGTGGTTGGTGGTAACCATTTTCATGTTTGGTTGTGTGTGTTGGCTAGCCATGTTTTCTGTTTGGTTGAAGTGATAAAAAGTGGTTAGGGGTGGCCATATTTGTGTTTATTTTGAGGGATTAGAAATGCTTAGAGTGATATGGTCAATTATTTTTAAGATGCTGAGGAAACCCCGTAATATATTTATAAAAGGGAAAAGTTTGTTTAAATATCTATACTATACAGTAATTTAGAGAGGGAAATTTCTTAATGTGTTGAGGTAAAATATCAGCATCTGAAATAACTTTACTCAAATATTTAAAAGGAAAGAGTTAGTTCAAATATTTAAAAGTGAATATTTGTTCAAATAATTACAAGGGAACATTTCTTTAAATATTCTTAATATATAATAGTAAAATGTTTTCAAATATTTAAAAGCGTAAAATTACTTATTATATTTAAAGTCAAATGTTTATTCCAATATTATTAATATATAAATTAAGAAAAGTTTGTTTAAATATTTAAAAGTGAATATTTTGTTCAAATAATTAAATATAAAAGTTTCTTCAAATATTGTTAATATATAAAAAATGTGTTTTCAACTATTTTAGAAGCTATTTTAGAAGGGTAAATTTGTTATTATATTAAAGGAAAAAGTTTATTCCAATATTTTTAATATATAAAAAGGAAATTTTATTCTAATATTTAAAAGGTAAATGTTTGGTTAATATTTAAAAGGGAAATCTGTCAACTATTCTTAATATTTATATAATAAGGGAAAGTTTTTTCACATATATAAACGGGTAAAATGTCTTAATATATTTAATAATGAAAAGCTTTTTCAAATATTAAAAAAGGGTAAATTTTCTATTTTTTGAGTACGATGAATATGTCGTAAAATGTTTCGCAGGTGATGGCAGGGACTCGCCCACGGGTGGTTGGCCTCAACCACCACTTTTATAGTGGTTGAGCTCAACCACTTTTTTGAGGGAATATGCCTAAAATTTGGCTACCTCCACGCACCCAACACCACAAACCAAACATGGGCTAACCACTTAAAAAATGGCTACCCACAACCACTTGGTGGCTAGCCACCCAACCAAACACACCCTAACACAGCAAGCACACTACGCCGTGGCCTCTTCTGCATTGACACAGCATTGCCGGCTGCAATTGCGGCTGTATGCATGCAGTATCTCTAGGCCTCTTCTGCTCGTCGTGTTTGCCTCTGGTAGTAGTCTCCTGCTGCTCTCGATCGATCGATCTGGGCCTTGCATGGCGCAGCGCAGGCGGAGTTTAATTCCTGCCGTGCGCACGTACGTACGGGTACGTGCGTGGTTCCCTCCATCTGATGGTTTTAACTGTTTTGCTGGCTCTTGTACTCATTGTGTCTGCCTGCTGCCTGTATCGAACCCGGCCCACACAGCTGATAATACGTCACGAGACTCCTTCATTATTTTTTTTTGCTTTCACCTTAAGCTAGCAAGCTCATCTTACTCCAAAATCTGAGGCGAACATTGTTTGCTATAATTAAGTTTCAGAAGACAGCCATGGACGTCGCCGGTGGAGCAGCTGCCGTCACAGTACCTCCAGCAGCAAGGCAGCGGCGGGCTACCTAGCCCCTACCTCATGTCCATTCAGCAATACTTCATGAAACAACAAAACCAGGTGATCTTTCCTTAATTCCTACAGTAGTACATAGCTCCTCTCTTCTTAATTCATAGAACTCCGATAAGCTAGCTAAATTGCCACGTTGCTTTGGGGATAGTCAAATGTGAAACTATTATTTTACTGTTATTGGTTGAGCTACATTCATGCAACTCCTAGCTAGAAAAACATAGCCGTTGCACTGCCAAATAACCACTTGGGCATGCATCCATGTTTTGTACAGGGATGGAGGGGAGGTGCACTACAGCAAGACGATGCACTCCATTGCCTAGGGCAGGACAAAGGACAGCGTCTGCACGCAGGCGCAGGCCATGATGAGACGGCCAGGATTAGATCGTCGACCGCAGGTTTCCCCAAGGGATGGTCGTCGCCCTCGTCGTCGTCGTCACTATCGCTGTCGCCGTCACTACAGTTGAGCGGCAGGAGCGCCGGCAGCGCCGCAGAGCAAGCATGCGTGAAGCAGCAGCAGGCGCCATCAAGGGTACCGAACCTGGAGATGTGCCTAGGGAGGCAGGGGTGGCAAAATGGCGTGGAGCAGCAGCAGCGGCAGGGCGTCGAGTCCTCTGCCTCCAAAGAGCTAACCCTACTTAAGTGCTTGTGAAATTATCTAATACTAAATAGTCGTTCGAACACACTGATTTTAATCCCACTGGTTGAGAGTGAAAATTAGAATAAGAGGTGCTAGCTAGTTTGTTAACTTTCTCTTCCGAAACAAAAAGAGGTACTCGTAGATGGGGATCTTTATTCCATACGACACTGACTTCGTCTTCGGATCATTAATTTGTGCCAAAAGAACACACATATACCTATTCTGCACATCAAACATTGACCCCCAACTGTTGGGACATGTCGCTCCACATGGAGGTGTGTTGGCAGCCCAACTTTAGCCCAAAAAGTCTAACACGTTTCAACCGTTGATCAAGGTTCACATCCAATGACTGAGCTGCCTACATGAGAGGTAAGAAGGAGAAAATCCTAGCCACCGTTGGTGGTTGTGCAAGCAAGCAAGTGAGAGGCCGGAACGTGGCTGCTGCTGCCAGAGAGTGAGAGAACACACAAGAACACCACAACCAAGTGAGAAGAGAGGAAGAAGAAGGAGAGGTGATTTATGTAAGGATTGGTGCATCTGACAAGTCTGTCTTCAAGCCGGTGTGTGGGAATCAAACGTGATTGGATTGACTCCATACTTGGTGAGCTCGTTCCTTACTTTGAGTATTTCGATCTGGTTAGCTGGTTTGAGATTTGGGTCAGTGGAGCATCAGATTTGAGAGCGGTATAGTCGGTTTGGACTGCTGCAGTCTCAGCACAAAGCAGTTTTGGTAGAGTAACAGTTTGGGCAGGAAAACGGTGTCTGATTGATCTCATTTTTGGTGAGTAATTTGGGAACTCATATGTCTGCTTGTCTACCAAGTTTCGTGCAGTTTGGATCTGTAATTTAAGAGCAATTTGCTGATTACCGAAGGGGACAGAATCTGGGACACTCTGTTTTGCTGAAATCTTGACTCTTGTGGTTGTTGTTGTTGTTACCGGTTGGCAATGAGCTGAAGTGTGTGTTGTAATCTCTAGATATTTTAGAGAAGACTCTTGATCATAGTGAATCTTGCATAGACCGGTTGGTTCACAGCCGTGGTTTTTCCTCCTCACGTTGAGGAGGTTTTCCACGTAAATCCTTGTGTCACTTGTGCGTGTGATTGTGTTTATATTTCGGCTGCATATCCATTGATTGAAGCTATCCTCAAAGTTCATTGCAGGCTGTAGGGTGGTCATCGGGTTGTGTATGTCCCTTCCGAGCGTCAACACCAACTTCCATAGCCACAAATTAAACACCGCTAGATGCTAGGTTCCTCATGCGAGAGCAGCATGCTAGTTTCGCTTTTCCTTAATAATGTTTCTTTTCCTAAGATGCATTTTTAATGAGAATAAAGATCGACTTATGCTAGATAAACACTGCTGCAGCCTGCAGAATAGGCTACCACTTTAATGTGCTACCAGTGATGTCCTTTGTATGTGCTGACCGTTAATGGTAATTCGTCAAGGCCCAACACGGTGGCTTACCAGTGAGCCACCAGTGGGTAATCGCTAAAAAAAGGTTCCCTTTGCGAAGGGAACCTAACGTTCATTCCCGTCGCGACAAGTGTGTGCTTGCATGTCCGCCAAGTGTCGCAGCCGGAGTTAAAGTGGGGATGATGAGAGAGAAATGGATACGCGGTTGGAGGCCACTTTTTCCCTTTTTTGAAAACGAATTTTAAAATGAAATATCTTGAGAACCGTTCATCCAAATTACGAACCGTTTGCACTTTTGAGCTCATTACGTCGAGATCTTCAAAACTAGATCTTATGTTGATAGGTTTTGACGAACTTTTTTTCTTCTTCCGATTCTATATAATTTGTACATCCTGTTCTGTGAACTTTGTAGTCATACCCTGTACTTCCTATTATGTGTATTTTTGTACTTCGTTTTATGTGTATTTGTACTTCCGGTGTCAGTGTACCTTCTACTTCGTGTTCTGTGTTTTTTGTATACCCTGTTCTGTGTACTTTGTACACCTTCTGTGTGGTTTGTACTTCCAGTTTTGTGTACTTTCTACACCTTCTTTTTTATGTGTAGTTTTGTATTCCTGTTTTGTATACTCTGTACACGCTCTTCTGTGTACTCTGTACTCTGTGTTCTGTGTATTATGTACATCCTATTTTTGTGTACTCTATACACCCACTACACAATAATTTGTACACTCTGATTTCTATACTCTGTACTTCCTGTTCTGTATACTATACTCTGTACTTTCATGTTTCTAACAAAATTTTCCATGTAACAGCCAATATGTGGCGTGTTAGAGTCGGCATTAGGGTGATGCTTCCATACCCTAACGCCCCGAGGCTGAGTCCGCCCGTACGCTGCGGTAGCGGCGACGGGGGACGAAAGCGAGACAATAGATCATGAAAAACTTATATCTTGTATATATAACTTAGGGTTTAGGGTGGGGTGGCAAGTAAGCCAATTTATATACCGATATACAAAAGAGATTTAGATTTATTGTTTAGTTTGTACCCTCTATTATGTACAGTTTGTACACCGTTCTCTATGTAATTTGTACACTGTGCTCTATTTTTCTTTGTACTCCCTACTATGTGTTATGCATATTAGATGCTTAAATTTATACATTGTCTAGGACGCGACAGCCGCAGACGTACGCGGAGGGCAAACTGCTGTACATCGTGTCCATCGGAGACGCACGCCTCGCCATCGGCGCGCGTGCAAGTACGTGTGGCAACGTACACGCAGAGGCATACGTACGCTGGGCTTTGTCCTGCTCATGTTCACGCCTATACGCGGGGGGCTTCAGAGGCCACGTTGACGCATGCGGGCCAGGAAGTGCGCGTTCGCTGTCGTCTCTAATTTCGCCACCTCAGAGGGCTACCACGTGGCGTGCTCGTGGTCGTCGAGTGAGCGAAATCGCCCTTCACGAAGGGTTCCCTTCACGTAGCGATACCCCACCAGTGACGTCCATCTTCATGCATGGCTGTCCAACACTAACAGGCCACGAGTGACTATCCCAAATGATTACTGCTCGTCATTACTAATTGGAGCAAATCCTTCTGAAGAAGTGTCATTTTGTTGAGGCAACATTCCATGAACGACGAGAAGCATGATACACATCGCCTTGCCCGTTCGGCGACTACACTTGATATTGGTAGGCATGTATGGTTTTTGTATCCCCCTCCTGATCTAGGAGTTTCAGACTTTTTAGCAGAATGAATATCTGCCGAAGCGCCTAGACAAATGTACTTGGTTTTTTGCTTCCCCTCGTCGTCTCATGTTGCTTGAATTCGTTGGAGGAAAGGTGTCAATTTTAGGGTGAAATTCGAATAAATTATTTCAACTTTGATTGTTTGCTTGTTTTACGTGGATGATGTCTGGTCCGTAGAATGAACTGAACAAAAGGCTCCTCCTCGTTAGCTTCTCCGCCAGATCCTCTAGTTAATTTTGCCCTCACTATTATGGTCAGTTTTGGAGGGCAGAACGTTCAGTTGAGTATCAGTATGTTGATGAGATTCAGGCAAAGATGTTCATAAAAAGGATGATATTTGTTTCTTGGGAAAGAAGGTGTCCCTTTATATAGGGTCCGTCGGAAACTAGTCGTTGCCCGCACAAATACACTGGCCGGTAGTATCGCGTGGTCAAGCGTACTACCGCTCTGGTCCAATGGCGGCACATCAGCATACTGTGACAACGCCATGGACGGTACTAAAGTAGAAGCACCAGAGTCCACCAGGTGCGGTACCCGGTAGTACCGGTGAATTAATTCCAAATTTTCCAAGAATTTTTTTACTGGCACTACGGAGGCAATACCGTGTAGTACCGACGCTTATATAGAGAGCTCTAGACCCTTGACCGATTGTAGTACTAGCAACGAGTAAGGCTCGATACTAGCTGGTGCAACCGGACCTGGGAGGCTCCTAGGTAGTACAACTCCAAGTGGAGCAGTAATACCGAGGTTCCATCTGGTACTACCATGCATGGTATTTTTTCCGAGGCAACGGTTAAAATGAGGGTGATCTTTCGAACAAATTGGGAAGGCTTTATGGGTGCATTTTGTGTTTGTGTACTATACTTGAATCCACCCATACTTTTTCTTAGCGGGTCCCCTGTTGATAGTACAGGGTTCCTATGACTAAAGTTTCTAAAGGAATAGGATATGACCGATGGTAGTGAAGATGACATGGATATTGCGCCGAACAAGAAGAAGAAAAAAATGGGAAGGAAGGACATTCTAGTAAAATTTTGTTGGTACCAGCCTGTTATTACTTTTCGAAGCGCTTATATGCAAACCATGAGGAGGAAAAGTTGATGTGGATCGCAAGGAGGAGGACATGCTAATACAAACCGCTGACGCTCGGTAGTATAGGAACACTGATATATATGAAATTTCACCATCCTTTATTTTAGTGCAGGATTAACATGCAACAGGCCTCGCGCGGCGGACCTCCTCCCCGTCCGCTCCCAGTGATATGCGTGTACGTGGCTACGCGGCCCATCATATGGTCTGAAGCCCGTCGCGAGAGGAGAGACAATGTTTGGGGGCTCCTATATCACGCGTTTAGCGTGCGTTAGAATAGCTCCGCGTACCTCTCCGCGTACCTCCCGCGCTTAGATGGGCCTGGCCCATGTTTCGCGTTCACTGTTACGTTTCGCTGGTTCTTTCGTTCACTGTTTCGCCGGCTCGCACGGTAACTGTTTCATGGATCGATCACTAGCTAGCGCTGCAACATAATGTGTAGTCCAAAAAAAATTGTAACGTGAAGAATATTTGATTTTTTTTGTTGGTTTTAATAATTCGAATAAAATAGTTTTTCCGTTTTACTTTCTCTTTTAGGTTTTATTTTCTGTTAAAGAGAATATGTTCATGTTTAAAAAAATCATATATTTTGAAAAATATTTGTTTATTTGATGATTTTTTAATATGAAAACTTACGTTCTTTGAAAATATTTATAAATATGACCTTGTTATTTGAACGATTCTTTAATAAAACATTTATCTAATTTGAAAGATTTTTAAAACATAAAATTTTATGTTATTTGAATGATTTTTAATAAAACATTTATCTTATTTGAACGTTTTAAAAACATGAACAATTATATTATTTAAAAGAATTTTCAAAAAAGATTTATATTAGTTGAACGATTTTGAGAACGTGAAAAATTATGTTATTTGAACGATTTTTTAATAAAATATTTATCTTATTTGAACGATTTTCAAAACATGAACAATTATGTTATTTGAACGATTTTTCAATAATACATTTATCTTATTTGAATGATTTTCAAAACATGAACAATTATGTTATATGAACGAATTTAAATAAAACATTATCTTACTTGAACAATTTTTAAAATATTAACAATTTATTATTTGGCAAATTTTTAGGGGATTTCTATTTTTAGAACGATCGGTACTTATTCTTAACTTCAGAACGCGGTGCGAACCGTTCGTAAACCAGATGAAGCAACGGTGGCGATGCGGGTCTACATCGTTGGGGAGAATGGATATGCTCGTACGGATCGAAAGGAATCATCAAAAAGACGTCTGGTGCATGCAAACCTTACGTCATCCAAATTTAATACGAAATCTGAAAATTCAAAAAGTTTTATAGCTCAAACCGTTTATCCGATTTAACATCCGTTTTCACCGTTAGATTAGTCGCGACGAGATCTTCAAAAGTAGATCCCATGTTGATATGTTTCGGACAACTTTTTTTTTGACTAAAAAGTTACCCGCCATTAACACTTAAGTTACCCAGCTGTAATACATGAGTTACCCACCTATTGAAAATTAGTTCGGCTTAAAGTTAGATCACATTTTTACTTGTTCTGTGTGAACACTTAATTTTATACGTGATCTACCACTTTGAAATGATAACTATTTTAATTTTGATGATGGTCATGTGCACAAGTCGATAACTACATGAGTATCGTGATGGTTACCGTGTCGTGCATCTAGATAACAACACCGATACCGTGATATGAACTATAGCTTGAGCAGCTGGGTACATACTATTGTCTGTATAACTCATGTGTTATAGGTGGGTAACTTTTGAGTCCAAAAAGTTATCAAAACATATTAACACAGGGATATAGTATCGAAAATCTCATCACGACTAAGCGAACTATAAAAATGGACCGTCAATCCGATTAACGGTTTGAGCTAGACTTCATACACACCATTCATAGTGTGGGTAACTTACATAATATACCATGGATAACTCACGTGTTATAAATGGGTAACTTTTAGGTCTAAAAAAAGAGTTTCGAACACACCATTCATATGATGAGTAACTTGCATACTACATCATGGGTAACTCACGTGTTATAGGTGGGTAACTCACGTGTTATAGGTGAGTAACTTTTTAAGTCCAAAAAAAGACGTGAAACACACCATTTTTAGAGCGGATGACTTAGATACTACACTCTGAATAACTTACGTGTTATGGGTGGATAACTTTTAGCTCCAAAAAAGTTGTCGAAATATATCAACATGAGATCTTCCAAGATCTAGTCACGACTAGTCCAACGGTAGAAAACGGGTTTTAAATCGGATAAACAGTTTAAGCTACAAAACTTTTTAAATTTCAAGATTCTGCATTTAATGCGGATGACGTCGGGCATGCAAAAAACTCCATACCAACCGTATTTAGGGTGGGTAAGTTAGTACTACAGTCTGGGTAACTTGCATACTAAACCCCGGGTAACTTACGTGTTATGGGTGGGTAACTTTTAAGTTCGAAATAAAGTCGTCGAAATATATCAATATGGGATCTAGTTTTGAAGATCTCGCTGCAACTAGTCCAACGGTGAAAACGGATTCAAAATCGGATAAACGGTTTGAGCTACAAAACTTTTTGAAAATTTCAATCTTACATTTAATGCGGATGACATCAGCAGTTTTGTTTGTTTGCGGTTTATATACAAATCCGCGAATGAGAGCGCAAACCGCTTGTGGTATGTAAATTTTATTTTTTTCCTAACGTTCTATAGTTAAGCTTAACTATAGAACGTTCTAAACGTAGCAGCGTCCAATTTTTAATAAAACATTTATTTTATTTGAACGACAAAATATGAACAATTAAGTTATTTGAATGAAGTTTCAGTAAAACTTTTATTTTATTTGAACGACAAAACATGAACAATTATGTCATTTAAACAAAATTTTAATAAGACATTTATCTTAGTTTAATGACAAAAACATAAACAATTATGTTATGTGAACGCTTTTTTTTTGGAATATATTTGAATGATTTGTCAAAAAACATATATAATACAAATAGAAAACATATTCATCTATTTGAATTTTTGAAATGAATATTTATATTGTTTGAATGAATTTTAAATTATGAACATTTGTATATTTGAACATTTGTTTAATTTCAACGATTTTCAAAACATGAACAATTATGTTACGTGAACAAATTTTCATTAAAACATTTGTTTTCAAAACATGAACAATTATGTTATTTGAACGAATTTTAATTTAAACATTTATCTTATTTAACGATTTTCAAAACATGAACAATTATGTTATTTGAACAAATTTATAATAAAACATTTATCTTATTTGCACGATATTCAAAACATGAACAATTATTTTATTTGAACGATTTTTTCACATGTGAACATTTTTATGTTATTCGGAAAATTTCGGTAAATTTTTTAAGTTATTTAAGGAAGAAAAAACTACTCATATTTTTTCCACAACATAAACATTTGTTTAATGTAAAACCAAAAGGTAGAAAAACTATAATAACTATTTTATATTATGAACATTTGTGTTATTTGAAAGATTTTTTATAAGAACATTTATGTTATTTGAATGATTTTCAAGCATGAACAGTTATGTTAGTTGAATGATTTTAAAAAACAATTATCTAACTTCAAAGAATTTCCAAAATAAACATTTATATTATTTGAACGAATTTTCAAATATAAATATTTATGTTATTTGAACGATTTAAAATAAATAATTTAAACTATTTTATAATATGAACATTTATATTATACAAGCAATTTTGTATAGAAACAGTTATGTTATTTGAACGAAAAATACTCAAATATATTTCTGTGAATGAAGAACAAGAAACCATAAAATTAACAGGAAAATTAAAAAAGAAAAAATAAAAGGGAAAGAAACATAAAAGAAAAAAAAACCAAAAAAAGGATGGAAAAGGCAGAAGAAGCGAAGATGAAAAAAAATGCCACAATGTTATTGGGCCGGCCCATATGTGATTGAGGGGGTGCGCGGACGTTCGTAACACCCGCGTTACGCGGGTATAGGGTTCGCCCAATGTTTGGCTTTCATACGTTCTCACATTAGAAAATATACGGAAAAAAATGATTTTGTTCTTCATCACCACTAATATAAAACGTCCCAGAGTGGGGTGATCCAAACAATTACAGCCGTTCATCACCTAATCAATGTCTAAAACGCTAAGCGGACCAAACCGGACGGACCATCGTTTGGAACTCCTAATTGTGCGTACAAGGCAACCAAAAAAACGGTTCGCTTCACTAGTAGGAAAGGGATTATAGGTGGATTACTTAGTCGTGGCGCACCACCATTTTGGTGCGCCACAAGTATATAGCCGTGGCGCACCAGACACAGATGCGCCACGCGTAGGCTATTACCCGTGGCGCACCAAAACAGTGGTGTGTCACGGCTAAGTGCACGCTGGGTTGACGGACGGGCACCCTCCTTAGTCGTGGCGCACCCAACCCTTGTGCGCCACGGGTAAGATTATAGCCGTGGCGCACATTTAGGGGTGGACATGAAACTCGAGGCTCGAGGCTCGGCTCGGGCTCGACAAGGCTCGGCTCGGGCTCGGTTCGGCTCGGAGGTCAGACAAGCCGAGCCTAAGCCTTCCGACCAAGTTCGAAAGCTCGACAAGCCGGCTCGGTGAAGCTCGCAAGCCGGCTCGAAGGCTCGATGAAATAAAAAAATTGGACATGACCTTTCCTAAAAATTAATAATTCACAATTACAATCAACAATTAAGTACTAATATATCCATAACCAAGTCTAACAAATTTCACAAAGTACCACCAATAACATAATAGTGCCATACATCATTAGATCACATGTCCACAACACAAAATAGGTACACTTAGTCCAATACGGTGCCATACATCACATACTTGTGCACTTAGTTCAACAAATAGAACAAGAGCCATAGCTCAACGGACAGACAAGTTTTAACATAACATTCAAACACAAAAGGACCATCAGTCCATCATTTCATCTCCTCTCGACCCTCGTCATCAATTTCCACTTTGCTGTAACCCTGCCATGTTGAATCTGCAGCACACAAACAAAGTTCCAACAATCAAACACAACAAATACTTATCATCTACTCAACTTTGCTTCAGTTTTCTTACTGTATAAATACCTCCAGCAATATAGTATAGAAATAAAGGTCCAAAAAGAGACAAAAAAGACACCATTTACACAACTTTGCTTCAGTTTTCTTACTATGTTGCTGTATAAAATGTTCCAGACCCTAAACAGACACAAAACAAGTATTTACTCAATGTTTTGATGATGGTAATTGGTATTAAAACTTACTAGTTACTCCCCACCACGCTTTTTGGAAACGAAATGGTCTCGACATCATCATCTTCATCTGGTTCCTGTAAAAACAGAAAATAGTTAAGTTACATATGCATACAAAATAATTTAAAGAAACAGACCATTAACAACAATTGCACATACCACATCCAGCGAAACTTTATTATCATTGTGTGAACCTTTGATCCAGCTAGAAGCACACACCAATGCCTCCACCATGGCCGGCTTTAGAGAACTCCTATAGTCATCAAGAACTCGACCCCCGGTGCTAAAAGTTGATTCCGAAGACACAGAAGTTGCCGGTATAGTCAAGAAATTCTTTGCCATCTTTGATATCACAGGATATCTATGTGCATTCAGCTTCCACCACAATAGCACATCAAAACTTTTGTTTAGCAAGCTCTCATTGGCCTCATCAAGATACTTGCAAAGCTCATTCTTTGATGTCTCCAAAGAAGTTTCGCTCAAGTAGGAGGTAAACTGGCTAGCACTTGAGGGTAGAGAGGAACTTGTATCCACTATTGTAGAGCCAGAGGATATACTTGATCTATAAGAATCAGCCTTCTCATGTCGGTGATGCATATCATAAGTCTCATACAACTTTGCTAGCTCGTTATCGATCAAATTATATTCAGCAATAGCTTTGTCATGTGCATAGATCCTTTTGAAACACCAATCAATGTATTTCAGTTTGTACCTTGGGTCAAGAATGGTAGCAATCACCATGACATTATTGGTTTCTTCCCAATACTTGTTGAATTTGTCCATCATTGCATCCCCCATAACTTTCAATTGTGGATTGGTGGAACCACAAGCCTCTCTAAGTGCAATCTTGACATTGACAATGTGAGGATAAAATATATTGGAAGTAGGATATGTAGAGCCAGAGAATGCGGTAGAAACCTCTGCCAAACTAGCGAGTATCGGTGTAATGGTATCAAACAATGCCCATTCAGCATATGAGGGCTTCCATTTGTAGTTTGCTCGACTGAACGGTAACCTTCGGACCAACCTTCATTCCCTTTTTTCGTTTCTTCCCTCTCACAGCATCTCCAGTCTCACCATCATCGGATATCTCAATATGGCCATCATCGGGTATCTCAATACGTCCATCAAACATATCTTCCTCGGACATGGCATCATTCTTATCAAAAGAATTTTCTTCCTCATCATCATCGGACTCATCTGCCGGCTGCACACAGTAATCACAACAATTAATCAAACTAAACTAAACATCAATTCAATACATGGCGTACTGCTGTTGGATCAGTTTTGACAAGGTGAAACAAACTTACAGTTGGAGGTGGAGAAACTCCCGCTAATGGCTGCGACGAATCCGCTGCTGCAGGTGCTGCAGGTTTCGACGATGTTGGTCTGGTCGAAGGGATGCCGAGTAGAGAAGCAGTCCTGGAATTCATCGCATTCTCGAACGTGCGCCTCTTTCCCTGTCCTAAAACACTCTGCGGACTTGCTCGCGAACCAGAGCTATGCTCCTGTCCAGGTTGCATCGTCGGTGAAGAGTAACTACGGGAACAATATATAAACTTGAGTTAACTGGCAGCCCAAATCGTTGCAGCTCCCTACTGTCATGTACTGTAAATCTGTAATCAAGTGATAAAGTCTACCTACTGGATTCGTACCTGGTGGAGGGGAAAGGAACTTGCACCCACACGATCTTGAGCTGCAGCTACGGGAGCCGTGGAATCTGGAGGAGCTCCTGTTGCTGATGTCGGTGATGGAGGGGAAAAACAAAGCAACCGGTGGAGGTGGTGGTCTGGTGGATGTCCGGACTATGGAGGAGACAGATCAACTGGTGGTGGAGATACCGGCGGCCGGTGATGTCGCTCCTGCTGCCAGACGGCCGGCGGCCGCCGCGCGCATCCGTGGGAATAGGAGGAGCAGCTACGGGAGCAGCAGGGGGGCAGGGGGTAGGGGGAGGTGTGAAGCCATGGGAGCTCGGCGGAGGATGCGGTGCGAGTGGCCGGCGTTCGTGGTGGCGGCCGGCGTCGGCGACTCGGCGGCGGCCGGCGGCCCTAACCCTAGCGCGTGGGATGGACGGGAGAGACAGAGACGAGGAAAAGAAATCGTTGACTGCTCGCGTAGTCGCGTGCTCGGGCCGGTGTTGCCTATTGGGGTAATTTCGCTCTGGCTCGCGAGCCATACGAGCCGAGCCTCGAGCCCATCAAGCCGAGCCTCGAGCCCTTTTCGCAGAAATTTAACAGCACCAAGCCGAGCCAGGCTTGGCTCGAGTTTTGGCGAGCCTGGCCGAGCCGAGCCACGAGTCGGCTCGGCTCGGCTCGATTCCACCCCTACGCACATTATTCCAATGCGCCACCAAAATAATGGTCCCGGAGCCAAATTTTGACCCCAAATAGCCGTGGCGCATCACTATTATGGTGCGTCATGGGTAACCTCTTAGCCGTGGCGCATCACTATTGTGGTGCGCCACGGGTAAGTTTGCTCCTTTTGTGCTCTCATGCACCCCCGGGGTTACGCGGTTGAATTCCTTTTTCTTTACAGATCCAGATCGAAGCCAACCACCCATATCTTATCCTCTAGTGGGCTGCCTGCGGGTCGCTCCCTCTCCCTCTGGCACGAAGTCGTCCCCTTCCTTCCCCGTTCCCGCGACGAGCCACCGGTCGAAGAAGCTTGCCGTCGAGACGGCGCGCCGCGACCTACGGTTCCGCTCGCCCACGTCTTGGAGTCCGGCCTCCGCTCGCCCGCGGCGCGCGTGAGGCTCGTCCCTCCGTCCGGCCCAACAGGAGGCTCCTGGCGATTCCGAGGACCAGCGGTGGCGTGGTGAGCATGGACACCGCGCCGGAGCGAAGCCGCCCCCCCCCCCCCCCCCCCCCCCCCGCGTCGAGGCCGAAGTCCCCCGCGACTGGGCGTGGGCCGGAGCCCCCCGCGAGCGTGGGCAGAAGGAGCGGCGTTCGGCGACCTGGCTATGGGCGGAGTCCTCGCGAGGACGGATGGGCTCGCGGCGGCCGAGGGGCCCCGCGTCCGCGTCCGACGGCAGCATCAACCGAGGGGCCCCGCGTCCGCATCTGACGGCGGCGGCCGGACATGGACCGAAGCCCCCCGCGGCCAGCCGTGGGCTGACCCCCCACAACCATGGAGCCGAGGCGACGGCGGCGCCCACGCGGCGTTATGGTCGCGGTGGCCGTCCTGGAGCCGTGCGCCCGTGCCGGCCGAGCACGAAGCCCCCCGCCCGCTCCGGCCGCAGCCTACTTTTTTTTTAATTTCTAAATGGATAGCCATGGCGTATATTTTGCCTGTACGCCACGGGTATTCTGTCGGATTCGTGGTGCACCAAACCCCTTGCACCACGGGTAATATGCTACCCGTGGCATGGTAGTCAGTGGCGCAGGGCCATGCGGCATGGGTAGCATATTTTGGTGCGCGATAAGCGTTTTTGTACTAGTGCTTCCATCACGCCCGAACCCGACACCCCACGTCGCAAGGGCAGTCGCCGCCTGCCCCGACCAGCGCCCGGTCGCCGGACTCCCCACGCTCAAGGGCAGCCGCCGCCTGCCCCGACCAACGCCCGCCGCCAGTTGACCCACGCCAGCCCCGATCAGCTTCGGCTGCCCCGACCTGCGCCGCCGCCCGCCCCATACAGCGTCGCCGCGCGCAGCCGCCCGCCGCCGCACGCACAGACCTGCGCTCGCTGCCGCCCGCCCCAACCTACGCCCGCGCCGCGCGCACAGACCTGCGTGAGCCGCCGTACGACGTACGCCGTCAGGCGTCACATCCCTGCATTCATGGGCCGGCTGTCCCAGCCTCCACGACAGTGTCTCCTTCGTCCATCTCAACGCCGGAGAATCAAGGTATTCTAAGCCATACTGGCTGTCGGGGTAGGCGTAGGGCAGCCGGCTGTCCCGTCCCGAACTCGACCACAATGTCTCCTTCATCCGCCTGCAACTCCAAAAAACCAAGTTATTTTTCATAATTTTTTTTTTGGAACTCGACCAAGATAATATTTGTTTGGAAAATCAAGGTTTTCAATCAACATAATATTTAGTTTTAGAAACAGGGTCTTCCAGTCGAGCTCTCTCTATTAAAATTGAATTGTCTAGCGATTTTATTATAGTTAATTGGTTACATCTAGCGATTTAGTTAATGACAGAGGAAGAAAAATTGGCTACATCTAGCGATTTTGTTATAGTTAATTGGTCACGTCTAGCGATTTAGTTAATTACAGAGGAAGAACGAATAAAAAATGGTTATTCTGATTCTGATTTTTTTGCAGGCACAGTTGCATTGTTCACAAGCAGAGGAGGAACGAATCAGTATGTCATCTTCCAACAATGATCCATTAGATGACATAACCAACGGGAGAAAACAAGATAATTATCAAAAATCAAAACTGGTCATATATGTACGTAGGTCCAAATGGGGGTGTATATGCATATACTATTTATATCATATATTCAGATCGTAAAGAGATCAAGAGGCAGAGGGATAGAGAGCGGTATGCAAAGAATAAAGAAGAAATTTTAAGTCGCCAACCACAATCACGCGAGCTCAAAAAGCAAACAATGATCCCTGTGAATGACGAAAACACCTTGTGCAATACCCCACCTACTAGCCAAAACAGAGTCACCCAACTCCAATACGGAACACCTGCATTAGGTGACGTGTTCTAAACTCGCAAAATATAGGTGTCATGTTTTCGTATGTGCAATTTATATATGTAATACTGATTATGTTATATGCAATTTAAATGTAGGTGTGACTCCAATTATTCAACAATACTATTCCTCTCATATGAGTGAACCAGATTCTTCACAATTACATGAGGGACACACTTTGATGGGTGCCGATGTACGGTCCGAAGGTAAATAGCAACAATCTAATAAGGTCATCTTTGTTCTTATTGCTACATCCTACAGGTTCTGTTTTTTGCCTCTGGATTCTTATGAAGATTTAACTATTGGTTCAAAAAATTATAGGCTTTTGAGTGTTTAAATTGTTGCTGGTCACAAGCATGTGTCATGGGCCTGTGACCTGGATTGTTGCTTTCTGTATTTATTTAGTTTTGTTTCAGTCCTTCAAATGGTAATTACTAAATAATAGATTAATCTGATAATGGTTTTGGTAGTTTTTCGGTGAACATGTCCTCTGTTTTGAGGCCCGCTAAATAATTGTTAGAATTAATGTTATATTGAGAATTTTTCTTCTATTTTGTGCTGGCTGAACTCCATGTCCAGTTTCCAGTTAGTGCATATAACATTGACTCTTGGTGTTGTCGTTCGTTTCTTATTATATCTTCATTATATGTTGTACTCCACATGAAGGCCACATATTTGATAATCGCATGATTATGGTTGCTTCCGAGTTTGTATGCTTGCATAACTTACTGCATCTTCTGATGCTTACAGTTGCACAATTACAGTTCCATGCCACCTTCAGCTTTGAGTAGTAATTTATTCTACTTGTCATACAGAAAGAATTCAACACCTGATTAACACATTTTTCTTGTGTACATGATGAGGATCACACAGAACACGTCAAGATGTGGTAATGGCCGGGCTGCCTCATATCTTTGGAGACGTTGGTGTTGGCATACTCGGTAAATATTCAGAACGTTCGTGAAGGAAATTTTGTGATTCTTTCCATTCTAATATGACCAATTGACCTAAAAACATATTGCTATCAGATTTTTTATTTTCATCTCGATAAGTACATATAAACACATAAATACCTTAACACTTATTTAAAATTAACGTTTTTCAAGGATTTCTGTTTTTTGAAAATGGAAACGTGCATTGCACGTGCATGTTTACTAGTATTAATAAAGGACCCTCTACCTAGAGCACGTATCCTAGATTAGATTTCCGTGGGTGCGGATGAATATGGTAATTTAACCATGCATACAGATAATTAGCCAACCCATCGGGTGGACTTTTTCATTGGTTTCTAAATTTTAAAATGTTTTATCTCTTCAACCGTAAGTCAAAACTCAAATCCGTTTTCACGGTTAGCTTGGTCGCGTCGAGATTTTCAAAAGTAGATCACATGTTGATATGTTTTGATAAACAAAAAATCTGACCTTAGTTGCCTGATTATAGTCACTTGGTCACCAAGCATAGTCATGTTGGTCACCAGGTTAAAAAAAATAGTTACCAGGTTTTTTGAACTACCTTACTCACCAATATAAACCTTTCCTGATATTAATGCGATCTTTTCCCTATTTAGAATGAATTAAATACCGATTCTCTGGACATATAGATCAACGCTACAAGGAAAAACATATAAATATTATCTGGTAATTGTGTGCTATTTGGATGGTAACTATTAACCAATAACATGGTGATGTCTACTACACGTTTCTATTCTTGTATATTTGTTGGGCCTCCAAGCGCAGAGGTTTGTAGGACAACAACAAATTTCCCTTAAGTGAGTAACCCAAGGTTTATCGATCTCAGGGAGGTGTAAGGTGAATGTATCCTCTCTCAAGCAACTCTGCAATTAAGATACAAGAAGTCTCTTGTGTCCCCAACACAACTAATACAATTGTCAGTTGTATAGGTGCACTAGTTCGGCGAAGAGATATTGAAATATGGGTAATATGGATGGTAAAACAAGGTTTTGTAATTCTGTAATAAAAAATGCCAGCAAGCGAACAAGTGACAAATATGACTAAAAACGGTGTATCAATGCTTGGAAACAAGGCCCAGGCTTCATACTTTCACTAGTGACTACTCTCAACATCATTAACATAATTAAACACATGATAGTTCCACAAAAATACATGCATGGTAGACGTTACTCGGAGATCATTCTTTCGTGGATCAAATAGGACAAGAATTGCGTAGGGCTATGAAAAGCACACCGTAAAATTCGTATTCCACATCTATGGACACTTCATGCTGTCACTATCCGTATCCAAAGATAGTACTAACAAACACCACAACCTATTTTTTGAATAGTCTCTTTCTTCAATAACACAAGCATCAAGAAACCTCATAATCTATTCAATCCAACAATTATAAAGAACAAACTCATGATGAAGATCCCTCTAAGCTATTATCTTTAGAGTCAGACACGGCACCCACGCTGTCACCGAGATACCATGATCACAACGGTGACTCCCGAACTTATACTAGATGACACCACTTGAGCTCAATCATATCCATTACACATAGGGAAACATCATTTATTCAACTATAGTAACAAAGCTCATGATCACAACGAAGATCACATCATGTGAGACAGAGATAACCACATAACTACTTGTATAAGCCTCTTCCCCGGTGAGGGACTACTGCCTCCTCATCACGGGAAGCGGTGGTGTTGATGGAGATGGCTCCGGCGGTCGATCCCCGTCCCGGCAGGGTGCCGGAACAGGACCTTCTGAACCCCCGAAACTTGTCGGCGATGGCGGCGGAGCTCTGTATCGTATTTGGGAAAATCCTTCGGGGGTTAGGGTTTTTTCTCCGAGACTTAATTTATAGGCAAAACCCCTCGGGGAGGCGAGTCCCGAGGGGCAGGGACGGTCGGCGGCCGCGGGTGCCCCCTGGGCGGCGGGCCAAGCCCGTCTGTGCACTGTGGGCTGCCCCCAGGGTCCCCCTTTTTGCTAGTGTCTTCATTTGTCCAATAAAAAATCTTTGTAAATTTTCGTCCAATTCCGATAATATTTCCAGTAGTAACTTTCTACAACAAAAACAGCACAAAAACAAGGAACTTGCACTGGGCATCTTGTCAATAGGTTAGTCCAATAAAATGCCTCAAAATGATATAATATGATAGTAGAAACATGTGACAACATCACAAAACAAGCATGGAACAATAAAAAATTATAGATACGTTTGACACGTATCAGCATCCCCAAGCTTAACTCCTACTCGTCCTCGAGTAGGTAAGTGATAACAAAATAATTTTTGATGAGACATGCAACCAACACAATTTTGATCAAGATAGTAATGTAAAGCATAGGACGTGAATGAAGTGATACAAAACAATTGTCTATAGTTGATAGCAAGAAAGCAATGAATAACCAAGTTGAATCATTAAAGCAAAACCTTTCATAAATAGTACGTTAAAGACATGAAAGCAATGTGTTACACGACAAAAGTATTTGAGAATCAATACAAAGGAAGATGTAAGTATTAGCAAAAAGCTTAAACTTCCAACGGCTTATCTTATAGATAAAGTCAATATAAAGATTCATGTTTAATCTGACGATGCAATATGATCAATGATACCCAGGGTCAATGTTGTATGTTTGCTTTGGTGCAGATAGAAGGAAAAGGAAAAATGACTCAACATTTAAAAGTAAAAAAAAGGCCCTTCACAGAGGGAAGCAGGGATTAGTCATGTGCTAGAGCTTTTTGATTTTGAAAAACAGAGATAAAAGCAATTTTGAGAGATACATAATTCCGTCACCGATTCCATAGCTCAGAAGCCCATTAGTCCCCTATGTCAAGCAATGTGTTTAGAGTTGTGAGAGTGGCTGGTTTTAGAGGAACGAGTACATTACTCTTTCTCCTTTGTTTCACCACTAACCAATGTTTGAGCTGATTTCTCAGATTTTCATTGTGCGGAGGAGAATGGTGAGTTATATTTATATTTTGCTTAAGCCGCTCTCGGGTTGATTCAAGTGAAGACGTAAACCATGAACACCGGGTGAAATAGAGGGGAAAAAATAAAAATAAAAGAAAAACCTTGATCGACATATGCTATAACGAACCCCATCCTTACTTCCTCATGAGCTTGAAAACAGAGGCACCAAAACAAGAATATTTTGAAGGTTTTAAAGGTAGCACATGACAAATTTACTTGGAATGGCAGGAAATACCATGCATAGGTAGATATGGTGGACTCAGCTGGCAAGATAGTTTGGCTTTTGGGATTTGGATGCACGAGTGGACATCACACATTAACCGGTAACATCCAACATTAACCGGTAACAGAGTAGCATAAGACATCAGTCAATCATAACCATAAACACTCCACACTGTCTCCCTTGTTGACCAAACAGTTCTTTTGATGTAAAGATTAGCTTTATGAATTAACAACTATGAAACACCACACAGTTTCAAGCTTTTAACTGTATTTCTTTACTAATCAATTTTCACTCGAATAACTAGCAAGTTTAAGTATTCATCTTAATATCTCAAAACAATTGAGAAGCATCAAGTATTCACACAATGATCTACAAGACTATACAGGCTTTCATTCATTCCAATATCACATGGATAGCATTTGTCACTTTGACAATTCAAGCAATTTATCTATAACAACTCTCCAACAAGTATAAGTGAAGAACAAGAGAGTTTAACATCAACAACTAGCAGCTCTAAACAAGATAAAATCTAAAAGCGAGAGCTTACTAACAAACAAATAGTAGCTAAGAATACTCAAAAAGATATAAGCGAAGCAAAGAAGTATTCAAATGAAAAAGCAGAGCGTGCCTCTCTCCCACACAAATAAAGCTAGGATCCAACAAGGATATGACCAGCAAACAAACAAAACAAAACTGAAAGCAAAAAGACGCTCCAAGCATAGCACATAATATGTAAAGTGATAAAAACGTAGTTCAACGAAGACGACCTTATGATAGTCGATGAAGAGGAGGGGATGCCTTGGGCATCCCAAGCTTAGACACTTGATGGTTCTTGATATTCAGAGGGGGTTCCGTGGGGGCATGCCCAAGCTTGAGCTCTGATCCATCTTCAATTTCTTCATTATCCTCTCCTTTGGAACTTAAAAACTCACTTCACACAAAACTTCTTATAAACTGATTAGAGGGTTAGTGCTCATAAATTAAAATGCACATGTGTTCAACTCAAGACAAATTGCAAACAACTTTATTGGGCATTAGCTAATGTTAGTAAGCCTCAATATGACACTCCACCTCTAGAGTATCACATTTGACGATACTAAAAGAGACGAATACAAAATAAAAGCAGAATCTGTCAAAAACTAAACAGTCTGTAAAGATCGAATTTTTCAAGGAACTTCTGTAACTCAAATCAGAAAACTCAACACTAACGAAAGATAGATAAAAGTGCCAAACTTTCTGTCTAAAAATATCAGAAAAAGATAAAATACAGGGAATGTTTGAGATTTTCTGCAATAGGCGGATAGAATCTGTTTCTTGACAGCAAAGCAATACCTCGCACTTTCAATGCATTAGAGGCTAAACTTGGCACAAAAAACCAAAAGAAAAAGATACAATGAAGTTGCTACGCTACATAGGCAACAACTTCATGACTCAAGAAAAGCAAAAACAAAACTGAAAGAAAAAGATGGGTTGCCTCCCAACAAACATTTTTCTTTATAGCCTTTTAGCTAGGCTTAGTGGTTTTAATGATGCTCTCATAAGAATAAAAGTTGAAACATAAAAGAGAGCATCAAGAAGCAATATCAAACTCATTTAAGTCTAACCCACTTCCTATGCATTGGAATCTTATAAGAAAATAAATCATTGGAGCATAAGGCTACTAGCATAGGAAGGCAAAGCAAATGCAACATTAAAACCTTCAACATAAATATGGGAAACTTCATAATATGAAAATTTATATAACCAAGTTTCCCTCTATCATAATAACATTCAGTAGCATCATAGGAAAACTCAATAATATAGCTATCACATAAAACATTTTCTCATGATTCACATGCGTAAAACTATTATTACTCTCCACATAAGCAAAATCATTATTATTAGTAACATTGAGAGTAGGACTATCATATAGAACTTGGACATGATAGAATATTTGTATATTAGAAGATGATGTTCAGTAGGACAATAATAATTATGACAAGTTTCATAAGGATGATTAAAATTGTTCTTTATGGCATAGTTATCATCACAATAATCATTAAAAACTGGAGCCATAATATCATCATAAGCAAGGGGATAGTCATCTTTCCAAGCATATATTTTTTAAACAAGTCATTATAACTCTCAATACCAAAAGGATTTTCAAACCCATCATCCCCAAGCTTGGGGGTTTCCACATTTTGATTAGAAGAAACATGAATATTACCAACAGTATAACAATTGTTAATATCATCATTTTCAAAATTGGTGCCAAAAATATTTTCAAGATCATAAGTAGTATTATTTTCCCAATCATGATCATCACAATAAGTAACAGGCATAACATAATCTTCTTCAATAGTGCCTATGGACTTAGCATCAAGATAATAATGAATACAATCAAGGCGGATCATCTTCAATAATTTTTGATTCATGCTCATTAGGAACAACTAAGATGGGAGAAATATGTTTAGGGGATGATACCGTTTCCTCTTTCTTTTTACTCCTCCCTCTCTTCTTCTTCTTCTTCTTCTTCACCACCACCTTAGGAGGGAGTGGTTGGATAGGAAGCTTCTCCACATAATCAGATTTATTATTAGAAAAGATAGGAGAAACTTGGGATAATTTCTCCCTTTCATTATTGGCAACATAAGAAACATTTTTCCTTTCATACTTTGGTAAAGTGCTATTCTTTCTAATTTTTGCTATGTACGCATTTTCGCGGCAATTCACAACACAATAAAGATAGCATCCCCGAAGAATGCTATTTGTCCCCAACGTACTCATATCTAACCAAGAAGTTTTTTCTGATAACTCTTCACACACCAAAAATAAATTAAGTTCATCATAAAGACTAGAGGTGATCATGTTATCACAAAACTGGCTAATAGTTCTATCATGAAAGTACGAGCATTGGAAATTAAAATGACCTTCTTCATTGCAAAGTTCACACATAAAAGGATAGAGGTCATTTAATTCTCTAGCAAATTTATATAAATCCTTAAGCCATTTGCTAGTTCTTTCATGCTTATGTTGCTTACAATATTTATATTCTTCAGCCCGAGTGCTTTCACAAGGTCTATGCACTCCACAAAAATTAACATGCTTATATAAAACATTATTTGTAGAGATTGGATCATGTCTATTGCAATCATCATTAACAATTTTGTTTTGTTTGCAAATGTCTTTGAAACGTTCATGATGCTTAGACCATTTCCCTTTAGGAATATTAATATGAGAAGCAAAAGATTTATAGATATCAACAACTATATGAGAGTCAAGTCCAAACTTAGCCCTAAGCTTATTAAAACTATTAGTTTCAACAAAAGACTTAATGCAATCATACTCATAATTTATACTTGACTCTTTACCTTTGTTGATCTCTCAATCTTCAATGTTGTGTTGAATCTTTTCAATAAGATCCCATTTAGCATCAATATTCTTACTTGTAAAAGAACCCATAGAAGAAGCATCAAGTATTTCCTTGTCACGACGAGATAGCCTTGCATAAAAATTATTAACAATGATATCCGTGGAAAGCTCATGGTTAGGGCATTTAAGTATTAATGATTTTAATCTCCCCCAAGCTTGAGTTATGCTCTCTCCATCATGTGGCCAAAAATTATAGATATAATTTCTATCTTGATGAATTTCATGAAGAGGATAAATTTAGAATAAAAGAGAGACATAAGCTCCTTCCAATCCAACAAATGAGAATTGTCTAGTAGCCTATACCACTCCAATGCTTTGTCCTTAAGTGATAAGGAAAATAATTTCCTCATGATCACCTCTCTTGAAACACCTGCAATCTCAAACAAATCACAAAATTCCTTAATATATAGCAGATGATTACTAGGATGGACAACTCCATCTCCTGCATAGCAATTAGCCATAACAAGATCAATTATTCCCATCGGTATTTTGAAAGGAATACATTCAGTAGGTGGAGTAACCTTATCCACCACGGGAGTGGTGGAGAGGTCACTCTCAAACAGCAAATTTAAAGGACAACGTTCCATAAGGAAAACTAGTAAAATAAAAACAAGAAACGAAAAGATTTAATTGCAAGATCTAAAGAAGATACCTTCAAGCACACACCTTCTCAACAACGATGCTAGAAATTAGCTTTGTTGAAGGGAGAGTGAGTACCACCACTACCACAGAAAGGGCTATCAGTGGCGCACCAAATTGCAATTCTGTGGCGCACCCCAGGTTTGCTGGGTGCGCCACAGAATTCTCGCCACAAAAATATTTTCTGTGGCGCACCTGGCTTGGTGCGCCACAGAATTCTCACATTTCTGTGGCGCACCAGGCCAGGTGCGCCACAGAATTCACATTTCTGTGGCGCACCCACCCACCGTGCGCCACAGAAATATTTCTGTGGCGCACCCCTCTTACCATGCGCCACAGAATTTTTTTGAATTTCAAAAAAAAAGGGTGGCCAGATCTAGATCTGGATCAGATCTGGTCGCCGGAATTTCGTTTCATTTCGTTTTTTTGGAGGCCGTAGATGGGTGGAGGAGGGAGTCGCCGGAGGTTGGTGGAGGATGGTGGTCGCCGGAGGTGGAGGAGGAGGTCGCCGGAGGTGGAGGAGGTCGCTGGAGGTGGAGGTCGCCGGGGTGGAGGAGGAGGTCACCGGAGGTTGAGGTCGCCGGGGTTGTGGAGGTGGTCGCCGGAGTTGTGGAGGTCGCCGGAGTTGTGGAGGAGGTCGCCGGAGGTGGAGGTGGAGGTGGAGGAGGAGTAGAGAAGATGTGGAGGAGAGGAGAAGAGATGGAGGAGGGAGGAGAAGGGGAGAGAAAGGAGAAAGGAAGAGGAGAAGTGGAGGGAGAAGTGGAGGGAGAAGTGGAGGGAAAAGTGGAGGAGAGAAGGAGAAAAGGGAAAAGAGAGGGAGAAGGGGGCTGGCGGGATTCAAATTTTGAATCCCGCCCAAAAATTCTGTGGCGCACCAATGCCAAGGATGCGCCACAGAATTATTGGGCGGGATTCAAAATTTCGAATCCCGCCCAATAATTCTGTGGCACATCCTTGGCATTGGTGCGCCACAGAATTTTTTTCCCTTTTTTTGATTTTTTTATTTTGCTGGGAAAATTCTTCTGTTGGCCATAACTTTTTTTTGGTTCGGAATTTGAGGATTCTGTGAATTGCTGACCGGGTAAACCCGGGTGCCATCGAATCCGAGTAGTTTTTTTAAGGTATTATTCGCATTTTTTCGACGTCGTATGCAAAAGTTATGCCCGTTTTAATATTTTTTCACCTACTTTTGGGAAAAAAGTCAAAATGTGTATTTCAAATTTTTCCTAACAAATAGACCCTAAACCTTCCCTATATCTGAAAGGATTTTATTTTTTGAATTTTTTATCATTTTCTTTCACTAGGTGCAAAACTGAAAAGGCGATCCACAGGGGGGGTGCGTGGGGTGAAAAAGTGCTGCACTATTCTGTGGCGCACCGTGGCTAGTGCGCCACAGAAATTCAACTTTCTGTGGCGCATCCTTCTCCATGCGCCACAGAAAGATGAATTTCTGTGACGCACCAGCCACGGTGCGCCACAGAAAAGGCCGAGATGGACCACGGCCCACTGATTGAAGGTGGGGCCCACGCGTATTCTGTGGCGCATGAAGAGTGGTGCGCCACAGAAGTCTCTCTTTCTGTGGCGCATGGCGTGCAGTGCGCCACAGAAAGTTGATATTCTGTGGCGCATGGGCTAAGGATGCGCCACAGAATGTTCAAATTTCAGTGGCGCATCGACAGCCATGCGCCATAGAATAATTTTTTGTGGCGCATAAATTAAGGGTGCGCCACAGATAGGCAACCTCCCTATAATGCTTTTCCTGGTAGTGCACTTACCTTTCCTCCCCGGCAACGGCGCCAGAAATTAGCTTGATGTCTACTACACGCTTCTATTCTTGTAGACTTGTTGGGCCTCCAAACACAGAAGTTTGTAGGACAACAGCAAATTTCTCTTAAGTGAGTAACCCAAGGTTTATCGATCTCAGGGAGGTGTAAGGTGAATGTATCCTCAAGCAACCCTGCAATTAAGATACAAAAAGTCTCTTGTGTCCCCAACATACCTAATACAATTGTTAGTTGTATAGGTGCACTAGTTCGGCGAAGAGATATTAAAATATGGGTAATATGTGTTGGGTTTCGCCCAGGGATCGATCACATCAAACTAGACAAACAAACGCGCACAAAAAACTTGTTGCTAGGGGCGCGTGTCGCGCCCTCTAAATCTGCTCTTTATTTCTATTTTCTCGGTACAACTCGATACAATCTTACACGACCTTGTGCATGTATATATACACGCACGACCAGACTAGGACCTAGTCCTACTCAGACACGTACCTAAACAGAAACGTACATGAACTAATACTACTACCACTAGGACTAGTATTCACGTACGACTTGAACACTAACTCGACTAGAACTTGGACTCACGTTGCATGGCATGCAAGCCATATAGGTTGACACTTACCAAAACAACTAACTAGGCAAGATTACCCTAACAATCTCCCCCTAATCTTGACTCGTTGTCTCCTCGTGCTCCCCCTGATCTTGACTTCTTGCAGCTTCACGACTTCTTGACTCAACTCAACGTATGATCCAGACTCCCAGTCACGCCGTTATCATGTGGACACTTTCAACCACACCTCGCGAATACATGCCGACGGACGATCACGCCGCCCCATGTAAAGACATGTCCTCATTGAAGAGGCTCACCTTCAACTGGTCCTCGTCCCACTATACGCTTGAGCTTCATCCTCTCGTCGAGACACACTTGTCTTCGCGCACGTCCCTCGCCCTCGGTGACACCCCGCACCGGACAGCCCTCGACCATGACGCACTTCAACTGCAACGAATCCTCACAGAGATGAACACTTGGACACGACGACGACGACTCACTGACACGACTCCGACACCCACACGTGCAAACTTGCACGCCCATGACTCCTGGACCCGAAGATGAACTTGACGAGACTCCCGGCACCGCACCTCGGCACCACCGCTCCATCAACGATCATCCACTTCCACCGGCTCGTCGACGACATCTCCCTGCCGCCCTCCTCCGTGTCGCTCTACCGAACGACGATCGCCCGCCCCGAGGCGCTAGTCGGGTCGCCTCCCCGGGGCAAGCGTGGCTTCAAATCTTCGACCTCGCTCTGATACCAATTGTTGGGTTTCGCCCAGGGATCGATCACATCAAACTAGACGAACAAACGCGCACAAAAAACTTGTTGCCAGGGGCGCGTGTCGCGCCCTCTAAATCTGCTCTTTATTTCTATTTTCTCGGTACAACTCGATACAATCTTACACGACCTTGTGCATGTATATATACACGCACGACCAGACTAGGACCTAGTCCTACTCAGATACGTACCTAAACAGAAACGTACATGAACTAATACTACTACCACTAGGACTAGTATTCACGTACGACTTGAACACTAACTCGACTAGAACTTGGACTCACGTTGCATGGCATGCAAGCCATATAGGTTGACACTTACCAAAACAACTAACTAGGCAAGATTACCCTAACAATATGGATGGTAAAACAAGGTTTTGTAATTCTGTAATAAAAATGGCAGCAAGCGAACAAGTGACAAATGTGACTAAAAACGGTGTATCAATGCTTGGAAACAAGGCCCGGGCTTCATACTTTCACTAGTGACTACTCTCAACATCATTAACATAATTAAACACATGATAGTTCCCACAAAGATACATGCATAGTAGACGTTAATCAGAGATCATTCTTTCGTGGATCAAATAGGACGAGAATTGCGTAGGGTTACGAAAAGCACACCTTAAAGTTCGTATTCCACATCTATGGACACTTCATGCTGTCACTATCCGCATCCAAAGATAGTACTAACAAACACCACAACCTATTTCTTGAATAGTCTCTTTCTTTAATAACACAAGCATCAAGAAACCTCATGATCTATTCAATCCAACAATAATAAAGAAAAAACTCATGATGAAGATCCCTCTAAGCTATTATCTTTAGAGTCACACACGGCACCTACACTATTACCGAGATACCATAATCACAACGGTGACTCCCGAACTTATACTAGATGACACCACTTGAGCTAAATCATATCCATTACACATAGGGAAACATCATTTATTCAACTATACTAACAAAGCTCATGATCACTACGAAGATCACATCATGGGAGAGAGAGAGATAACCACATAGATACTTGTACAAGCCTCAGCCCCGGTGAGGGACTACTCCCTCCTCATCATGGGAAGCGGCGGTGTTGATGGAGATGGCTCCGATGGTCGATCCCCGTCCCGGCAGGGTGCCGGAACAGGACCTTCTGAACCCCCAAAACTTGTCGGCGATGGAGGCGGAGCTCTGTACCGTATATGGGAAAATCCTTCGGGGGTTAGGGTTTTTTCTCCGAGATTTAATTTATAGGCAAAACCCCTCGGGGAGGCGAGTCCCGAGGGGCAGGGACGGTCGGAGGCCGTGGGTGCCCCCTGGGCGGCGGGCCAAGCCCGTCTGTGCCCTGTGGGCTGCCCCCAGGGTCGCCCTTTTGGCTAGTGTCTTCATTTGTCCAATAAAAAATGTCCATAAATTTTTGTCCAATTCCGAGAATATTTCCAGTAGTAACTTTCTGCAACAAAAACAGCACAAAAACAAGGAACTGTCACTAGGCATCTTGTCAATAGGTTAGTCCAATAAAATGCCTCAAAATGATATAATATGATAGTAGAAACATGTGACAACATAAAAAAACAAGCATGGAACAATCAAAAATTATAGATACGTTTGACACGTATCACATGGCAACTACGGTATAATAACCTGGCAACTCATGACGGAAAAAAAGTCGTCAAAACATAATAAGATGGGATCTTGTTTTGAAGTACTTATCGAGACGAACCCAACGGTGAAAACGGATCATCAATTGGATCAACGGTTTAGAAGATAATTCATTTTGAGTTTTTGAATGTGGAAAAGAATCCTTACATGCATGTAATCTTTGGTCCCTCCGCCCCTATAGGGACAGATTCCACCACCCAGCCGCCGGATTGAGGAGATTAGTAGGGCACATTTGCATAGTAGATTAATCGATTAATAAAATAAGATTGTATTTTTCTAAAAAGCGTCATGGGACGTAAGATATTTCATAGAAGAAATAATAAGATGGCTGATACATTTCCAATGAGGGCTACTACTTTGTGCACCCCACATGCCAAGCGGGTAATAACACACCCCGAAAAAAATGAACCGATGATAGCGACTTGCCTTGCCTAACCTCCAAATAAGAATTGTGAGGAAGTGGCGCATAGAGCAACAATACCACGTCATGAACCAAGCAAGACACCAACCAAAGCGACTCGAAGACAATCCGAACCAACACACCTTCCCCAAGAGCATAAGATTCAGCAAGTAGAAGGCGGGATCCGACCGGACTCAGAGATGGCATTGGCTAAGTTTCATGTGCCATGACATACATTGCGCCACTGAAGCCCAGGCCCTAGGCAATAGCCAACACCATAGCGATCACATAGGCCCCAAACATCACCCATTGCCACATCAATCTCTCCTCTGATTGCGAAGGAGACATCTTCAAGAAGAGAATGATTTCATGACGCTGCTGCTGCCTGATCCGGTGAACCCAAACTAGGGTTTTCCCGGCACCGGTGGATAGGAAGGCACAATTAGAACCAAGACCCCGCCTTTAGGAAGGAAGCAGTGCATGCATGTGTTGTCGTGGTCCGTATTGGCTAACACCAAGTAGGGCCTTCACCCTAGTCCTTCACCATCACCCGAATGGTGCCAGAGTCGTCTGATTGGGGATGAGAGACGGGGATGCATTCGCCGGGTTCAACCACCACCCGTTAGACAAGAAGCATCACCAACCTCACTGTCAAAGAAGAGGGGCACTGGCCACCACCGGCCTCATCATAAGCAAGCAAAAGATCGGGGAAGGAGCCCCACCCTATGTCCGACCACCACGGCTGCAACTTCCACTCAATAGGCTAGGCAATGAGCTCTCCTCGCGCCACCACTGTACCCTGCACATGTATTGATTGAGCCATCCGCCATGCGTGACCACTAGCTTTAGGATGTCCAGACTCCACACGCGCGTCAGCCTCCACGCGCCCTCCCGAACGGCCACAAGCCGCCGCATAGTTGGTAGTCGGTAATCACATATGAAGTTGCACGCACTGAACCTATTCACTCAAATAGGTCAAGCTGATGGGTAAGGGAGCTCAAATGTGTCTCTCTCGCTTAGACTAAGACCCCGCTTGGTTCGTTGTATATTAGTCCAAACCGGGGTAGAAAATTACGGACCATACTAGGTCCGTTTTCTTTCACTTCCGATTGAACTGGCACCAAGAAATACGGGCGTAGATATTTACGGGAGGAAAACAAAACAAGCTTCCAAGCGGGCCTAAACCTAAACATGGATCAAAAGTGGGGTGCAATATTTTATTTTAGTCCCCAAGACAACTTAGCTATGATATCATGTAGAACTGCATGTAGCGAACCATTTCACCCAAAAGATTAAGCTAAGAGTAATTCATTTATATTTCGACACCGCTGCAGCCGCCCAGGCCAATGACCCTCGCGACAAGGAGACACGCCACAGAGGAGAGAGCCCCTACTTCCATTGGTGGTGGCACGGGCCTTAACCCGGCCGTATCCTCCGACGGAGGCCAGGGGTGAGAGAGAAGGGTGGGCGACCGAAGGTCGCTTTTGTTTGTCACGCGAGCGGGGATCTCGTGAAGATCCTAATCAAAATCGGATTGCTGAACAAGCACGAAACTGATTGCGTGGTCAGGTAGCTAGACCTAGGAGACGAACCTCAGCGTCCTTGCATCGGCGCTAAGAAACTCTTTACACTTAATAAATTGCACACACGAAAACCGAAAGCCATGGAATGTTCGGCTCAATCTCGCAGATAGCCTTGGAGGCGAAGAGTAACAATGGAGAGTTCATAATGTTAGATTGATCTCATCCGGGATTGGACCCAACGGTCCAACCGGACCCCATGATCGCGCCCTGATCGGGGGCGCCCAACCAAACCATGGTTGGTGGGCCCCTGTCGCGCTGCGCATATAAAGAGGTGGGGGGCCGGCGGCACACAGTACGAGGTTCACCGTGTGCCACGCACCCCACCGACACCCCCTACCGATCTAGGGTTTCGCAGTAGCGACGGGAAGCATCGCCACCGCCGCCACCACTCACTCACCACCGCCGGCCACACACCACCATGGCCGGCTCCGGGAGCTCGTCAGCGCAAGGAGAAGGTTCTCCTCCTCTCTCTCTCTCTCTCTCTCTCTCTCTCTCTCTCTCCCTCCCTCTCTGTTCTCTCTCACACACGAATCATAGACGCATGTATAGATGATCTACCGATCCAGATCTAGACTAGATGATCCTACGGTTTTAACATTGGTATCAGAGCACCAGACTAGGTCTAGATTGTCTTCGGTAGCAAAGAAATTCAAAGAGAAATCAAAGAAAGAAATCCCCTCCCGAAGAACCCTAAAATCGAAGAAAGAGAAAGGGAAAAGAAACTCACCGGAGGCCCTCGGGCTCGCCGGCAAAGCGCGCCGCCACAAGGCCGCGCCCGTTCCTCTCGATCCGGTGCGCACCGAAAGGGGCACCGGACGAAGAACACACCCCTCGGGGCAAAGAGAAAAGAACACCACCCCCTCGGGGGCAAAGGGCGCCACCGCTACGCCGCTTGACGGCGGCGCGCTCTCCTTCGGGAGCTCGCGCACGCCGGCAAGGGGGGCAGCAGGGGCGCCGGCCACTGTCTCTGTCTCAGGGGCGTCGGCCACCGTCTCTGTCTCGGCAAGGACAGAGCACAGGAGAAAGGGGAAGGGGAAAGGAGAGAGCTCGGCGCGGTGGCGTTCTCCGACGGGCGCGGTGGCGCTCTCCGGCGGCCGGCCGGCCAGAGGGGGGGGGGGGGGGAAACCCTAACCCTAGATCGCCAGAGGAGCGTGCGGGAGGCGAAAAAGGTGGAAATGAGCTAGGGTTCGACTGGTTCGGCCGTTTTGTACGCGCGAGGAGCGCGGTGGACCGTTCGATCCGAACGGACGGCCACGATCTAAACCCTAGCGCTGCGCGGGCCGATGGGCCGAAAGTGGAGAGGGCAGCGGAGCGTGCTGGACCGGGGCCGCTGCTTCCGCTGCCAATTTTCCTTTTCCCTTTTTTATTTCATTTATGAAATGGGCCGTGGGCCGAAAGTGACAGGCCGTGGGCTGGGCCGCGCAATTTTAGACAGAGTTTTTTCACTGTTTATTTTTATCAGAAGCATATTTAGTTGTTTTTTGTCCATTTTTTGGGCAATTTTCATCAAGTTTTTCTATTAAAAATTATCCAACGAAATTTTTGTTTAGAGAATAGAAAAGTAAAAGAAATGCTTCTGTAGAGTATAAAATTCATGGAATTTAATTCATGTTTTCCGCTGCAAATAGAGAAATATGCTCTTTTAAATTTAAAAGGTCAAAAGAATTAAAAGTGAGAATTGAAATTTAAAATGGAGCATGTTAAAGTGATTATGGTAATAATTATGATTCTGTTATTTTATGACCAACGTTGTTAATAACATAATCATGATTTATTATTGTTTTGTTATGTGCATTTATTTCTATTTCTGCCCAACGGTGATATACTTTTAAATTGCATAAACAGTTGTATGTTTTAATATGGACCAACTTGGGATTATTGCATGCAATTTTTGTTTTTTTGTTCTCACCTCATTGTGAATTTACAGGAGGGTACCTCTTGATGAGCTGCATCAAGGATGTTCCAACCCTCAGAGGTGACAACTACTCCGAATGGAGAAAGAAAGTTGACTTGGCCTTTGTTTGTGTTGAGGTGGACTGGGTTGTGGACACTCCACAACCAATCAAGCCAACAAAGCCAGTCAGAGATGCAAAAGATTCTGATGATGATTGGGAGAAAAAGAAGAGGGACCATGCTCCAGTGGAGATGTCATATACCCTCAACAACTAAAAGTGGCCCACCGCCAATAAAAAGTGCATGGCTTTCTTAAAGAACACAATTGAGAACGCTATTGTGGGCTCAATTGCATAGTGTACTTCCGTAGGGGAGTTTCTTGAAAAGGTAAAGAGCCAGTTCACTGGTTCTTTAAAGATATATGCTACCTAGTTGCTGAAGCAGCTTGTGACAGAAAAGTACACAGGAGGTGGACATGGCATAAGGGAGCATATCCTCAGGATGAGCAACATGGCAGCTAAGCTTAAGCCCATGGATACTAATTTGGAGCTCAAGCCTGCACTTCTTGTTCACCTGGTTATGGCTTCACTGCCGAAAGAGTTTGACACTTTTGTTGTCAACTACAACATGTCACCTGAAAAATGGGACATTGAAAAGACAATAGCCATGTGTGTGCAAGAAGAGGACAGACTTAAAGCCTCACATGGTGGTTCACTGAACTATGTGAAGGATAATAAAAAGAGGAACTACCACCAAAGCAACAGTGGTTCCCCTTCAAAGCCACATGGAAAAGCTCCCTCGCACTATCAGAATCAGCAAAAGTCTTTTCCAGTGGAAAAAGACACATGCCTCCACTGCAAGAAGACTGGGCACTACAAGAAAGATTGTGCTGACTAGCTGAAGTCAGTAATGGCAAAGAGAGGTAACAACATTGTTTCCTTTGTAAATGAATCCTTGTATACACAGTTTTCGAAATCTACTTGGTGGATTGACTCAGGTGCAACTGTTCATGTTGCAAATTCATTAAAGGGATTCCATTCGACGCGGACTATGCAAAGAAGCGAAAGATGCATTGAAGTTACAAATGGAGTCCAAGCAGACGTTGAAGCTGTCGGCGACATCGCGCTGGAGTTAGCTGATGGATCCACGATTCTGCTTAGAGATGTTTTATATGTTCCTTCATTACATAGAAACTTGATTAGTTTTTCACGTTTGGACAAAGACAGTTATGAATGTTATTTTGGACATGGCAAGTGTGCCATATGGTGTAATAATAATCATGTGGGGGTTGCTTTCCTTCACAATGAGCTTTATTTGTTATCCCTGCGTGAAAATGTTTATTCTGTGTGTAATGTGAATGAGCATGTTTCTGCGTCGGACAAAGAACAAAAGAAAAGAAAGAGAACTCATGACTCATCGAAATTATGGCACTGTCGCTTAGGCCATATTTTGAGGGGGAGAATAGAAAGACTAGTAAAATCTGAAATTCTTCCTCCATTAGAGTTCTCACACATAGAGCCGTGCATAGATTGCATAAAAGGAAAATTTGTAAACCAAATTAAAAGGGTGCAAACCGAAGCACAACAACACTAGAAATAATTCACACCGACATTTGTGGACCATTTCCTGTGAAAAGTGTGGATGGTTATGACTCGTTCATAACATTCACAGATGATTACTCCCGATATGGTTATATTTATCCAATTAAAGAAAAATCTGAAGCATTGGATAAATTTAAGATATTCAAAGCTGAAGTTGAAAATCAGCATGATAAAAGAATAAAGACAGTGAGATCTGACCGTGGGGGGGGGGGGGGGGGGGGAGTACTACGGTCGGCACACTCCATATGGTCAAGTCCCTGGACCTTTTGCGAGGTTCTTACAGGAGACTGGAATAGTGGCCCAGTATACAATGCCGGGCGAGCCTCAGCAAAATGGAGTAGCTGAAAGGCGCAACCGTACCCCTATGGATATGATGCGCAGTATGATGAGTTACTCCACCTTGCCATTGGGACTATAGATGGAGGCGCTGAAAACCGCCGTTCATATTTGGACAGGAAGGGTGCCCTCCCTACAACACTTCAAGGTGTGGGGGTGCCCAGCTGAGGCCAAAGTGTTTAATCCAAATATTGCAAAGTTATATCCCAAAACAGTTAGTTGCCACTTCATTGGCTACCCTGATAAATCAAATGGTTTTCGTTTCTATTGTCCAGACAGATACACAAAGTTTGTAGAAACAATACATGTAGTCTTTTTAGAGGACGAACTGATGAGAGGGAGCATGGTAGCTCGAAAAGTTGATCTTGAGGAGAAGAGGGTGCATGCACCTAATCCGATCATTCAGGAGCCATTTTTCTCGCTACCTGTTGTGCCTGCACCAACAATCCCTGAGATTACGATGCAAGCACCTGTTGTAACTCCACCCGTGACCACAATGGGCGAAGATCCGGAACCTGTCCGTCAGGAGCCGACTGAACCCATTGTTGAGCATGAAAGGGAGGTACAGCAGCCACATCCGGAAGTTGAGGCACAAAATGAGACCCTTAGAAGGTCTAAGAGAGCTAAAAGATGCTTTCTAGTGATTATGTTTGTAATACAGAGATAGCTCACATGGAAGGTGATCCCACTTTAGATGAAGAAGCCATGAGAAGCCCTCACTCGTCGAAGTGTATAAAGGCTATGGAAGACGAGATGAAATCGATGAGTTCCAACGATGTTTGGGACTTAGAAAAGATTCCTAAAGGAGCCAAAACAGTAGGCTGTAAATGGGTCTACAAAACAAAGTATGACTCTAATGGGAATGTAGAAAAGTATAAAGCCCGACTTGTGGCAAAAGGATTTACACAAAGAGAAGGGATGATTACAATGAGATGTTTTCTCCAGTCTCATGTAAGGATTCCTTCATAATCATAATGGAATTAGTTGCACATTTTGATTTAGAGCTACATCAAATGGATGTAAAGACGGCATTTCTAAACAAGGATTTAGAAGAAAATGTCTACATGAAACAACCCAAGGGTTTTATCATGGAAGGCAAGGAAGATATGGGATGCCGTCTAAAGAAATCCATTTATGGATTAAAGCAAGCCTATAGACAGTGGTATCTAAAGTTTAACGAGACAATTAAAAGATTTGGATTTAAGGAGAATGTTGATGACAACTGCGTTTATGTAAAGTTTTAAAGTGGGGAATATATTTTCCTAATCTTGTATGTGGATGATATCTTACTTGCTAGCAGTGATATCAGTCTGCTAACAAAAACAAAGAAGTTTTTATCCTCAAATTTTGATATGAAAGATCGTGGTGAAACATCATATTTTTTGGGCATAGAAATTCACCGAGACAGGAAAAATGGAGTGTTAGGACTATCGCAGAAAGCATATTTAGAAAAGGTTCTAAAGAAATATAATATGCATGCGAGTCATGCCACACCTACTCCAATAGTCAAGGGCGACAGTTTTGGGAAATTTCAACGTCCAAAGAACCAATATGAGATCGATCAAATGAAAGGAGTACCATATGCTTCGGCTGTTGGAAGCTTACAGTATGCACAAGTGTGCACTCGCCCTGACTTAGCTTTTGTTACCGGGGTACTCGGTAGATATCAAGAAAATCCAGGCATAGAGCACTGGAAAATGGTAAAAAAAGCATTGCGTTATGCGCAAGGCATAAAAGACCTCATGCTTACATACAGAAGATCTGATTCCCTAGAGATAAGAGGGTATTCAGACGCAGATTTTGCGGGGGACAAAGATGATAGAAAATCGACGTCAGGATACGTCTTCACTCTCGCAGGAGGAGCTATTTCGTGGAGAAGGTCCAAACAGAAAATAGTTGCATCATCAACGATGTATGCAGAATTTATAGCATGTTATGAGGCCACGGGGCATGCGATATGGCTAAAGAAATTTATACCCGACTTGAAAGTGGTAGATTGTATTGACAAATCACTAAAGATGTACTATGACAACCAGCCCGCCGCAGTATTTTATGCTCACAACAATAAGTCAAGTAATGCTACAAAACCAATAGAGATAAAGTATTATGTTGTGAAAGATAAAATCCAGGATCACACTATAAGTCTCGAGCATATAAGGACAAAGGATATGCTTGCGGATCCGCTAATGAAAGGCTTACCACCCAATGTGTTCAAGGAACACTTAGCTGGCACGGGTTTAAGGTAGAGTCTATGATTCCTGGATCATGAGAGGCCAAAAAAAAAGGAAAAGCTTTTGTTTCAAAACAAAGAGGTATATTGTAGCTGTCTGATTCTTTCGGCAATTGAGCTGAGACGATGAAACATGCTCTATATATCGATCTGTGATGAAACTAGTAAATTAAAAGGTAAAATTAAAGTTGAGATCAAATGGGAGAATGGTAGATTGATCTCATCCGGGATTGGATCCAACGGTCCAACCGAACCCCATGATCGCGCCCTGATCGGGGGCGCCCAACCAAACCATGGTTGGTGGGCCCCTGTCGCGCTGCGCATATAAAGAGGTGGGGGGCCGGCGGCACACAGTACGATGTTCACCGTGTGCCACGCACCCCACCGACACCCCCTATCGAACTAGGGTTTCGCAGTAACGACGGGAAGCACCGCCACCACCGCCACCACTCACTCACCAGACCGCCGGCCACACACCACCATGGCCGGCTCCGGGAGCTCGTCAGCGCAAGGAGAAGGTTCTCCTCCTCTCTCTCTCCCTCTCTGTTCTCTCTCACACACGAATCACAGACGCATGTATAGATGATTTACTGATCCACATCTAGACTAGATGATCCTACGGTTTTAACACATAATAGAGCAGCCGCGAAAGCGTCGCAGTCCGGTCCACGTGAAGCGGACATTCGCCATCCCGGAGTTGGAAGAACGCCGCGGCGACGGCGACGCACTGACGCGGAAGCTAGGTTCGTGGATCGCGCGCCGTTGTGCACTGGTGTCGCCCAATAATTCCCCGATAGGACAATCCGCTCGCTGTCACTGGCTGCCTACCCGGCTAGGTCGGAAGTGGGACGATAAGGCCAACAGCAGCTTGGTTAGCTGGTTGGATGCACATGCATTCGCCACTTTTCTCCGGTCACTCCATCGTACCAATCTTCCATGGTTTTTCACATGTTCACAGCATCTAGATATTTGTTGAAGCCAACCATGCCAGTATGCCACTATGCTACGAATCATGTATATATAGCCGGCCAGACTGTGCGAAGTGCGATACACTCTACTTCCAGTTCCAAGCGATCCCATCGAGTCTACCCGTTCGTGCCGTTGGCCATGTCGTCGTCGTCGTTTTCATTGCCGCCGCAGCCGCCAAGACCAAACATGGTTGGCCTCTGGCTCTGCCAGATCTCCTCCCGACTGCAGCGCGGCCGCGGCGGCGAGCTGGAGGTGGCCACGGAGGAGAAGGCCGAGGAGGTAGCCAAGGCAGCTCCGGCCGGTGGCTTGGACCGCGGCGGCGTGGGCGCAGTTATGCCGGAGGCCACCGTCTGCCTTCTCCTCGACCGGTTCGCGCCAAGCTGATGATTCAGCCTCGGTTCATCTCGACTGATGCCCGGCGTGCTTTGTTTTGCGCGGTTCTTTATGTTCTACGTTTTGTACATATGGCTCGTCTTGCCTGTTGCTTTTTTCTTTTATTTTCTTCTCTTTTCTTTTCTTTTCTTTTCTTTTCTTTTCTTTTCTTTTCTTTTTTCTTTTTTCCGATCTACTCTTGCACCTTGAATTCTCGATGGTGAATAAACGATATATCTATGAATTAAATCGACAAGCAGGTACTAGGATCGATGAGATTTCAAGTAAAGCGCTCGCCGTGTCACAGCTTGTCTGTCCACCCGCTTGAACATTTCGTTGGACAGAACAGATGCAGGATGAGCAAGTACAAAAGTGACTGTTTGCAAAAACAAGACTTCCGGAAATATAGAATCTGAATGTTTTGAGTTTTATTTTTTGTTAACAAAATCCCAACGAAGAATTTGGATCTCCGACACCGGACAATCCGATGAATATATGATCGTAACATTGGACTGCATTTTTTTTTCTGCGGATACAGACCCTTCACCATGATCAATCTATGGACTTCAAGGCACTCAGTTCGTCACCACACAAATTGGACAGAAGGCCTAAAATAGGCCGAATTATCATTGGACCCGAGCGACGGAATAACAGCCCAAGATTTCGTTCAAAATGGCGACCATGATCGTTGCGGGGCTTGACATCTGTAGCGTCATTCTATCGGCCGGCCCATATAGGGAGATTTCTCATTCACACCCATGTGTTTTCGGGAGGTGCTATTCACCGCTTTTAGCGGCGCGAGTGGGAGTTGCCGCGGCGGACCCTATTTGCCGCCTTTAGCGGCAAAAAGTTCTCACGCCGCGCACATAAGTGGGCCGGCCCGCGCGTCCCTACGTGCTCCAACGACTGACCCAGTTATTGTTTTTTTTTCGTATATCTTTTTTCTTTTTTCGTTTTTTATTGTTTTTCTTTTTTATTTCTTTTTTGTTTTATTTTCTGTTTCTTTCATTTTTTATTTTTTCATTTTTTGTTTCTTTCATTTTTCTTTTTCTTTTTTTGTTCAGATTTTGAATTTGTTCAAATTTAAAATTTCGTTTAGATTTTGAATTTTTTCAAATACAAAATTATTTAATTTCAATTTTATTAAGATTTCAATTTTTCTTCATATTTCAAATTCGTTCAGTTTTTTGTTTTCTTTTTTCATCACTTGTATATGATTTTGAAAATTTTATTTTCTTCACCGATCTTTCCTGTTCATTTTTAAATCGTTCAAAATAGTTTTCGTTCACCGCCATTTTCTGTTCACTTTTAAAATCATTAAAAAATAAATTTTGTTCACCGTCATTTTCTGTTCACTTTTTAAAAAACGTTCAAATGAGGTCAATATTCTAATTAAAAAAAGTTCAATTTAAAATATATGTTCTAGCATACTTTTTCTATTTATTTTTTAAAAACGTTCAAAAATAGATTTTGTTCACCTTTTTTCCTGTTCACTTTTAAATCATGCAAAATAGTTTCCGTTCAACGACATTTTCTGTTTACTTTTTAAAATCATTCAAAAATAAATTTCGTTCACCTTCATTTTCTGTTCACTTTATTAAACCATTCAGATGAGGTCAATATTCTAATTGAAAAAAGTTCAATTTAAAATATATGTTCTAGCATACGTTTTCTCTTCACTTTTTAAAAATCGTTCAAAAATAGATCTTTCATGTTCATTTTTTAAATCGTTCAAAATAGTTTCCGTTCACCGCCATTTTATGTTCACTTTTTAAAATCGTTAAAAAATAAATTTCATTCATCGCCATTTTCTGTTCACTTTTTAAAACCGTACAAATGAGGTCAGTATTTCTAATTGAAAAAAGTTCAATTTAAAATATATGTTCTAGCATAATTTTTCTGTTCACTTTTTAAAAATTGTTCAAAAATAGATCTTTCATGTTCATTTTTAAAATCGTTCAAAATAGTTTCCGTTCACCGCCATTTTCTGCCTACTTTTTTAAATCGTTCAAAAAAAATTCGTTCACGGTTATTTTCTGTTCACTTTTTAAAACCGTTCAAATGAGGTCAATATTGTAATTGAAAAAAGTTAAATTTAAAATATATGGTCTAGCATACTTTTGAGTGCGAAACATGCTTTTCTATTTTTCTTACGAAATTTCGAAACAACATAAAGGAACTCTAACCTCGGTTTTTCTATTTTTCATCCCGATTTGAAATCGTTCAAATCTATTTTCTGTAAACAAATCTAACTTATACCTCCATACTTTAGCGTTGTTCTAAAAAAGTAAAACGCAAGCCAAAACTAGCGTAGCTACAACTTTGATGGATGGATGAATGTATTGGGCACAGGATGCATGCATGCTAGCCTCGTATGTACGTACCTTACACAAAAAATAGCAGTTCAAGCAGCGTCTAGGTTGCAGTTGAAGCAACGGAAGAAAGCAGCAGAACGTTCGAAATGGTTGATGGAAACGGCGAACAAAGCAGTGCAGATGGGTCGGCCCAAGAAAACGGACGAACGAACGAAGTAGTAGCAAAATGTGCGCGGCGCGACAGAGATTTGCCGCTAAAGGCGGCATACAGGAGCTCCCAGTTGCCGCGCACCCACCCTTCTCTTGGGTGGCTTCGTGGGCTCGGCCCATTAGCGCGAGCGGGAGCTGCCGCGCACCTCCCTCCTCTCGGGTAGCTTCGTGGGCTCGGCCCATCAGGTAAGGCCAGTTACATTTTTCCTTTTTCTGTTCTACAAATCTAAATAGTATTTGAAAAACAAAATATTTTGAAAAATACGATAAAAATAAAGCTGAACATTTTTTAGTTTTGTACATTTTTTATTTTGAACAAGTTTTTAAAATAAAAATTTATAGAATTTAAATTTTTTAAAATCCATTTTTTAATTTAAGTAATTTTTGGATACGAACATTTTTTAATCTGAACAGTTTTCGAATTTGAAAATTTTCACATCTGACGAGTTTTCAAAGTTGAACATTTTTAAATCTGAAAATTTTAAAATGAATATTTTCAAAAATCATATACAATTTATTAAACGTTCTTAAATTTCAGATATGAATTTTTTTAATTTGAACAGTTTTCGAATTTGAACATTTTTAACTCTGAACATTTTAGAATGAATATTTTCGAAAATCATATACAATGTATTAAACGTTCTTAAATTTAAAGAATTTTCCGATTTGAACATTCTTAATCTGAACAGTTTTTGAATTTGAACATTTCTAAAATCCGAACATTTATTAAAATGAATATTTACAAAATCATATGCAATTTATTAAAAGTTTTGAAATATAAATAATTTATAGATTTGGTCACTTTTTAATATGAATATTTTTTAAATTTGAACATTTTCAAATTTGAACAGTTTTAGAATTTGAACATTTTTAAATCTGAACATTTCTTAAAAATGGAAATATTTTCAAAAATCATATACAATTTAATAAAATGAAAATAAACAGAAAAGAAAAATAAAAAAGTAAAACTAAAATTAACAAAAAGGAAAAGAAAAGAAAAAGTAAAAAAAAAAAGAAACGAAAACAAAACAGAAAAGAAAAGAAATAAAAGAGACGAAATGAATTTGAAATTTGAAAATCTTGAAATTGAATTATTTTGTATATGATCAAATTCAGAATTCAAACACAAATTCGAAATCTGAGCGAAAAAATGAAAAAGGAAAAACGAAAGAAACAAAATAGAAAGGAAAACGAAAAAGAAAACAAAAAAGATGAAAAGAAACAAAATCAAATTCTGAACAAAAAAGGAAAAGAAAAATAAAAATGAAAGAAACAGAAAAGAAAAGAAATGAAGAAAGAAAGAAGAAACAAAAAAAAACGAAAAAAAAGCAAAATGGGCCGATCCCATTAGAGCGCGGGGTGCGCGGGCCGACCCATTTAAGCACGCGGGGGTGCGCGGCGCCAGCACCCCTTGCCGCTAAAGGCGACAAATAGGGTTCGGCTGTCTTTTCGGGAGCTCCTATGTATCGCTCCGAGGCGACGCGAGACGTGCGCATCGCCTGAAGGACTTCCACTAATGGGTCGGCCCATTTGTCGAATACTCCTTTGTCTGTTTTTTCTTTTTGTTTATTTTCTGTTTTCTTTCCTTTTATTTTATTTTATTTTTTGTTTGTTCAATTTATTTTCACTTTATTTATGATTTTTAAAAATGTTTAGTTTTCAAAATTTGTACAAATTTAAATATGTTCAAATTTGAAAATTGTTCAGTAATGTAAAAATGTTCAAAATGAATTTTATAAATTTATTAAACATTTCTTAAAATTGAACAAATATTAATTTTGATCATTTTTTAGCGCTAAAACAATTTTCAAATTTGAACAGAAAATGTCGGTGAACAAAAACTATTTTGGAACAATTTTAAAAGTCAACATAAAATATCGGTGAATGGAAACTATTTTTGAATGATTTTTAAAGTGAACAGAAAATATCGGTGAACGTAAACTATTTTTGAACGATTTTAAAATGAACAGAAAATAGCGGTGAACAGTAAATGTAAGCAAAATTTTTTTCGAAAATCAATTTGAAGAATTTTTGAATCTGAACATTTTTCCAATCTAGATATTTTTCAATTTGAACAATTTTTTAATCTGAACAATTTTTTAAAATTAACAATTTTCCAATCTGAACATTTGTCAAATATGAACATTTTTTTGAATCTAAACAAATTTCATATTTTAACAATTATTGAATCTGAACATTTTTGCAATCTGAACATTTTTTGAATTTGAATATTTTTTAGTTTGAACATTTTGTGAATCTGAAAAAAAAAATTAAGAAAAAAAAAGAAAACAGAAAAAGGAACGAAAAAAGAAAGAAAAAACGAAAAACGAAAATAAAACTACAAGAAAAGAAAATAAAACATAAAAATAAAAGAAATTGAAATCTGAAACCTTTTTCGAAATCTAAAAAAACAGAAATAAAAATAAGTGAAAGACACAGGAAAACAGAAAAAAGAACTAGGAAAAAGTAAACTAAACAACCCGCCGAAACGGGCCGGCCCACCAGCGCCACCCTACAGGCGACACGAGCCTGAAGCTTCGCATGCGGGATATATAGGATTTGGCTGTGTTTTCTACTCCGGTGATCCCATTTAAGTGTCACGAGTTGCTATTTCTTTTGGTCCGACTATTAAATCGGATAGGAGGTAGTAGTGTGTTCCCTTTTTTGTTTTTTTCTTTTTATTATGTTTTATTTTCCTAGTCTCTCTTATTGTTTGAGTTTTTCCTTTTATGTTTAATGTTTCTTTTTTTCAGTTTCACTTTTATTTTTTTTAAAAATACATGATTTTTTAGCATGAAATAAGTAAACATTTTTCAAACATCATGAACAATTATTATGAACCGCGTGAACTTTTTTATATTCATGTAAATATTTTCAAACCTCGTGAACAATTATTTTGAAACATGTGAACGTTTTTTCTTTTCACGTGATTTTCTTAAGGGTTAAGTGCACTTTTGGTCCCTCAAGTGTTGAAGAAGTCCGTCTTAGGGCCCTCAACTCTATTCTGGTCTAAATCTGGTCCTTAAATACTTAATTAGGTCTAAGTATTATCCTTTAACAATGGTTTAATGAGTCTCAAACGAACTGAGCGGTAGTCAAACCTCTTTTGATCTTATTCTTGTCTCTGTAGCTAGAATCTTAGAAAGAAAACATGTTTTGTTTGGCTGCTAGCCGTTAGCCAGGTCAAATACAGATAAAAACAGAATCATCATTATTCGAGTCGTCCTATATTTGCCATTTAGTCGTTCCTCCGCATATCTCTGCTTATCAGCGTCACAAGTTGCAAGCCCCACAACTACATCGATCAACTCCGCTGAGACGAGGTGCATGTGATGTTCAACACGCCTGAGGTGTGTGGTGACGCAGACCCTTCTCAAGCTAGCTGGTGCTCACCGGCACGTGGTTTTGGAGGTCGAGGAGTCTAGGCGTGGGAGCATGAGAGACATAAATAGATGGTGTAGTAAAACACCAATCAACCAACATTTAATCGGTACCAGGGACGATAATTAGACTTAATTAAGTGTTTGAGGACCGGGTTGAGACCAGGGAAGATTTGAGGGACCACAGTCTAACTTCTAGAACACTTGAAGGACCAAAACTACACTTAATTAAGAAAAGCAACAGGCAAGACGAGCCATATGCACAAAACGTTGTCAGAAGAACCACAATACAAACTTTTATTTTATTTTCTTGTGAATGTTTCTAAATCATTGAAAACATAGTTTTAAACGTCATAGATTTTGACTCAATAATTTTCTCTCAAATTATAATTTACTTTGTAAAATATCAAATGTTACAAAATATATAATATATGAACATTTTCAAATATAGAAAAATAGAGAAGTAACAGGAACATTGAAACAATAAAGAAAATAAAATATGTAAAAAAATAAAAGGAAAATGAGAAGCCATGTTGGGTCGGCCGCATAAGCCACGTGGGAATTGCCACCTATTTAAAGCTTTAAGAGTTTCTCCATCAATGCCCTTAATAGGCCTCCCCATCCGCCCAATAGGGTCCAGACACGAAAATTGTGACCACCAACATCTCCATAGTTCCGGAAGGCCCGAAAACCTGTCTCGCATACCCTTGTTCGTGCCACCTTTCGGGTCGAACCAAACAAGAGTGGACACACCCGTCACGTATGATTGAGAGAAGCGGGCACGGCATGCCATCAACCCAGAAATTTTCCCTTGCCTCCATCTTCATATGTCCAATTTTCCCCTCGCCATACCAAATTGCGCAACTTGCCACCACCCAATTTCGCCGCCTCCCGTCTGTCAGGAGTCCCAAGCGACCTCGTAGACCGACCCACCACCATTTATGCCATAGTTTGCGACCCACCGCTCCTGTCAGCTCGTCAGTGGACCGCCAAGACCAGGGGCGGAGCTGGACTAACATTACCCCTGATGCACTATGAAACAGTGAACAATTAGAGTGTGTTAACCTGATGCACAATTCCTTTTTATGTGATAGGGAAAGCTGAAAAAAATCTTGCGCTCTGATGCCTGTGCATCAGGGTCACACCAAGCAGCTCCGCCCCTGCCCAAGACTACCTCGTTCCCACGCCGCACGTAAGGTGCTCAACAATTTGCTCGAATAGGTAATTTTATTCCAAATGGCTTTTTTTAGATAATTAAGATAGTACTTTGATTAATTTTATTTTTTGATTCATAGACGATGAGCACCAGAGGAGGCTCAATATTCTTATAGAAATGCAAGAATAGTTGAATGTCCCTAGACGATGCGGAGGTTCGTACTGCGGGCAATGAGCCAACAACAATCGCCAAAGGGCTCTTGGTCATATGATGACTATTTTGCTGATAACCCAACACATGGTCCGATTTCCGTGGTGCTTTAGAATGAAGAAGGATGCGTTCATGCGCATTGTCCATGGTGTGTGGAATTATGATGACTATTTCCAACTGAATATAGATGACACCAGATTGACTGGGTTCTCATCTATTCAAAAATGCACTACTGCTATGTGATGTCGTGTATATGAATTTGTTGCAGAGATACTGTGGATGAGTACCTTCGTATGCCTGAATTCACATCCACTAAAGACACGTGAAGGTTTTGTACACCGACGGTGAATGTATTTGGGTCAACATATCTGAGAGCATCCAATGTAGCAGACATAACTCGGCTCATGGTCCGCCTCCAACGTCCTCATTTGCTGCCTGTCCTCCTCAATCCAGTTTGTAACATATTCCCATAAAAATTGTTGCGAAAATTGTTGCGAAAATGGCTGCATAATCTCCTCACTGATGCATTGCAATTTTTTAATGTTTCAAAACTTTTGTTTACACGGTTGTAATATCTTCCTAGTAAAAAACATTAAATTTTTAGCAGCGTGTGAGGTGGGGATTTGCTACGAAAGACGGACGAACCAGATCTACTCTAGATAGTCTATCGGACGGCTGGATGGGGTTCCCAATCGGTCGCCCTTAACTAAAGAAACCACCAGCCTTCCACAAACTTTTTTAGTAATTATTACAAACCCGGTGCAAATCAGACACCAAAATATTCAACAATCATAAAATGATCCAGATCGATCTAAACACCATGGATGGGCTCCTCCGCTCCTGTAGAGTGTAGTGACAAGACTGCAAAACTAGAAGTTAACCATCCAACCGGGCAGGACATAATTCAAACCTGCATGGTCGACAGGGAATATATGCCGAAGACCATCCTCGCTTGCGCTGCAACTACCAGATGTCCAAATTAGACCTACGTACGATCGAGTACGATATAAAGCGCATCTCGATTGACAGGTCACTTTCACACGTGTGATTATCTCTCTGATGATCGCATGTCCATTGTCTTATCAACTCAAGTGCGGTATAGTGTACTGATTAATTATTGCTAATGAGGAAGCTGCAGTTATTCCTGTCATGCCGCTGTGCGTAGCTGGCAGCCGGTAACAGCGCTAGCTGGCCAGGTCGCCATTTCGCCGGAGAGCTAGCTAGCTCGGTGGGTGGGGAGTGGTTAGAGTTGGCCGGAAAACATGAGACATATGTACTACAGTGACCCATGCATGCAGCACACGCGTGCAATCGACGGACAGATCTTTCTTCCTCAGACCTTTTCTCCGGATCCGCCGCTGTCGCCGTCGATCGCCAATAATCCTTCCCGTCGCTTTCCCTTGGCCGTGGTTGTTGAGACCTCGAACCGGCCGTGCTCTAGAAGAAGCATGCACAACAAGAGTGCCATTAATTACTCTATGTTGCCTTGTCTTCACCTACACTACATATGGAGACCTGTTGATGGTATATATATGGACGGTGTCTCCTTCTGCCATGGATCGTTGTAGTGCTGCCTGCTGAGCTGAGCTGAACTGAGCTGCTGCACTGAAGACAGTGCAGTCGATCGGCAGCGAGCCAGCCGGTGCGCCGGAGTCGAAGGTTTAGAATGGAGGAGGGCCTTCCCCCGGGGTTCCGGTTCCACCCGACGGACGAGGAGCTCATCACCTACTACCTCGCCCGCAAGGTCTCTGACTTCGCCTTCGCCACCCGCGCCATCGCCGACGTCGATCTCAACAAGTGCGAGCCATGGGACCTTCCAAGTAAGTACTCGGAATTTCGAGCTCAGTTCCTCTTCCCCCTTACACATCGATCGATCAACTTGCACCATCTCGAAATGTTGAACAGCTTTGATTAGAGTTTGATGCAGCAGGGTAGGCATCCAATTAATGCGCTAGATAGTTAATCATCGCTATAGAAAGTTGTGTTTGTTCCTGGAAAATAGAAGTTTAATTGTCAATTCACTCTTGTATACAAATTAAACCGGGATTAGTGCGAGTTGCTTTTCAACCATCTTGTTTACTTCTCGTCTTCTGGACTAGTGGACCTTATCTCCTTAATTTTCTTGATTTGGTGAGACTTGTAGCGCCTTGACCTTGTTCATTACATGCATATATTCAGCCCGTCACTATTATGTACGCATTGCTCTTGGCTTACGTACAGTAGTACTACTTGTACAGCGTACTAGAGTAATTAGTCGTCCTTGTCAAGCTAGCACCGATCGAGCCCATACCCATACGTACGTACATTGCTTGAACATTGATGGATGTAATTCGGCAGGCAAAGCTAGCATGGGCGAGAAGGAATGGTACTTCTTCAGCATGCGCGACCGGAAATACCCGACCGGCATCCGCACGAACCGCGCCACCGAATCCGGCTACTGGAAGACCACCGGCAAGGACAAGGAGATCTTCCACGGCGGCAGGCTGGTCGGGATGAAGAAGACCCTAGTCTTCTACGGAGGTAGAGCTCCCAAGGGCGAGAAGACCAGCTGGGTCATGCACGAGTACAGGATCCAGAACAAGTTCCCATACAAACCAAATAAGGTACATATATGGAATACAACTTTAAGCCATGCTATAAATTGCAACTTGTTGTGAAATGTATTAGTTGGACCAAGCTTTTCCCTTTGAACAAGATTGTTACTGATATTGCTGTGTGTGTACTGATGTTTTTTTTTTTTTTGTTTCAAAAGGAGGAATGGGTGGTGTGTAGGGTCTTCAAGAAGAGCCAGATAGTGAAGATGAGGCACACACACGACAGCCCCGATATGGACTCCCCATGCAACGACGCCAACGCCTCCCTCGGCGAGCTCGGGGAGCTCGACGTGTCCTCCATGCTTGGCAGCTTCGCTCCGGCTGCGGCGCACGGCTCCAGCGAGAACTTCGGGCACCGGGTCGACATGGGCGCATACATTAGCTGGCTGCAGGCAGCGGCAAACCAGAACGCCGCCGCCATGCTCCCCTGGGCGCCCGGCATGCTTGGCACCGTCTTCGCGGCCAACCCCGCGATGCAGAAGACGCTCGCGCCGTTCGCCGGGAGCAGCCAGATGCCGCGAGACGTCGTTGATCATGCTTTGTTTGGGAACACGATGGCGAAGGTGGACATGGAGTGCGAGCAGCAGCAGCAGCTGCCGCAGCTGGAAATGCACGACTCGACATGGAGATCCTTCTGATGAACTCATCAGCTCAATAACAAGAGGAAAGTAATACTATTACATGACAGGTACAAAATTATGGTCGATATAGATACATTCGTAGTTAAAAATGGGACAACCCCCATGGGTCAAAATCAATTAAAATTTTACTAGATCTTTCGTCGATTCTCGGTTATGTTGATCTATGTCTCGTATGTACCAAACATTGTATCTTTGTCCATTTGTTATGAAATGAAAGAACGAAGTGTCTTTTTCGAAAATGCATCGCTACTGTTGGTTGTTGGAGATTCGTGCTGTAAAAGTTACAAAATACCCCTCCCACCTCCATTCTCAGATCACTTCATTTTTTCCACCGCAACCCTTAACTTTTTAGGTTTTAACGTTCACGTCTCGGTCTCTTTCCACAGCGATGTGAAGACTATTTTTTCTGAGTTTTTTGAACTGGATATTTTTTAACAAAAAAATAAGATGCAATTTCATAAATCTCACAAATTTTTGTTAGACATTGATTTCATCATATATATATGTTTTCGACCAGATATTTATTTTTTCAACCATTATTTTTTCAGAGAATATACATCAACAATTATGTTTTCAACCATTATTTTTTCAGAGAATATGCATCAACAATTATTTTTTCAACCTAGATAACATTAACCTCAACAATATTACAACATTTTTTCAACTAGAGAATTTCATCATCAACAAAAAAATCGCATAATATTTCTTCCAAGATTTTATTCAACAATGTTTTCATATATTTATATAAATTTTTCACTGATTCATAAACAGACACAGATTCATAAAAGTTTCACGCAGATTCATAAAAGTAAGAACAAAATGTGATGGATTCACACAGATTCATAAAAGTTTCACAAAGATTCATTGGAGACACTTGATTCAAGCAAATATGTAATAGATTCATAAAATTTGTCACAGATTCATATAGCAGTTTCATACAAGTTTCACACTGCTTCATAGCAGATCCACAAATTCATCATAGATACAGAAAAGATGTAACCAGAAATCAAAAATAAATATCAATAATAAAATCAAAGATCCACAGATTCATCACAAATCCATACAAGATGCAACCACGAATTCATCACAGATCTAGATAGGACCAGACAAGATGCAGTTGAAGGAGGAGGTCGAACTCGAGGCGACCGGCGGCTCAGATCCAAAAAAAAATCAGATCCCGTAGACCCGAGGCTGGGACGAGGAAGATCTAGCTGCTCCACGGGATTCATCACAGATCCATTCCGGATCCAAACAATATTCAACTAAAAATCGAAAATAAATCGACAAAAAAAAGAGCTAAACAAAAAATAGCTAAAAAAGATCCAGCGGGGCGGCTTCCTCCCATCATGCTCGTGGAGGTGGCCGGAGTCGAGGTCGACTGTGCGGGGCTGCGGTCGGAGGTGCTAGACGGTGCGGGTGTGGCGGCCGGAGCACGCCGAACGACGGGCCGGACTATTCCAGGCACCGGCAGAGCGCGCGTCGCGCCGCCACCGTGCCCGCCATCCTCCGCAGCGCCTGCGCGCCCCGGCAGCAGCTCTCGCTCGGCCCCGCCCCGGCCGCGTCCGCACCGACCAGGAACAGACCGCACGGTATCAGCGCGCTCACCACGTCCCCGCACGACACGTCCGCCACCGAGGTCGCGGCGGCCGGAGGTGCTGGACCATGAGCTGGTCGAGGATGGCCTGCGGGTTGGGGCCAGACGACCGGGGCCTTCCTGCCCAGAGCCGGCAGCGGAAGGGTAGGGTGAGCGGCCGAGCGGCGCCTCCCTGACCTCCACGAGTTGGAGTCCCGATCTGGAGCGAGAGGAAATTGCGCCGCCAGGGTCGGGGGAGGGGAGGGGACGGGATCGGGGGTGGGTTCGTGGGGTGTGGGGCAGGGATGTTTCGGTCTAGGGCTCGTGGGATGTGGGGCAGGGATCGGCAGGGACTTATCCATCTAGGAGTTGGAGTGCCGGTTAGTTAGGAAGTTGTGGAGGGTCTTTTTTGCAAACTTTGACTAGGTGGACTTTTTCTGAATCCAACGGCTATGATAGTATGGGGGGTCAATATAGATGTAGCAAATCCGCTCTGGTGTGTTTTTTTCACTTACAGTAACATGACTTTACATGATCCCAGTACAAGAGTTATCTCATTATGCATGGTTATGAAGGCACGACAGTTCGCTTTTGTGAAAAAAATTGTTTGGCCTATATGTCCCTGATGACTCCCAAGTGCAGGAGATCAATTGTAGTACCTTTCAATTAGAAAAGGTTGTCGAACCCACGAGTAGCTGAAGGTATTGGTTAGAAAGAATGATAAATAAAGCAATGAAAGATGCAAATGTTTTTGGGATTTTCAGTTGTATGATTGCAAAGATAATAAAAATGTCGAAAGTAAATAGTAACACTTGAAAGCCCAATCCTCTATGTGGCAAGAGGACAAGCTCAAATGGTGTGTAACTTATATGTGGAAAGCGTTCCCGAGGGCGGCATGGATATCACTAGGCATAGAGATTTATTAAACAACACGTTGCATATCTTGTCAAGTTTTAATCTTCTTGGGGCGGAGCCATAACTAGGCATAGCTAAATAAATAATCTACAACCCCTTTATGATGGATCATGTAGCCAATTAAATGTCTGCACAAGAATTATTAAGACACAAAGTCCCACCATAGCATTATACTCTAAGGTCCCCGACACTACTACCCACATAATATAACTGCATGACTCCGTCTTAGGCTTACTTGTCCTCCCAAGTCTTCCTCAATTCATTACACTACGTTGTTCTCCTATGAGCTCTTATAGGTGAAGTGTTGTGCAGTCGACGTTCGCACAACACCATCATAGAATCACATAGAAGATAAACTCTTGACAAAATACCAACACATGTTATATATAAATTATTGCCAATTCATCCTATGCCCTCAGGAACATATGGGAACTACTCACAACGTGCAAACATGATCATAATCAGTGGCATAAAGGGTACAACACAATCTGAAATAAATACTTCACCACCAAATAATGACAAGTACCCAATCACAAACATGAATAGGAGCACAAGACAATGATCTAGGGTATAGCAACTCTCAAACTATGAGGGGAACGGAGTGGATCACGGAGATGGTGATGGAGATGGTGATGTCTTGGTGATGGTGTTGATGTAGAGGCATCCTCCTACGCCAAGGAGGAGAGGTGATGATGATGGCGGTGATTTCCCCCCTCTCCGGAGCTCCGGAGCAGCAGGATCTGACCCCCTTCGGAGAGAATCAGGAGTTCCGCCGCCGCCACGGCCTCAGATAATTCGGGGAAAATTAGGGCCTCCCTTTTCGGGGAGAACGAAGGCGTACATAAAAAGCCCCAGGCGAGGAAGTGCCCGAGGCCCATTTGGTGGGTCCCACGCGGCCCCTGTACCTGGCCGCATGGGCCCACCCCTTTTGGGCCTCGTGGCCTTCCTCTCTTCGGTCTTCTTTCCATCGCCCTTCTTCCGAAGAAAAACTACCGTGGTATTTTTCCTTTAATTATTTGGGTTCGCGAAACTCCTGAAACAATAAAGACAAAAAAGGGGGGTATTCTGCCTCCCAGATATTAAATACCAAAAATAGGGACTTTGTATGAAAGTCCCATAAATCATCTAAAACATGCAAAACATTGATATAACAGTGCAAATAACATTCCCATATGATAATATAAGGTATAAAAATGATGATATAAAATGCACGTATCAGTCCCAAACTGTTGAGAACTTATAAAATTGTTGTCATGAACTGCTCTGTATTGGGAATGATGTATGTTCAGAATTGACAACGATGAAGTTTAACAAAAATAGTGGGGAACTATGGCTGTCCAATTAAGTGATGAAGAGACTGTCAAAAAATGTACTTGTATCAAATATATTATAATGTACTGAATTGTCGTCATTGTTGTGTTAAAAGATATTACAGTTCATGGACAGTTCAGAAAGCAAGGTCTTGAATTCGCAGTTAGGACACCACAAGTGATGGTACTGATAATTGGATCCTACGTTCGGAACTGCCCCCACTGCCCTCTTCCCTTCTAGCACAATAGCAAGTTCTATCCTTAGTATCGATGATATCGAAGATCTTGATTTGGTGGTGACTGAACATAGGTCGTCTACTAATGCAAAGGTGGTTAAGAGACTTGGTAGATTCATTCATGACATAAAAAAATACCAAGACTTTTCTGAGTAATGCATGAGCACATTACAAGGATACTCCCTCCGTCCTCAAATAAGTGAACACATACAAATTTTAAGACAAATTATGGAGTGGAGTAGATAATATATTGGGAATGTGCAAGCCACCATCTCTCTCCTCTTTAATTCCCCCGCCTCCAATGTGCTAAGTGTGTGTAGAAAATGAGGAGAGTATGTGTTGAATGTTATTGGCACTAGGAGGAAAAAGCCTATCACTGGCGAACCTGTTTTGGCTATCCCTGGCGAACATGCGGTTCGCCAGCGCTACTATCGCTAGTGGTAACTGTTGGGAATATGCCCTAGAGGCAATAATAAAATGGTTTATTAGCATATTCATGTTTATGATATTAGTTTATTCTCCATGCTATAATTGTATTAACCGGAAACATAATACATGTGTGGAATATAAACAACCAGGTGTCCCTAGTAAGCCTCTACTGGACTAGTTCGTTAGTCAAGAGATGGTTAGAGTTTCCTAACCATGGACTTGTTATAGTCACTTGATAACAGAGTCATATCATTAGGAGTAATGATGTGATGGACAAGACCCAATAATAAAGAGTTGCAATTGATCGTGTCACACAGTTTCATTGCCAACGCTTTAGTATATGCCAAGTATAGTTTCCTTAGACCATGAGATTATGTCACTCCCATTTACCGGAGGAATGCTTTGTGGACATCAAACATCACTTCATAACTGGGTGATTATAAAGGTGGCTTTCAGGTATCTCTGATGGTATTTGTTGGGTGACATGAATCAAGATTGGGATTTGTCCTTCCTTGTGACGGAAAAGATATCTCTGGGCCCTCTCGATAATATAGCATCAGAAAGTTTGCAACCATATGATTAAGTGTTAATCACAGAGATCCTATATTATGGACGAGTAAAGAGAACTTACCAGGTAACAAGATGAAACTAGATATGGAGATATCGACGATCGAATCTCGGGCAAGTTAAATATCGGTGAGACAAAGGTAATTGTATACAAGATTACGAATCTCCGGCATCGTGGTTCAATCGATAAGGAACTTCGTTGAATATGTAGGAGTCAATATGGGCATCCTGGTCCCGCTATTTATTATTGATCGGATCATGTCTGCATATTCTCGAACCTGTAGGGTCGCACACTTAAGGCTCCGATGTAGCTAGGGCTTGAGATATTTGATGGTGTGAATGAATATTGATTCGGAGTCTCGGATGAGATCCTAGACACCACGAGGATCCCCGGAAGAGTACGGAGATAAAGTTTCATATAAGGAAAGTGGTTTCTAGGGTTCCGGAAAAGTTCGGGAATTTTCCGGTAGGGTACCGGAATAATTCTAGAAGGTTCCGGAGGGCCCCACCTTGGGGGCACGAACCTAGAATGCCCACATGGACCGAGGGCAGGTGCAGCAGCCCACTTGGGCTGGCCGCACCCTCTCCCTAAAGGCCCATGCGGCTGGCTGATGTCTACACACGATTCTATTCTTGTAGACAGTGTTGGGCCTCCAACAGCAGAGGTTTGTAGAACAGCAGCAAGTTTCCCTTAAGTGAATCACCCAAGGTTTATCGAACTCAGGGAGGTAGAGGTCAAAGGTATCCCTCTCAAGCAACCCTGCAATCACAATACAAAAAGTCTCTTGTGTCCCCAACACACCCAATACACTTGTCAGATGTATAGGTGCACTAGTTCGGCGAAGAGATAGTGAAATACAAGTAATATGGATGATTATAATTAGTAATTGCAATCTGAAATAAAAATGGCAGCAAGCAAACATGTAGCAGAACTTGTTGTAAACGGTGTTTAAATGCTTAGAAACAAGGCCTAGGGATCATACTTTCACCAGTGGTCACTCTCAACAATGCAATCATAATTGAATATAAATATAAGCACTTCAATATACTACTCCGAAGTATTCTCCGGCTAGATAACGAACACTAATTCATTGTGTAGGAATGCAAAAGCACGCCTCAAACATATATTCCCAAGTACTAATGAATACCCCACACTGGACCATGAGCATTCATAGGAGGTACTAACACACCACAATTTCATAGAGACATCCAACTCAAATAATAAATCAGTGAACAAGTATCTTGTGAAATATAGCATAAAGACCCACACGGTGCACACACTGTCACCTTTACACACGTGGGACAAGGAGTCTCCGGAGATCACATAAATAAAGCCCACTTGAGTAACATAACAACATCTAGATTGCAAAGCTCATGATCACATTTAGATCACATCATGGGAGAGAGATATAGACCACATGGCTACCGGTACGGCCCTCAGCCCCGAGGGAGAACTACTCCCTCCTCATCATGGGAGTCAGCAACGGCGATGAAGATGGTGGTGGAGTCGATGGAGATGGCTCCGGGGGCACTTCCCCGTCCCGGCAGGGTGCCGGAACAGAGACTTCTGTCCCCCGAAACTTATCGGTGATGGCGGCGGCGCTGTGGATGTTTCTGTCGATGGAGGCTGATTGTTTTAGGGTTTATGCATCGGGGGCAATATATAGGCGAAAGGGCGACGTCGGTGGAGGCTCGTGGGCCCCACACCACATGGCCGCGCGGCCAGGGTGTACCCCGCGTGAGGGCATGGTGTGGGAGGCCCACGGCCCTCCTGCACCTCTCCTTCGGGCATCGTGTAGTCCATTGAATTATAAGACTGCTGCTTTTTGTCCCGTCCAATTCCGAGAATATTTCCTTAAGTACTTTTCTGAAACGGGAAAACAGCAGAAAACAGGAACTGGCACTGTGGCATCTTGTTAATAGGTTAGTTCCAGAAAATGCATAAAAATGCTATAAGATGTAAACAAAACATGTAGCAAATGGTATGAAAACAAACATGGATCATAAGAAATTATAGATACATTAGAGACGTATCAGCATCCCCAAGCTTAGTTCTACTCGTCCTCGAGTAGGTAAAACGATAACAAATAATTTCTTAGGAGACATGCTAACTCACAATCTAGATCAACATAGCAATGCAAAGCACATGATGTGAATAAAGTGATCCAAAACAATTGTCTATAGTTGACATTAAGCAAACAATGATTAACAAATGCTAGCTAAAAGAAGCTAGAACTTTTCATGAATCAGCGTGTTGGAGACAAGGAACCATACATAAGGTTTAGAAAGAAGGATAGTAAATTGTGTCTCCAATGTTAAATGTCAATCAATCTTCAAAGTATCAAATTCAGTTAATAATAGAAATAGCCAAGCTCAAGTCAAGTGTCCTTAATCCATCCACTTAACTTATCAACTGTTATGTAGTCCACTCAACTAATACAAGCAAGAAGAAGGCTTGGCACCATGAGGTTATGGCAAAGAGAATAATAATGGGGGTTTGGAAGGTCAAAAAGAAAGGCTCAAACAGTGGAAGAGGTAACCACAAGACAAGAGGAAGTCCCGTAGTAGACACTGAATGAGGAGTAGTGATTGCCATGCAACGGATGCACATAGAGCTATATGAATGGAAGCTCTCCAATGGAACTAGTGGGGGTGCATCCAACTTGCTTGCTCATGAAGACCTAGAGCTCACTTGAGGAGGCTCATCGTTGGAATATACAAGCCAAGTTCTATAACGTTTGGTCCCCACATAGTTATACTAATGAAGCATGAAAACTCACTACAATGATGTAGGTGCTACTAGCACAACTGTGGAATAAAAGGATAGTAGTGTTGCCCCCTCTCTCATTTTATATTCCTTTTTTTTTCTTTTTCTCTTTTTTGCTTTTTGCATTTTGAGGCCTTTGTGGCTCTTTTATATTTTTCTCTCATTGGTCTCTTTTGGACTCTTTTGATTGGCCACTTTGGACTCTTTTCAATATGCTCACAGGTAGAGGCAACACTCTATTTTACAAGATGATCATCACACTTTTTGGTGTACTCAAAACTCAAAGACTAATACATGGTGTATGGTGGATATGCAAGACCGAGCGTAGTGTGGAAAAGATGTAACACATGTGGAAAACCACGCATGACACTAACTCAAATGGTCAAGCAATACTATATGGCAATGAAGTAAAAATGACATAAAGTCATGTAATGTAAATGATGGATGTTGCATGGCAATACTATATGGCGTAGCTTCCCAAGAACCGACGTCGCTGATAAGCTCCCCCAACATCCGTCTCAACAGCAGGCAGGAGATCCTCCTTGAGAGTGAAAGTTCCTGAACCTGGCAGTTGCAGCTCCACCCGATCTCCTTCAGAACCACCAACAAACTGCTCCTCCTTCCCCCCACCTCCACCAACTCGGCAACGACAAGGAACATGGACGAGCAGCACAACCACGAGCTTATTTATGCAGGATCCTTGGCCAGTCCCGACCGCCGCCTCCGGCTCCCACCTAAGGAGCACCGCGAGCAGGACGAGAGCCGCCACCTCCAGGCTGCAGCTCGAAAGCAACCGGAGCACCCGATACGGCATGAAGCCAAAACCAGCAAAAGCAGAAAACCTACAGTAAGACTAAACTACTGCTATACAGGAGGGTCCCTCACCACACCACAACGCCGACAAATTTAAAATAATCATCTACCTATCCGAGGTATAAATGTTTTCTTATCTGCTTGTATTGCACGATTGCATATATCGTACAACAAATCCAACTTGTTACAGAAAATATTTTTTGGTGCATAACAAGAGAATATTTAAGTTATTAAATTATAAGAACACCATGGATTACCATGCCATCTAAGATTTTTTTGTTAGAATCATAAAACTTGAATACAGATAATACTAGGTAAGAATATATCAGGTATTTCAAATAATCACATTCTCATTGTTCGTTGAGTAAAATCGTAAAATGGTATTTTCATGTGGCATCATTAATATGTAGTTAGTGTAGAATTTGCAAAATAATCAAGAGTAGTACATATTAATATGAGAGTACATGTGTAACTAATAGGGGGGTTTGCAAGGTCCAAGTGGACTTATAAGATACATTTCAACATTTGTATGTAGCCCAGAGTATAAGGTATTTCATACTGAGATTTCAATTGAACCATGAATACGATTTTTTTTTGTTTCAAAAAAGGGCAACCAGCTGGGGCCGAGATCACATTTTATTAGTACTATATATCAAGACAATAATTTAACAAATTGTTACTCTATTGATATATGGTCTCTATGATAAAAAAACAATACAATTTTAACCGTTACTTTTGTGCAGATACATTGAATTCATATCAGATAAATTGCATACAAACTGAGCAATTGTATATGAACGTATCACCTTAATGAATTAAAATACATTATAGAAAAATGCAACAAAGGGAATACTACAATAATCTCTTGTCTTCCAATGTTTATTTTTTTGATAGTCTCTTGTTTTCCAATGTTTATTTCTCCTCTCAAAGATAAATATGATATTAGACTAAAAAATAAATTGCAATGGATCAGCAAGATCCACAGGTCTGCCATTATCATGCTCTAGCACCTCACTGAGTTTGTCGGGGGGCGACCCCCGGATAGGGTCAAGATAATGAATTATGCATTGTCCCGGAGTTGACCGGGTCAGTGATGACCGGGTCAATGTTAACCGACATATGATGGACCGGCATGGTCGAGATAGCCACGCTGGCTTAAACCGAGATATCTGGACCGACATACAAGGTTATGTCGGTTTACCTTCACAGTTCCTTGTATGTGCAGGGGGAGCAAACCGAGTCAAGTGTATCTGGCATGGCTATGCCGGGTAACGAAGAGGCACCGTATTTCGGTCAAGGGTCAGGGCAAGTGTCCAGTCCCTCCAATCACGGAGCAGGGCATGGTGCCGCGCAGCAAGTACGATGGGATATGTCTCCACCATACCGCTGACCAGGGCGGTACGGGGGAGCAGTGCACAAGCATGGAGGGAGTGTCCTGCCCAGGACAGAGGAGACAGGGCGACCAGGGGCTGACGCGGGCCAGGGATGGCCACAGTAGCTCGTGTTTCACTGTAACTTGGGCACCATTATATAAGGTGCCCGAGGCCCTCGTAGAAAGGATCGATCATTTGGAGAGCTTCTGCTACTAGAGAGAGAACTTGAGAGACCAGAGTTTAGAAGAGAGAAAGAGCCCGAGTCATCTTAGAGCTTGGCATACAGCTCGAGGATCCCCTTTGTAACCCGGGTTGTGACTTATATACACTCAGACAAGCAGGAGTAGGGGTTTTACCTCCTCACGAGGGCCCTGAACCTGGGTAAACCGCGTGTGTGTTCGTGTTTCTGTGTGTGTAATTCTACGCACAATCCCTCCCCGGTGCCAACAGCGTCCATCGGCCCCAATATAAGCCATCCTATGGCATCTGTCTATTCACCACGACGACATAGTTCTACTCCATCTGGATTCTGTGGCTAGCGCCATGCTCCCTGGTGATGGTATACCAAATGACATTTTATGAAGGTTAAAAAAATGACATTTTATGGACCTTCGGCGCGGGAGGGCCTTGTGGTGCGCATGTTTGGTGCTCATGTTCCTTGTGGCTTATAAGTTATGGCTAGCGGAGTAGCAACGAACACACGATCAAGATTTAAAATTAATTTCATTAACAACATCTCCATGTGCGACAACTTCTGCAATTTTAATTTTACATCAGTTTTGTTTCGTAAGCACCTTGCTCGATGATATAAAATACATTGAATTTATATCACATAAATTGCATACAAACTGAGAAATTGTAAATGAGAATATCACCTTAATGAATTAAATACGCTATAGAAATGCAACCGAAGGTATACTACGGTAGTCCTTTGTCTTCGAATGCTTTTTTTTCAAAGAGACAAATCTGCTATCAGGCTAAAAATAACAAAATTTCCTGGACCTTCAGTGTAGGAGGATCTTGTGGTGCTTATGTTTGGTGCTTATGTTCCTTGTGGCTTGTAAGTTATGGTTAGTGGAGTAGGAACGACCACGCGATCAAGATACAAAATTAATTTCATCAACAACATTTCTATGTGCAATCACTTCTGTAGTTTTACATCAGTTTGGTTTTATAAGTGCCTTCCATCTTTCTCTCTGCGCCAGGGCTGGACCAATAAAAATTTGGGTCCCGGGCTGAATCAAAATTGATACAATTTATACTAATTTTTATATTTCTACGGGTCTTATTTTTAGCATGTTAAAGTATTCAAAATATAATTTTTTGTTTGCGTAGCTTAACCACATAGCTGACTATATTACTAAATATTATTTGTATTTTTGTTTGTATTGAATTCATTGGAATATACTAAACTGTATTAACAAAGTCTACTATGGAACTATGTTTTCTACAATGCATAATATAAGTAAAGAACACATAAAGTTAAGCAAAGTAATGCCCTCTATCAAAAATAAAACTATATGTAAAGAGTACAATCTAACAAATGTTGAAATAGAAGTTTCTCATGTATGGTTAAGTGAGCACCTTTTAAAAAAATTGTAGAGTATACTGACTAAGTAAGCGAGTTTATGGAATAAAAATTTGTTTCACAAAATTAAATATGGAAATGAAGTCACTTAGATTTTCGTAAAACCTATAGGATTCACCAGAAAGAGAGTAGAATGGTAACTAAATTATTTCTCTATGTTCACATTGATTTGTGACGTCCCAAAAGTCCTCCAGTGTGGATTTTTTCCCATTTTATTGTGTTAATATACTTTCTCCATCCTAAAATATAAAGCCTGCATGATTCTTACCATCTTTAATTCACGTCTTTGAGTAATAATTATACCAAAGTGTATGGATTGAGCTTGTATAAATGACATTGTTACATTTTTAATGAAAATATTTTTATCTATATTCATACTCCCTCCGTTTCTGTAGATAGGGAGTAAATTTTTTGGCTCGTCGATTAAGAAGAGTCCAGCTAGATCTTTCCAACCATACCCCTATTGAATTCCACGGTGAACTACCTCCATCTTTCCCTCTCGTATGGCATGCACACACCTTCTATCTCCTCCCCAAACCACTCCTCTCCCCGCATGCAACATGCACGGCCAATGGAAATTCCACAGTAACTGCTCAGCTCCTGATATTCCGGCTCCTCTTCCCCCCATGCGCCATGCAAGGCTAATTACAGCCGCAAAATAATTACTGCTCTCCCAATTTTTTAGGTTGATTTAAATGACTGGAAGGGTAGTTTTGGGAGAAAGGGTATAAAGCACACCCCGCACCTTGATTTGTGGTGAAATTTTGAAAAAAGATATGCGCCCTGTTCACAGGAACGGAGGGAGTAGTATTTATTAGACATATTATAAGTAAAACATAATAAAGAGTGTATTTTTTTACGAAAAAATGTTATCATGGTTTAAGTTTTCACGAAGAGCAATAAATTATAGAATAGTGTTTACCATATATTTTATTATTGTGCACCCTTCTCTTCTCGGGACTTAAACGGTTCGTCCTATTTTCCCGGCGTATGGACTGACCCTGCTCTATGCTATGTAACAACATCGGTCTGCGTTTGATCTGTGTGGCTTCTCCAATTTTGGTTAATCCTAGCTAGCCATTTTATAGTAAGGGTTTCTTTGATTTTTTTTAAACGTAGTGGGATTTTGAAAAAGTTGGAATCCTTAGCAATTTTTTGTACATTTGTCGGTTGATTCGTAGGATTAGATTTTGTAGGTTTCTTTAATCGAAATCATAAGAAATCTAGCATCCAATCTAATCTCTTTTTACAAATCTTTTGCTTTTTCCTCTAATATCAAACATAGTTTGATTCAAGTGAAAAGTCGTTTCTTCGCGAAACTTTCGGTGCACACATAGAACCTACAACATATACACGTGCATATATTTTTTCAGAATTTTAAACATTATGAAAATACATTTCCAAACCGGATACAAATGCCCTATTTTCACCTTTGCATTTCCGTACCACTCTAATCCTACATTTATCTTTTCCTAGCTCATAGGCTCTGAAGCTCCTACAAATCAATGAGGCCATAAAACATCAGCTAGGGCGGAACAAACAAACAAAATCCATCCTACCTATATCTAGCTACTGGTAGAGCTACTGACACAGCTAGCATGCTATCTGTCTCACTCAGCTCGTGGCCGTCCAAATTTACCGGCCGTTTCGGCGCGACGGCTATGTGCAGTGCATCTCCAGGAAACGGGGACACCTGGCCCGTCGCCGTGCATACGTTGATGCCTCGTCGCCGTTGGTAGGTTCGGCTTTCATTGGTCGACTCGCGTACACGTCCCACGTCGCATCCATCCATCAGCCGGTCTGCTGCTTTACTCGTGGGACCGATCGATCGACGGGAATCCCTCACGGGCCAACACGTACGTTGTTAGATTAGTGATAGTGGGGTAACTTCACTAGTAACATAGATGCCATGTAGATAAAAAAATGATGTGGCAGTTAATTAATGAAAAAAGAGAGAGGTGGTAACATAGTATGTTACGGTAACATCACATATTCCAAAACACTATGAGTTTACAACCTATTAAATGAGTCTTTGCATGACACCACATATATGTTACTACCCACTATGAAGCTCAGTGGCGGAGCTCTCGGTAGGGCGAGGTAGGGCGCCCGCCCTACCCAGGCTCGAGTCAAAACGAAGTGTATACGTCGGCAGCGACTAATCGTATGCTACCTAGTTCCGGATCGCTTGGATAGGATAGGGAAGAAAAGGAAAAGCCATCGCTAGGCTAGGTATAAGGGGGAGCTCCTATACAACGCTCCGAAGCGATACGGGAGCTTCCGTCGCCCGCAGCGCGGATGTAAATGGGCCGCCATAGCGCGGCCCATTTAACGGCTGAATTTCTTTTTTATTTCCTGTTTGCTGTGTTAGTTTTAATATTAAATAGAATATAAATATGAACATTTTTCGAACTGGAAACATTTTTTATAATCTGAGCTTTTAAAAAATGTGAACAATTTACAAATTTGAACATTTTTAAAATTTGAACAAATTTGAATTTTGAAGAATTTTCAAAACTGAACAAATTTAAGCGTTCAATTTTCAAATTTGAACATTTCTTAAAATTGAACAAATTTTAATTTTTGTACATTTTTCAAAATTTAACATACGGTAAATAGAAATTATTTTGGAACAATTTTAAAAGTGAACAAAAAATGTTGGCGAACAGAAACTATTTTGGAACAATTTTAAAAGTGAACAGAAAATGTCGATGAACAGAAACTATTTCTGAACGATTCTTAAAATTGGAAAAAAAATTATTTTGAACATTTTTCAACACTAAAATAATTTTTAAATTTGAACATTTTTAAAATTTGAAAAAAAAATGTCGGTGAACTGAAACTATTTTTGAACATTTTTAAACGTCAACAGAAAATGTCGGTGAACGGAAATTAGTTTTGAACGGTTTTAAAAGTGAACAGAAAAAATCGGTGAACAAAAACTATTTTGAACGGTTTTTAAAGTGAACACACAATGTCGGTGAACGGATAATGTTGGTGACAAAAAAGGAACAAAAAGAAAAGAAAATGACAGAAAAGAAAACAGAAAAAGAAAAGAAAAAGAATAACAGAAAATAAAATAGAAAAAGAAAGGAAAAAACAGAGAAGAAAAAAAAGAAACAGAATGCAGAGAATGAAAAACTTCGCCAAATGGGCCGGCCCATCAGCGGGAGCCTTCAGGAGACGCTCCCGCAACGCGTCGCTGCGGGGCGATATATAGGATTCGCGGGTATAAGGTCACCGATCGTCTGGTTTACCTCCCTGATGTTGGGCCTCGCTAGGTTGGCTGGCTGGGCCGACCTGGACCGGGCGAGGGAACCATATGGTTATCAGGAAAGCGATCGTAGTGCCATTGTTTCCCTAAAAAATAATCAGGGAAACCGATCGTACCCTCTAGTCCTCTGTTGGCCTCTAGCAAGGGACGAATCACGCATGACACTACTCTTGGCGGCGCCGGTAGGGTGACCTCCAGGTCGAAGGGAGGTCTCGACGACTCAGGTGAATGGGTTTGGGCAACACGCGGTGGCGCAATCGGACGGCTGAACGGTGGGTGGTCTGGAGTTCTGGGCGACTCCGCTAGTTGGGCTCGATCTCAAATTCTAGATTGAAGACGAACAAAGGGGATCGGATGGGGCTACCAAAGGGGATGAGGTACTTTTTCCCCTAATTTTGCGCATGGATATAACACTTAGTGTCTTATTTGATGAATTTGTGAACTACAGATTTGATAAGATGTTTTTTTAAAAGAGAGTTGAACTTTATAATTGCTGCAGCTTCTAGGCGGCATAAAACCTTAATTATCGATATGTTTATAGGTTTTAGTAATATGCTGTTATTTTTATTTTACTAAGTGATTATGTTTAGCGTCATATGAAGTATTAATGTATATATATAATTTTGATTTTCTTCAGTAAATTTTGTATGCCTTAGATTTCGCCTGACCTCAATTTTTTTCCGTCCTCCGCCACTGATGGAGGTAGTAACATAGTCTAGTTTTATGTGTATGTTATCACGCTATGCTACTCTCCACTATGACTAGTCTTAGCTCACACGTATGGCATGCATGTCGACGTTCAGCCGCCAAGGGCACGCCGACACGGTACAAGCCAATGCATGCAAGGTTGGAGTTATGATCAAGATCGATACAGAAGCCGTAAGACCGTAAGAGAGTATGGTGCGAGATTTTTTTTTACATGGTAATATGATTCTCATTGATAAATAAAAGACGAGATACAAAGTACGTATACACCAATCTTACAGATATGAAATGATAGGATAAACCTGAGTGGTTAAAAAATACGGTCGAATGGACAAAAATATGTTCATACATATGGATATCAACGTATCTTATACGTAAAAAATTAGTAACTAAAAAATGTATGCAATTTTTCCAAACTTTCATTCGGACAAACATGATGACGTATTGTACCCGTAAAAAAAAATCGCCAAAGAATGACTTTTATTGCACACGGCACAAACATTTGTCAAAAAAAAAACAACAACTATATACACGCTATGTTCGTCGTAGATCTGTTATTTTTACCCTGAAATCAATGAGAATCATTTTCTAACCAAAATTGTATATGAGTAGTCTACTACAATACTTAACCATCTTACCGCGAAAAATATTACGATTTTTTTTACTTTCTTTTGAATTTCCCAAAAAAAGGGTAATATTAGCTGCGCGGGTAACGGAGAGTCATTAGCCCGCTAGAAGAAACAAAATATTAGGGAAAAAACATAAAATAATAGCAAGCCATCATTAGGTTTAATCGACCCCATGCATAACTGAGTGAACACGAGCGCACAAATGTGGCAAGTTAGTGAGCGGTTTTAGCAAAATGTGACTTCTCCAACGTAACCGCCGAAGAGTGTTCTATCATCAACTGACACCAACTCGCGACGGTCAAAGATTGGTGATGCTAGGTGGGCAAGCTCCAAGGTAACCGCCGAAGAGTGTTCCTATCCATCCTCATGCTTGTTTCATGGGAGCTATGGAATTACTGAAACATCAAGATTATCCAGAACGCCTCTTTCTTGCTGGCGGTATTTTTTATAAGATTAGACGAGAGGCATCTTTGTGATGCTTGGTCGGAGCTTCCACGTGCTCAGCTAGTCACCCTTGGTGGCATCTTTCTGCTGCTTGTAGCCTACACAATAACTACTACCCTTGAAAATGTGCCAACGGTTTGTTTTTTTTTAAATAATTGTTTTGGTTTTCATGCTCATATGACTTGAAGTTATGATTAGTGGAGTAGCAAAGAACACACGATCAAGATTTAAAATTAATATCATCAACGGTATCTCTATGTGCCACAATTTTTACAATTTTACATCTAATTTGGTTCCATGAACGCGCCTTGCATCTTTCTCTCTGGGCCAGGGCCGAAGCAATAAAAAATTCAGTCTGAGGAGAATTAAAATTAATACAATTTATACTGATTTATTTTACTTCTCTGGGATTTATTTTAGCATGTCTTAAAATTAATACAAACACCATAGCTTATATTATTTTGTTTGTGCATAGCTTAACCACATAACTGACAATATTACTAATTTCTTTTTGTAATGAATTCATTGGAAGATACTAAGTTGTATTAGCAAAGTCTGTTATGAAACTATGTGTTTCGACAATGCATAATCAACATAATTTACAATTGTTATATTTACTATATGTAAAGAGTACAATCTAACAATGTCTCGATAGAAATTTCTAGTTTATGATTAAGCAAGCATCTTTAAAAGAAACTTGTAGAGTATGAACTGATTAAGGAAGAAATAAAAATTTGCTACACAAAATTAAATGTGAATATATAGTCACGTAGACTTCTCCAGAACAAGCAAACATAATAGGGGATATCCACTTCGGCTCATAGGTGCATGTACACTCACTACCCAAAAACCAAATTTTTAAATGTCAAAAAAATTCAAACTAAAATTTCATATGTAGATATAAACATTCTATGTTCGTACAAAAAAAATCGAGATGAAAATAGATTTTTTGTGACCGGTGCAAAAAACAAAATTCTCCGGCTCATAGGTGAGCCAAAACATCCTACCTATATCTAGCTACTCATACAGCTAGCACTATATATCCGATGTTTTGGCTCCCGGGAGCATACCCTCCCGGTTTTTAAAATGTATTTTAACTGAATTTTAAAACTTCAAAAAATCCGGAAAAAAAACTTTACGCATACATCTCGATATTCTACACGCTCACGAAGTCGTTTCACGGAAAACCGACGTTTTTTGTGTCGTGTGTAAAAAAGACAAATTTTGGTGCTAGAAAAGGCTTTCCACAAGACATTTGTCTGTCTTTTTGGTGCAAACTGAATTTCCGGCCCTATGATCTTTCTCACTCAGCTCGTGACCAAGTTTCCCGTTTCGGCGCGACGGCTCGATCCACTGCATCTCCAGGAAATGCGGACACCTGGCCCATCGCCGTGCATACGTGACCTCGACGTCGCCGTTGGCAGGTTCCGCTTTGATTGGTCGCCACGTAGCATCGCCGGTTTGTGCTTGTTTTCGATCGTTTCCCTTTTCACTGCTGCTTCTTTTCTCGTGGGACCGATCAATCGACAGGAGAATAAGGCAGGCCACCACGTACGTTGTCAGCTCACACGTAGTTTCAGAAGCAAAGGGCACCTGGGCACGCCGGAGAGCCACCGTTGCACGGTAGAAAGCCAATGTGAGAAATCTCGTTGCCCGGTTAAATAGTACGCTATGCTTGTGACTCTCCTACTAGATAGTAAGCGTTGAAAATTAAGCTTGTAAAGCAAATTGATCACCACGTACGGAACATATTTACGCCCTTTTGTAGTTTTTTTATACAAATTTTAAAGCATGCTTGATCTTCAAATTAAAATAGTTGTACTAATTAATTTTTCTAGAAATATGATCATGCACTATAGACAAAACGTGTAGAACAACGCATGCTAAAACATCACTTGTGTTGAACTCAAACCACGGTGGTTTGGGCAATCAGAGCAGTTCATTTTTTTTTTCAAACCAAGGTCATTTGTTATAACCTGAACAAGACAAAGGACAAAAGTAGGTCTTTCGCGAATCTCTACGTACAGTGCAAACGACAAAGGTAGGTCTAAAGCGCAAATCGATGGTGCAACTATATATCTGAATACATGACCTTAGATATTTAACCAGATGCTTGATGCTTATCGCCGGCTAATCACAGCTATTCACTGTCAAAGAAAACTCAAACAAAAGTGACGTCGGCCGGATTCAGGTGATAACATATACTTAAATCACGTCGCATCATATACACGTACGATCAAAAAGAGATCACTGCAGATCGCCAGCTAGTAGTGTCACTCGTTAGTTTACTCTCCATCCATAGATCTCGCGACGTAACCCGTATATCTCGTGACATGCACACATGCCACATGTATGTCTGACGTTTTTTTTCTACGAACTTACGATTTGGTGTAGCTTTGCGAAGACGTGGATCCTTCAATTATCATTTGTCAATTGACGGGAGACAAGACCGTGTGATCAACTCAATTTGGCATCTGTCGAAAAGAAGAAATTAAGAAAACCAAATTAAGTTGGGATGTTGGCGAGCGAAATTGACTCGTGTCGTTTGCTCGCGCGCGGGCGCGGAGCAGCCGTCAAAAGGAGTTAGAAAAATGTAGGCACGTAGTGGCTAGGTTCAGAGCAAGAGATGTCTCGTAAAGATAAAAGCGCAATTTAGAAGTAAATTAGAGACGGAGACCGACGAGGTAAAGTACTCGACTGATATATATGCATCATCACTCGTATTCTATTACCATTTGGCAGTGTATATATGTACGAGTACATATTAAAAGTCAGTGTGGTTGTATATGCTTACATGGTGATCGAATCACTACAGGAAACTGGCCGTTTGCCGTAGGCCTGGCGATTTGCCGTGAGCATTTCATCGAGGCACACGGCAAACACTTAATTTGCCGAGTGTAGCTGCATTCCTCACGGCAAACCAGAAACCTTTGGCAAATTAGGGCAAAAAACTCACGGCAGATAACAACCTTCGGCAAACTAGGAAAAGTGCTCACGGCAAACAAAAACATTCGGCAAACTAAGGAAAATACTCACGGCAAACAACAGCTTTCGGCAAAATTGACAGCAAGCAAACGGCGCTATCTTTCCACGGACCACGAGTTCACGATTCTAGACTCTGATGTGTGCGTGCATCCCTGTCACGGATCGCTAGCTGTGGCTGTTGGATGCTAGCACATCGGACGTATGTCATTGCTCCCTCTTCTCTCTTACCTTATATTCACACGCACGGCTCTCCTCCACTGCACCGCCCTGCCCCGCCCAGATCTTGCCACGGAGCCCTGCCCGGCCGCCCAGCACCGCTGCGCCCCGCCCTGCTCCTACCTGGCCGTAACCTCGCCGCCGCTCCAGATCCACTGCCCCGACCTCGCCTGCCCCAACCTCGCCGTCGGCTCCTGCTCCGCCGCACTGCACCGCATCGCCCAGCCCCGCCCCGCTCCGACATTGACCCATCCTCGCCGCTGGTCCTGCCCGACCGGCCCGACCTTACCGCGCCAATTTCCCGGGCACCGCGCCCCGCCGGAGGCGACCTTCTTAGGCTCTCAGATCTGGAGCTCGCAGCGACTTCCCGTGCGCCTCGAAGGCGAGCTTGCGGGTGGGGCTGCAGGAACCGGGAGGTGGGGCCAAGGCGGTGGAGCAGCCAGATCTTCCGTTTCCCCGCCGTTGAATCCCTGTTTTCCCGCCGTATTCCGATTCTCCGCGTCGAGGACGAGGCGGCCAAGCAACACGGCGGCGACGTCCAACGACGGCGACGTGGCCTCGGCCCCGGCGACTTCGCCTCTGGCCACATGCTTGTATGCGGAATCTGGGACGAGGGCAGAAGGCCACGGGTAGACTGACGAAGACGACGACAGCCACATGCTCATGAGGACTAGCTGCATTTTTTTTATTATGCTTAACATGATATGCCGAGAGCGATACATGACATCTGGACCTACCGTTAGACGCGTCGTTACCGTCTTTCATCCGTCTTTGCCTTTTTTCTGCCTGACGTGTAGGACCCACCTTTGCCGTATGTCCCGATTAAGAACTCTCGGCAAATCGCTATTTACCGTGATGTAATTTACCGGCAGGCTTTGCCGTGAGCAAGCCTACGGCAAACTATTTGCCGTGAGTATTTATGGCTTTACCGTAGGCTTTGGACCTACGGCAAACTTCTGGTTTCCTGTAGTGAATGGCACAATATGAACTTCTCTGTCGCCGGATTAGGAGGCTAAGCTTTTTCTTTCCTTTGGTTCTAATTATGGTTTACTTATCCAATTTTAAGAAGACTCGTCACGTTTCCTTTTATACTTTTGGTTACTTTGCAATAAATGGCTGTGTGCATCGTTCGATGGGCCGGGTCTTATCCCCATTTTAAAAGAAAAAAAACGTATTCACGTCGTTTAGCTTGAATAGATAAAAGTCCAATCACGAACGAGAGGCCAAACAACAACCACCCATAACCCATAGCTAGCCACTTATGTTAGCAATAATCTTTCCTTAATGAAAGTTGTGATTGGGTCAGTATGTTTAGAGTTAGACTTGGACTAGAATATCCAGCGTGAGTACTAGTCCAGTTAGTATTCTGGTGTATGTGTTACCTAGCTAGTAGAGTCCGGTTCGAACTATGCTAGTACATATCGTATGAGGAGTCTGTATACGAACAGGTTTAGGTTCTAGGTCGGTTGTATGGACGTGTAGGCTATCAGAACTTGTCCGTGAGTTTTGAGAAGAAATAAAGAGAAAAAGAACGGCCACGACACGTGCCCTTGGCAAATATTTTGTGCACATTTGTTCGTCTAGTTTTGATGTGATCGATCCGTGGGCGAATCCCAACAATTGGTATCAGAGCGAGGTCGAAAATTTGAAGTCACGCTTGCCCCGGGGAGGCGACCCCTACTAGCGCCTCGGGGCGGGCGATCGTTGTTCGGTGCAGCGACACGGAGGAGACGGCGGGGAGCTGTCGTCGGCAAGTCGGTGAAAGTGGATGATCGTTGATGGAGCGGTGGTGCCGAGGTGTGGTGTCGGGAGTCTCGTCACGTTCATAGTTTGAAGAGTCCAGGAGTCATGGACGTGCAAGTTGGCATGTTGAGTCGGAGTCGTGTCAGTGAGTCGTCGTCGTATCCACGTGCTCGTTCCTGTGAGGATCTGTTGCAGTTGAAGCGTGTCACGGTCGAAGGCTGTTCGGTGCGGTGTCACCGAGGGCGAGGGGCGTGCGTGAAGACAAGTGTGTCTTGACGAAAGGATGAAGCTCAAACGTATAGTGGGACGAGGACCAGTTGAAGGTGAGCCTCTTCAATGAGGACATGTCTTTACATGAGACGGCGTGATCGTCTGTCGGCATGTATTCGCGAGGTGTGGCCGAAGGTGTCCACATGATAACGGCGTGACTGGGAGTCTGGATCATACGTTGAGTTGATTTAAGAGGTCGTGAAGGGGCAAGGAATCACTGGTGGAAAACGGGGCTTTTGTCCCGGTTCCCCAGCCCCTTTAGTCCCGGTTGCGCAACCGGGACAGCGCAATCGGGACTAAAGCCCCAACCTTTAGTCCCGGTTCTGTTACGAACCGGGACCAAAGGGTCCCGACGTGGCAGCGCGCAGTGCCGCGCCTGTCAGAGGACCTTTAGTCCCGGTTCTAGCCACGAACCGGGACTAAAGGTTTATTCTGTTTTTTTTTGTTTTGCTGTTTTTCTTTATATTGTTTGTTTGTTTTACTGTTTTTCGTTTATTTTTTCATTTATTGTTTTTCTTTTTAGGATCCAATTCGATGATACTATGTATATACAAAACAACTAAAGAAGGAATTACACAAACATCGCCATAAGTTGTCGAATCTTTACATATAGTATCATATAAGTTGTCCAACCCTATTAACATACACAAAACCCTAGTTGCCCGGTGAATAAAATTCTCCATTTTTATTTATGACTTGATCTAAGAAGAATGCCGCCAGCTCCTCTTGAATTGCTCGCAAGCGGTCTTGTGGTAGGAGCATGTCCCGCATCTCTTCGATCTATATAATTTATGGAAGGGGTCAATTAATATATATATATATATATATGAGAGAATCTCAACACAATTGATTGTAATAAAATAGTATTGTGAATATTGTTTACTTACTTCAAGATGTGCTAAGAGTCTGCTCCTCTGATAACACCTCTGGCGAATGAACTCGCAGACATACAATCCACATAAGTGATTTCCGGATCCCTGTCTCGGGCACTTTATAAGAACAAAGTTCAATCAAAATAATAATCAAGCATGATAATATTATTAAACTTCAATCAAATAGATGCCCGGGTCTAGCTAGAACTACTTACCGCCATGTCTTTAAATTCAAGCTCATCTGTCCATTCACCCGGAGCCCTGTTGGTGAACCGTTTCCAAGCCCTGGAAGTCAATGAAAAAGAATAAATGACTTATTAATTACTACATACCAGGAAATGAACAAAAGTTGCCGATATAGTGCCATAACGATTGAAATTAACTCTGGATCATTCCCTTCATGTCCTCCCAGTTCCCTGGTTGATCACGTAGCGGGTCCATGACTTGCACTATTCCTTTGTCAGGAATAATGATAAATAACAGATAGTGGAACCTGCGCACGAATTACTCGTCAATTACACTTAATTAACATGGAGTATAGAAGGTGTATAGACACTAACACTCACCCGAAGTTGTAAGGAAATAGTATTTGTGTTTTAGTTTCTTGCTTCCTTAACGCAAGTACCAAGAGGTCCTCCGTTTCCTTTTCTTTATGTATAAGATTGTACTGATGAATGACATGTGGGTCAACGAACCCAATGTCATAGATTCCAGACAATCTGCATTCTCGAATCTTCAATCTGCATAATAGAGTGAGGATAATTACAAATATGTTTAACGAGCTGAGTTAGAGACTTAGTTACAGAAAAAAATACTTACAGACAATAGGCACTGACGATAGATTTGTCGATGGCATCTTGTTGGAATAACTGAAACATTTCTTCAAATTCAACCTGGACCTAGGCAGTTCCACGACCGTAATGCTCTTCTTTAACCTTTAGGTTGATCCAGTTTTTCCCTTCCTTTGCTGCTTCCATGTACCACGCATTCAATCTTCGCATTTTTGTTGGAAGGTTCGGGACCTTCTCTGGTTTGACAAAAGGCTCCCCGTGCTTGTATTTGTACTTGTCTGTGATCACCTCAGCAATGGGATACTCTATTAGCGAGCCCAAGTATTCAGCCATGGTCACACCAAGCTCAGCGGCGGCTTTTTTGATTTGTTTGTTAGTTAATTGTTAAGGCCGAGGGACATCGGAACACACCCTCAGTGGGGCGCACGATTGCTTCTCCTGTTGTCCGAGCTGAGGAACTCCTTGACCGTATGGACGCGCCTTCGGCTTCGGAATATTGCGTGCCCTCAGAACATCGGGCGGCACCTGAGCATCACGTGCCTTTATAATTGTTCGGTCGTAGTCCGGTAAAATCTGCTCAGCCGTTGGTCGCGTCAGGTTTCTCAGTGTTCTCTCAACTAAGACCGGATCTAGTGGGACCTTTTGTGGCCGCTTCGGTGCTAACTGGCGTCTGATATCCTCTTTAACCCACTTTTCTAGCTCTGCTTCGGTCATTTCGTAAGGTAATTTCTCGATAGGCTTGGCGGGTTTCGCTTTCTTCTGATGACTTGTACCACTAGAACCCGAGGCAGAGGCGGCGCAGGCGGTGCTCTTCCGCTTTTGAACACGACTATGAGCCTGTGACGGCTGAGGCTGCGGAGGAGATGCCTGACACGGCGGAGACGGCTGAGGCGGTGGAGACGGCTGACGCGGCGGAGGAGATGGCTGACGCTGCGGAGGAGATGGCTGTCGCGGCGGAGACGGCTGAGGTGGCGGAGACGGCTGACGCGGCGGAGACGGCTGAGGCGGCGGAGACGGTGACCTTGGCTTCCAATTTGGAAGCACAATGTGTTCCTTCCGCCATAGAACAGTAGTTTTTCTACCATCCCTCAGTGCAGTCTCGCCTTCACCCGTAGGGTAGTCAAGCTGCAGATCCTCGCATCCTTTCATGACTTCATCCACTACGACAACAGAATATCCATCTGGAATCGGCTGCGAATGGTAAGTACCATTAGTTACAGCAGCTAAGACTACGCCGACCGCCACCTTCACGGTTATGTTCATCAATGGAGCATGTAGCTCACAATTTTCCCTCTCCGTGATATCATCCACGGGGTAGCGACGAGCCGAGATATCTGGCCGAAAGAGCTCCGTGGAAGCCACGCTGCTTTTCCGCTGAGATGGTGGGCCGCTATCTTGCTGAGAAGGATCTTCGTGCCGCTGAGCTTCCTGGGTGGTAAGTGAATCAAGGATCTGCTGCTGCCTAGTTAATCTATCTTCAATCTGCTTCAGCCGATCTGCCTCCTCTGCCTTCTTCCTCCCTGGGCTTCTATAACTGTCAGCGTCATCTGGAAATCCATACTTCCACGGTACGGAGGCTTCTGTGCCTCGTGTCCGACCTTTGTGTTCTGGATTCCCGAGGGCCCATGACAGCTCGTCCTTCTCTCTGTTTGGAACGAACTCCCCGGCTTCTACCTCCTTCATTATCTTCTGAAGTTCAGCGAGAGGGGTTGCAAGTTGTGCTTTTGTAAAGATGCACTTCCCTGTTTCTGGGTGCAACGTTCCCCCATGCCCGAAGAACCAAAGTTTTGCCCGATCAGCCCACAGCTGCGTCTCAGGAATTATCCCTTGTTCAAGCAGGGCGTTCTCAAGTCTCTCCACCTTAGGCTTGATAGCCCTGTAGCCACCTGACCCCATGCTATGGTGATATTCCTTCTTGGAAGCATTTTTCTTATTAGTTGCTGACCTTTTCTTAGCCTCGTCAGATTTCTTGTACTTGACAAATTCCTCCCACTGATCCCTTAGCTTTTCATACGCTCCAGTGAACTCCGGAGTCTTTTTTGAAGGACAAAGTCCTTGTGCAATCTTTTCTTCCAGTTTGCAAATTGTTCGGCCATCTTCTTCAGTGCCCACTCCTTGACCTTTTCTCTCTATGGGATCCACGTAATTTGGATCCTCCTCCTCTAACGGATGAGCGTCGTCGTCTTGACGAGGAAGCGTGAAATTAGCCATTAGCGTCGTCCAAAGATTTTCTTTCACTCTATCGTCAACAAAAGTGAGAGACGAGCGTTCTTTCTCCTTCGGCGCATTCCATTCTTGAGTGGTGATCGGGACGTTGTCCCTAACAACAACTCCGCACTGACTTACAAGCTTGACAAAATGTGTCAGCGGTCTGCCATCTGGAGCTACTGCTTCGATCTTGTATCTCTCTTCTTTATCACACCTTTTGGATGGGCCTCGTTTGGGGATAGAAGAAGATTTGCTCGATCCGGAGGGCTAAAAGAAGAAAGATCGTTAATGCATATATATATATATGAATCAAATAGTGGATTTAGTCAATATAGGGTTAGTTAATATACCGCGCCGGAGTTTGTAGTAATAATTGTCCGGTCACCATCATCACCAGATGCCTCAGCTTCTATCTGCGCTCCCTCGCCGGAGTCGTTCAGAAAGCTCGAGGTGAACTCCAACTCATCTTCACCGCGGATAATATCTTGCAATATGTTCTCCTGATTTTTGTCTCTGTTGTGATCCATAGTTTCTGCAAGGACAATTGACCGGGTGGTTAATGAAAATTAACCCATTCTTATTCTTATTCTTATTCTTTTAATTCTATTCTTATTCTTATTCTACACTAATTATTAAAATAGCTAACATAATTGCTAACACTAATTATTAGTGTTAACACAATTGCTAACATTTCAAAATAGCTAACATTTTAATTATTCAAAATAGCTAACATTATTTAAAATAGCTAACAATTGCTAACACTAATTAATACAAATTGCTAACACAATTGCTAACACTAATTATTAAAATAGCTAACAATTGCTAAATGATGAACACATGACGTCATGGTGATGTCACCGATGAACTTGGGCACGGCTTGATCACGAAATCGTGCAATCGGCTTGAAATTGGGCACGGGCATGGGCTCTAGGAGCTAGAGGAGGCCGAGAAGAGTACGGGGTGGCGGTGGAATGGACCAAATGGTCGCCGGAGGACCGACGGCGACCATGTCCGCGGCGGCGGGCGGTGTGGTTCTTCGTGGAGCGCGGGAGGGAGAGGGTGGAGGGGTCCCAGAGGACGGGGTGCTCACCGCTGGGAGGTCGGAGGAGGCTGGTGACGGGCGGTGACCGGCGGAGGAAGCTCGGCCGGTGGAGGTTGCCGGAGGAGGCGAGATGACGTGCTGCGGAGGCTCGGGCGGCCGGCGAGGAGAAGGAGAGGGCGGCCTCGGCTCGGGCGGGCTCGGGCGGCACGTCGAGGGCGGCGCGTGGCGGCCGGTGGCGAGCAGCGAGGACGCCGGAAAATCGGGCAGCCTGCCGGCGTGGGGGAGGGGTCCGTGCGCGTCCTTAGCAAGTTTGCGAGAATGAAGGGGATCGGGGAGAAGAGAAGGAGGTTATAAGAGGAAAGGGCCTTTTGTCCCGGTTCGTGGCTGGAACCGGGACTAAAGACCCTTCCGTCCCGGTTCCAGCCACGAACCGGGACTTCGTCCCGGTTGGTGGCTGGAACCGGGACGGAAGGGTATTTTTTCGGACACCAAAAAGGTGCGCGCCAAAAGACCCTTTAGTCCCGGTTCCAGCCACCAACCGGGACTAAAGGTTCTTTCAGGAATTAAAATTTGGGTGCCAACAAAAGTTTGTTCTGTTTTTTGTTTTAAACTTATAAAATTATAAATACATTTGAGTTTTTTGTTTTAAACTTATAAAATTATAAATGCATTTAAAATATGAACTTTTTCATAAATTCTTTTATGTTTTACATTTGAGTTTAATTCATTTAATTTAAAACTATATATGGAATTTGAAATCCATTAAGTTATTAAAATCATAAATTAAATATCTTTTGATATGTTTAAAATGCAATTGAAACATCAAATAGTTCATAAAAATAAGATACACTCATACATAAATATTATCAAAGTGTTCATAAAAATACATCATGTTTGAGAACACTCATACATAAATATTATTACACGAAGACGAAGCCGGGAAGCGGTGGAAGATCATCAGAGAAGTCTTGCCGCTTTCTTATGGTCGCACCGGCCGTAACCATGGAGCATCTTCATCATTCAACACGATGGTTGGGTCAGTTTTGACCGTGAAGGGGGGAATTTCATCAAACTTATCGTAATCTTCTGACATGTCTATCTTGTCCTCCACTCCCACGATGTTTCTTTTCCCTGAAAGAACTATGTGACGCTTTGGCTCGTCGGATGATTTATTCGTTTCCTTATTTTTCATCTTTCTCGGTTTGGTAGACATGTCCTTCACATAGAACACCTGAGCAACATCATTGGCTAGGACGAATGGTTCGTCTCCGTAACCAAGATTGTTGAGATCCACTGTTGTCATTCCGTACAGCTTGTCTACCTGAACCCCCACTCCATTCAGCTTGACCCATTTGCACCGGAACAAAGGGACCTTAAAAGAAGGTCCATAGTCAAGTTCCCATATCTGCTCTATGTAACCATAATATGTGTCCTTTTGTCCATTGTTGTTTATTGCATCCAACCGGACACCACTGTTTTGGTTGCTGCTCTTTTTATCTTGGGCGATCGTATAAAATGTATTCCCATTTATCTCGTACCCTTGGAAAGACAACACAGTCGAAGATGGTGACCTGGCCAACAAGTAAAGCTGATCTCCAACAGTGTTGTCATTAATGAGATGTGTTCGCAACCAACCGCCGAAAGTATCAGTGTGTTCATGTGTAATCCAGGTGTCGGACTGTCCCGGGTGTTGAGACCGTAATATGTTCTTGTGTTTCTCGATATACGGGGCCACCAAGGTAGAACTCTGTAGAACTGTGTAGTGTGCCTGAGTTAAAGAATGCCCGTCCCTGCATATGTCTGCTTTCTTTCCTAGCGTGCCTTTTCCACTCAGTCTCCCCTCATGTCTTGATTGTGGAACACCAATCGACTTAAGGTCAGGAATAAAGTCAACGCAGAACTCAATGACCTCCTCTGTTCCATAGCCCTTGGAGATGCTTCCTTCTGGCCTAGCACGGTTATGGACATATTTCTTTAAAACTCCCATGAACCTCTCAAAGGGGAACATATTGTGTAGAAAAACAGGACCGAGAATGGCAATCTCTTCGACTAGGTGAACCAGCAGATGCGTCATAATATTGAATAACGATGGTGGGAACACCAACTCGAAACTAACAAGACATTGGACCACATCGTTCTGTAACTGTGTCAGATTTTCTGGATTGATTACCTTCTGAGATATTGCATTGAGGAATGCACATAGCTTCACAATGGGTACTCGAACATTTTCCGGTAGAAGGCCCCTTAGTGCAATCGGAAGCAACTGCGTCATAATCACGTGGCAGTCATGAGACTTTAGGTTTTGAAATTTTTTCTCAGCCATATTTATTATTCACTTTATATTCGACGAGAAGCCAGACGGGACCTTGATACTGTTCAGGCATTCAAAAAAAATTTCCTTCTCTGCTTTGGTAAGGGCGTAGCTGCTTCGGGTCTTGTTCTGTGAATGCATGTTGTTTGGGTCTTTCATACGTTGTTGGTCCTCCCGTGCTTCCGGTGTATCTTTTGTCTTCCCATATACGCCCAGGAAGCCTAGCAGGTTCACGCAAAGATTCTTCGTCACGTGCATCACGTCGATTGAAGAGCGGACCTCTAGGACTTTCCAATAGGGTAGCTCCCAAAAAATAGATTTCTTCTTCCACATGGCCGCATGTCCGGTACCGTCATTCGGAACAGATTGACTGCCAGGACCTTTTCCAAAGATCACTTCTAGATCCTTGACCATATCAAATATATCATCACCAGTACGGTGGTCAGGCTTCCTCCGATGATCGGGCAGACCTTGGAAATGCTTGCCTTTTTTTTTACGGGATGCTTGGTCGGAAGAAATCGACGATGCCCCAGGTACACAACCTTCTTACACTTCTCCAAATATATACTATCTGTCTCCTCTAAACAGTGCGTGCAAGCATTGTATCCCTTGTTTGTCTGTCCTGAAAGGTTACTAAGAGCTGGCCAATCATTGATGGTTACGAACAACAACGCTCGTAGGTCAAATTCCGCCTGTTTGTGCTCATCCCACACACGTACACCTTCTTCGCGCCACAACTGTAAAAGTTCTTCAACCAAAGGCCTGAGGTACACGTCAATATCGTTCCCGGGTTGCTTCGGGCCTTGGATGAGCACTGGCATCATAATAAACTTCCTCTTCATGCACAACCAAGGAGGAAGGTTATAGATAAATAGAGTCACAGGCCACGTGCTATGACTACAGCTCTGCTCTCCAAAAGGATTCATGCCATCTGTACTTAGGCCAAATCTTAAGTTCCTTGCGTCATCTGCGAAGTTCGGGAACTCTCTCTCGATTTTTGTCCACTGTGACCCATCAGCGGGGTGTCTCAACATCGCGTCTTTCTTACGGTCTTCTTTGTGCCATCGCAACAACCTGGCATGCTCTTTGTTTCGAAACAAACGTTTCAACCGTGGTATTATAGGAGCATACCACATAACCTTGGCAGGAACCCTTTTTCTCGGGCGGTCGCCCTCAACATCACCAGGGTCATCTCGTCTGATCTTGTACCGCAATGCAGTGCATACCGGGCATGCATCCAAATTCTCGTACTCCTCACCACGATAGAGGATGCAGTCATTAGGGCATGCATGTATCTTCTGCACATCTAATCCTAGAGGGCAGACAATCTTCTTTGCTTCGTACGTACTGGCGGGCAATTCGTTATGCTTTGGAAGGTCCTTCTTCATTATTTTCAGCAACTTTTCAAAACCTTTGTCGGTCACACCGTTTTCTGCCTTCCATTGCAGCAATTCCAGTGTGCTACCCAGTTATTTTAGGCCATCTTCACAGTTTGGGTACAACGGTTTGTTATGATCCTCTAACATGCGCGCGAATTTCGACCTCTCATTTTCTGTTCCGCAATCTCTCCGTGCATCAGCAATGGCACGACCAAGATCATCAGTCGGCTCATCTAGATCTTCAGCTTCCCCCGTTGCAGTATCACCGTATTCAGGGTACATAGGAGAGTTGTAACCATCATCTTCTTCTTCATTTTCTTCCATCATAACCCCTGTTTCTCCGTGCTTGGTCCAGCAATTATAGCTGGGCATGAAACCGTGCCGAAGCAGGTGGGTGTGAAGGATTCTGGAGGAAGAGTAATCCTTCTTATTCTGACAGACAACACATGGACAACACATAAAACCATTCTGTTTGTTTGTCTCGGCCACAGCGATAAAACTACCAAGTCCCGTAATGAACTCGCCAGTTCGTCGGTCACCGTACATCCATTGCCGATTCATCGAGCACCTTATATATTTCGAGTTATATATTGCCGACTCATCTGCATTATATGAGTATATTATATTACACACAACATCATGAATAGAAGGTCATCACATTAAAACCTTCCGCAGAGTACTGACCAAATGTAATACATAGTCTAATGATGAAAACATACAGTGAAATTAACATACAAACTATCTAATGCATTTAAATGCAACAACAAATGCGATCAAAATCGCAACTAAGGTAACAATTGATCCGACGGCATAATGATACCAAGACTCATTTTTAATGGCATCTTTTCTAATGTTTCTAATCTTCTTACGCATTGCATCCATCTCGATCTTGTGATCATCGACGACATCGGCAACATACAGCTCCAATTTCATCTTCTCTTCTTCAATTTTTTTGATTTTTCTTTCAAATCATCGTTTTCTCTTTCAACTAAATTTAACCTCTCGACACGAGGGTCGGTCAGAATTTCAGGTTCATATATGTCCTAGATCAAAATATCTATGTCAAATGTTTGGTCGGCATAATTGTTAAAATGAAGAAATTAAAAACATAGTTATAAAAGATAATATACCACATCCGAATCATAGACCGGACGAGGGCCGACGGGGACGGATATCAAAACCATGACACTATACATATAAAAAACAATTATACAAATAAGAAAAATTATACAGGTAACAATGTAAATCATATAAGTAAGAATAAGAAGCTCACGAAGGTGGTGTCGGCGACGGGGCGCCCGGCGCGGGCGATCGACAACAGTGAGGACAAGGACACGAACGGGACGGCACTAATTAAAAACAACAAATCATACTTTAATTTGAACTCAAATTGCATATAAAAAAATAAACTAGCAATAAGTCAACTAGCCTAGAATTTGAGCAATTTTAACTTAGGCATTTCATCAAACACCTAGCATGCAACACCAATGAAATGAGGAGCAAAAATAGCGATAGAGATGAATCCGAGCTCCGAGAGGATAAGGTTTCTAACCTATTAGAAGCCTTGGGTGGATGGGGCAAACTTAATGTGGACAAATGGTGGAAAAAAATATGGATCAAATGGAGCTTTGTGAGGAGCTTGAGAAGAAAAATGGTGATGAACTCGAGCTCCTCGGGCAGGAAGAAGATGATATAGTGAGAAAACACCTTTTGTCCCGGTTCTTATTACAAACCGGGACTAAAGGTAAGCCTTTTGTCCCGGTCTATAACACGAACCGGGACAAAAGGTTCCCGCGTCGGACCCCACCTCGGGGGCTGTCGGGTGCGGACCTTTAGTCCCGGTTCGTGCCACGAACCGGGACAAAAGGGTCCCAAAGAACCGGGACGGATGCCTCCCGGTCCCCGCGCGTCCTCCGAGCCGCACGAACCGGGACAAAAGGATCCTTTAGTCCCGGTTCGTGCCGTGACCGGGACTAAAGCCTCCTGCCGGCCAAAACGGAAGGCTTGTTTTCTACTAGTGAATCAAGAGGAGCGTGAGGAGACGACAAGTTAAGATTAGGGGGAGATTGTTAGCAATAATCTTTCCTTAATGAAAGTTGTAATTGGGTCAGTATGTTTAGAGTTAGAGTTGGACTAGAATATGCAGCGTGAGTACTAGTCCAGTTAGTATTCTGGTGTATGTGTTACCTAGCCAGTAGAGTCTGGTTTGAACTATGCTAGTACATATCGTATGAGGAGTCTGTGTATGAGGAGTCTGTATACGAATAGGTTTAGGTTCTATGTCGGTTGTACGGACATGTATATATACACGTCCAGGCTATCAGAACTTGTCCGTGAGTTTTGAGAAGAAATAAAGAGAAAAAGAACGGGCACGACACGTGCCTTTGGAAAATATTTTGTGCGCATTTATTCGTCTAGTTTTGATGTGATCCATCCGTGGACGAATTTCAACAACTTAGCCATGTGTACTGGTGTGTCTAATCCAGCAAGCAAGCAGGCCACATGGCCCACGTCGATCCATCACACGTTCTTGCTATCCAGCTTTGGATTACGCTAACGCTAGTAGTACCATCCCATCAGGCATCAGCTAGCGTCTAGCTCGTGCTCATTTTCCCGTTTCGGCGCGGCGGCTCAACTCCGCCATGGAAACAGAGACACCTGGCCCATCGCCGTTGCGTGACGTCGACGTTGGCAGTTTTGGTGGACTTTTACGTGCTCTCCTGCCACGTTGCATCCATCATCGTCTGCATATTGGTATAACTAAGGCGGGCCCACGCTTAGTTATATTGTCACTAACACTTGGTATAACTAAGGTTTGGTCCCAAAAGCTAGTACTAAGAGCAACTCCGGCCATCCCCATGAAGCCCCGCAGGACAACTTTTCGACGCCGGCGGTCTATTATCCCCGTAGTCGCGCCCCCAGGACCCTCAAGGCCTCGTTTTTCGCCGGATTTGGCCTAAATTTTATCCGGCGTCCCAGGCCGAACCCAGCGCGCCGGGTTCGGCCTGGGGGCGCCGGCGAAAGGGGAAATGGCGCGAAATCGAGGGAAACCGCGCGAAGCTTCTCGTGGGCCCGCGTTGTCAGCGGCACAACGCTTCGTCGTCCTCATCGCCTCGTCTCCCGCGTCGCATTACTGCGCCTGCCGCCGGTCAGGCTGCCGCCGTCGCGTCAAACCGGCCACGCGCCGCAGTTACTGCCCCGCCCTCTCCCGCCTGTATTTATTTACTGCCCCACCCTTCGTCACAGCGAGCACACCCATCTCGCCGAGCACGCACGCATCAACCCCTTCGTCGCGTATTGATGCCGAGGAGAAGGAGCTCCTCGCGTGCTACGAGCGCCGCCGCCGTCGTCGCGCCGGGCCGGAGTACGTCGTGCTGGACGACAGCGACGAGGACGGTGCCGGCCCGAGCCAGCATGGCGGCGGCGACGCGGTGCAGTGCTCCTCATCCGACCGGTGGCGACGAGGACGACGACGGCGGGGACTACACACAATTCTACCGCCACTTCGGCATGTAGACGCCGCGCCGCCGTGTTTTTATTTTTTGTTTTTTTAGTTATCTTGTATGATATCCTCCGTATTCGACGAAAAAACGTCAAGTTTGAACAAATTTCGTCAAATTCGCGTAAGTTTCGTAGTTTAATTCGTGTTTTTGCCGTTCCGCCTAGGGCCGCGGCTGGGAATCGGCCCGCCCCAGGCCGATTTTTTCCGCCGGCGCCCCCCAGCAGGCTCAAAAAAACGCCGGCAAATCGACCTGGGGAGGCCAACGGCTGAAATTGCTCTAACCGATCGGTCGGTAGCCCAACCCACTGGGACTGGCTATCACGTTATCGTCTAGTTTATATATGTGGTATGGGAAATGGCACACGGAGCAGACGTACGTGAAATGCTTCTCCGAAATGTCAACATTTCATGCGCCACTGTTGGGATGGTAGATGAAAGATTTTTTTCCTGTATACACATGCATTGATCAACTGTATTACTCCATGGCTAGTCTGGCGTATAATTGTACAAGTATACGGAAAATGCATTTGTACAATTGTACATAAAATGCCTTTTAAAATAAAATTAGATACTCCCTCCGATCTATGAAAAGTGTCGTCCAGGATTGGAGGGAGTAGATTAATATCAAGATGATATCAATTACATATGGTATTTCCAACCACATGATACTAAGTGGCTAATAAAGAAATCCAGGAAGCACGAAACCATATTATTTAAAATTAAAAAATAAGAAAAAACGAAAGTGATCCGCGACCACCAACTACCGATCATTGATTGACAACACATGGACCTCGAGAATGATTCTCCAAAATCAATGTATTCAGAAAGGGCACAACACACAAGTGACGTTGTGCCCAAATAAAAATACTTAAGGATATATCATGGTTTTCACCCTGAAGATCAAGTCGAAGCTAATCCAAACAATGCCTCAACAGCAATTGGTCTAGAAATGCCGTCATTGCCAGGTACATTCAATTAAGGTCTGACCTAGTATTTTTATCCCGAAGCTCAAGATCGGGTACTCGAGAAAGCATCATCACTAAAATGAAGTCATATGTGATGCTACCACCAATTGCTGAACCAATAAAGAGGATGCCAACGCGCACAATCCAAATGTGGACACTAACACGTGACAAATGATCATGCCCGCGCAAGCAGTTAGCCCACATACACCTGTTCTTGTTTGACGAGATAAAAAAATCATCAAAACCACCAAAGTCCCTCATTGAAGATGATACTACCCTATACCTTTATCGGTAGTGATATCCGGTGGTACAACCTGGGAACGCTACCCGACCCAAATCTACCATACACCTTCTCATTCACGGCAACAGTGCATCGCATGGCCATATGATCGATCTACCACCACCAACATGTAAGATGAGGGACACCGCGAAGGAGGTAAGATGAGACCTTTCATACCACGGCGATGTGCATCCTTAGTCTCGGCAGTCGCGCAGCTGATCGGTGTCACCGAACTACTGCCACACAATGCCTCCTTCGAGCCATACTGTTGACGTTGATATCCGCTACCCACCGCCGTTGCAAACCGTGTCACCTGCCAAGCTCTGTCGACGTGGCAGCCGACGACCACTCCTTCGAGCCATACTGTTGACGTTGATCTTCGTAACCCACCGATGTTGCAGATCGTATCACCCGCAAAGCTCTGTTGTAACAGCCGATCACCGCTCCTTCGAGCGATGTCCCGTTGCATCTAGCACGAGTAACCCCGCCGTCCCCTTCACCGGTAGTCATGAGGCCTGATACGTGTCAAACGTATCTGTAATTTTTGATTGATCCATGCTAGTTTTGTGATGTTGTCACATGTTTTTACAATCATATTACATCATTTTTATGCATTTTATTGGACTAACCTATTGACAAGATGCCCAGTGCCAGTCCCTGTTTTTTGTGCTAATTTTGTTGCAGAAAGTTACTTCTGGAAATATTCTCGGAATTGGACGAAAATTTACGATGATTTTTATTGATGAAATAAGGACCGGAGCTAGAAGGGGGACCCACAGGCAAGGGGTGGGTCCCACCCGCGGGGCTAAGGGGGGCCACGGCCACAGCCCGCCTCTGCCCCTCGGGCATCCCCTCGGCCGCCTCCGATGCCTATAAAATCATCCCCGACAAAAAAACCCTAACACCCGAAGGATTTTCCCAAATACGATACAGAGCTCCGCCGCCATAGCCGACAAGTTTTGGGGTTCAGAAGGTCCTGTTCCGGCACCCTGCCGGGACGGGGATCGACCGCCGGGGCCATCTCCATCAACGCCGCTGCTTCCCACGATGAGGAGGGAGTAGTTCCTCACCGGGGCTGAGGCTTATACAAGTAGCTATGTGGTTATCTCTCTCTCCCATGATGTGATATTCGTTGTGATCATAAGCTTTGTTAGTATAGTTGAATACATGATGTTTCCCTATGTGTAATGGATATGATGTTGCTCAAGTGGTGTTATCTAGTATAATTTGCGGAGTCACCGTTTTGATCACGGTACCTCGGTGTGCCGTGTGTGACTCTATGCATCAATATTAGAGGGATCTTCATCATGAGTTTATTCTTTAGTATTGTTGGATTGAATAGATCATGAGGTTTCTTGATGCTTGTGTTATTGAAGAAAGAGACTATTCAAGAAATAGGTTGTGGTGTTTGTTAGTACTATCTTTGGATGCGGATAGTGACAGCATGAAGTGTCCATAGATGTGGAATACGAACTTTAAGGTGTGTTTCTCGTAGCCAGCCCTACGCAATTCTCATCTTATTTGATCCACAAAAGAATGATCTCCCAGTAACGTCTACCATGCATGTGTTTTTATGGGAACTATCATGTGTTTAATTATGTTAATGATGTTGAGAGTAGTCACTAGTAAAAGTATGAAGCCTAGGACTTGTTTCCAAGCATTGAATCATTGATACACCGTTTTTAGTCACTTTTGTCACTTGTTTGCTTGCTGCCATTTTTATTACAGAACTACAAAATCACCTTTTACCATCCATATCATTTGCATTTTACCATCTCTTCGCTGAACTAGTGCACCTATACAATTGACAATTGTATTAGGTGTGTTGGGGACACAAGAGACTTCTTGTATCTTAATTGCAAGGTTGCTTGAGAGGGATATCTTTGACCTCTACCTCCCCGAGTTCAATAAACCTTGGGTTACTCACTTAAGGGAAAATTGCCGCTGTACTACAAACCTCTGCGCTTAGAGGCCCAACAAGTCTACAAGAATAGAAGCGTGTAGTAGACATCAAGCTCTTTTCTGGCGCCGTTGCCGGGGAGGTGAGTGTTTGAAGGTATCTTCTTTAGATCTTGCGATCAAATCTTTTTGTTTCTTGTTTTTATTTTTACTAGTTTGGCTTATCGAACGTTGTCCTTTAAATTTGCTTTTTGAGAGTGACCTCTCCACCACTCCCATTGTGGATAAGGTTACTCCACCTACTGAATGTATTTCTTTTGAAATACCGATGGGAATAATTGATCTTGTTATGACTAATCGCTATGCAGGAGATGGAGCTGTCCATCCTAGTAATCCTCTGCTTTATATTAAGGAACTATGTGATTTATTTGAGATTGCAGGTGTTTCAAGAGAGGTGATCATGAGGAAATTATTTTCCTTATCACTTAAGGAGAAATCATTGGAGTGGTATAGACTAATAGACAATTCTCATTTGTTGGATTGGAAGGAGCTTATGTCTCTCTTTTATTTTAAATTTTATCCTCTTCATGAAATTCATCAAGTTAGGAATTATATCTACAATTTTTGGCCACATGACGGAGAGAACATTGCTCAAGCTTGGGGGAGATTGAAATCATTAATGCTTAAATTTCCTAACCATGATCTTTCCAAGGATATTATTGTTAATAATTTTTATGCAAGGCTATCTCGTCATGATGCTTCTTCTATGGGTTCTTTTACAAGTAAGGAGATTGATGCTAAATGGGATCTTATTGAAAATATTCAACACAACATTGAAGATTGGGAGATCGACAAAGGTAAAGAGTCAGGTACAATTTATGAGTATGATTATATTAAGTCTTTTGTTGAAACTGATAGTTTTAATAAGCTTAGTGCTAAGTTTGGACTTGACTCTCATATAGTTTTTGATATCTATAAATCTTTTGCTTCTCATATTAATATTCCTAAAGAGAAATGGTCTAAGCATCATGAACCTTTCAAAGACATTTGCAAACAAAATGAAATTGTTAATTATGATTGCAATAGACATGATCCAATCTCTACAAATAATGTTCTATATAAGCATGTTAATTTTTGTGGAGTGCATAGACCTTGTGAAAGCACTCGGGTGGAAGAAGATAAATATTGTAAGCAACATAAGCATGAAAGAACTAGCAAATGGCTTAAGGATTTATATAAATTTGCTAGAGAATTAAATGACCTCTATCCTTTTGAGTGTGAACTTTGCAAAGAAGAAGGTCATTTTAATTTCCAATGCTCGTACTTTAATGATAGAACTATTAGCCAGTTTTTTGATAACATGATCACCTCTAGTCTTTATTATGAACTTAATTTATTTTTGGGGTGTGAAGAGTTATCAGGAAAAACTTCTTGGTTAGATAGGAGTACTTATAGGACGAATGGCATTCTTTAGGGAGCTTATCATTATTGTGTTGTGAATTGCCGTGACAATGCTTACATTGCAAAAATTAGAAAGAATAGCACTTCACCAGAGTATAAAAGGAAAAATGTTTCCAGTGTTGCCAATAATGAAAGGGAGAGATTCTCCCAAATTTCTCCTGTCTTTTCTAATAATGAATCAGATTATGTGGAGAAGCTTCCTTTCCAACCACTCCCTCCTAAGGTGGTGGTGAAGAAGAAGAAGAAGAAGAAGGGAGGGAGGAGTAAAAAGAAAGAGGAAACGGTATCATCCCCTAAGCATATTTCTCCCATCATGGTTGTTCCTAATGAATATGAATCAAAAATTATTGATGATGATCCGCTTGATTGTATTCATTATTATCTTGATGTTAAGTCAATAGGCACTATTGAAGAAGATTATGTTATGCCTGTTACTTATTGTGATGATCATGATTGGGAAAATAATACTACTTATGATCTTGAAAATCTTTTTGGCACCAATTTTAAAAATGATGATATTGATAATTTTTATACTATTGGGAATATTCATGTTTCTTCTAATCATAATGTGGAAAACCCCAAGCTTGGGGATGATGGGTTTGAAAATCCTTTTGGTATTGAAAGTCATGATGATTTGTTTACAAAAATATATGCTTGGAAAGATGACTATCCCCTTGCTTATGATGATATTATGCCTCCAATTTTTTATGATTATTGTGATGATAACTATGCCATAAAGAATAATTTTAATCATCCTTACGAGACTTGTCATAATTATTACTCTCCTACTGAACATCATCTTTCTAATATACAATTAGTATATCATGTCTAAGTTCTATATGATAGTCCTACTCTCAATGCTACTAATAATAAAAAAATTGCTTATGTGGAGAGTAATAATAATACTTTTATGCATGTGAATCATGAGAAAAATGCTTTATGTGATGGTTATGTTATTGAGTTTTCTTATGATTCCACTGAAAGTTATTATGAGAGAGGGAAGTGTGGTTATATAAATTTTCATCTTATGAAGTTTCCCCTCTTTATGTTGAAGGTTTTAATGTTGCACTTGCTTTGCCTTCCTATGCTTAATTCTTTATGCCCCAATGATTTATTTTCTTACAAGATGCCTATGCATAGGAAGAGAGTTAGACTTAAATGTGTTTGATATTTTCTTCATGATGCTCTCTTTCGCGTTCCAACTCTTATTCCTATGAGAGCATCATTAAAATTATCATGTCTAGTTAAAAGGCTTAAAATAAAAGCGCTTGTTGGGAGACAACCCATATTTTACTTTCAGTTTGTTTTTGCTTTTCTTGAAGTCATGAAGTTGTTTCCTGTAGAAAATTCATTGTATATTTTTTTTTGGTTTTTTGTGTCAAGTTTAGCCTCTAATGCATTGAAAGTGTGAGGTATTGTTTTGCTGTCCAGAAACAGATTTCTGTCCTTCACTGTTCGAACTCCAGAAATTCCCTGAATTTTATCTTTTTCTGATATTTTTAGACAGCAAGCCTGATACTTTTATCTATCTTTCGTTAGTTTTGAGTTTTCTGATTTGAGCTGCAGAAGTGCCTCGAAAAATTCAATATTTACAGACTGTTCAGTTTTTGACAGATTCTGCTATTATTTTGTATTCGTCTCTTTACTATCGTCAAATGTGATACTCTTGAGGAGGAGTGCCACATTGAGGCTTAGTAAATAGTATCTAATGCCCAATAAAGTTGTTTGCAATTTGTCTTGAGTTGAACACATGTGCATTTTAATTTATGAGCACTAACCCTCTAATCAGTTTATGAGAAGTTTTGTGTGAAGGGAGTTTTTAAGTTCCAAAGGAGAAGATAATGAAGAAATTGAAGATGGATCAGAGCTCAAGCTTGGGGATGCCCCCATGGCACCCCCTCTAAATATCAAGAACTAGCAAGCGTCAAAGCTTGGGGATGCCCAAGGCATCCCCTCTTCTTCATCGACTATCATGAGGTCGTCTTCGTTGAACTAAGTTTTTATCACTTTACATATTATGTGCTATACTTGGAGCGTCTTTTTACTTTTAGTTTTGTTTTTTTGTTTGCTGGTCATATGCTTGTTGGATCCTTTCTTTGTTTATATGGGAGCGAGACACGCTCCGCTTTTTCGTTTGAATACTCCTGTGCTTCGCTTATATTTCATTGAGTATTCTTAGCTACTGTTTGTTTGCTAGTAAGCTCTCGCTTTTAGCTTTCTATCTTATTTAGAGCTGCTAATAGTTGTTGTTAAACTCTCTTGTTCTTCACTTATATTTTTTTGGAGAGTTGTTATTGATAAATTGCTTAAATTGTAAAAGTGACAAAATGATATTCACGTGATAGTGGAATGAAACGAAAGCCTGCATAGTATTGTAGATCATTGTGTGGATACTTAATACTTCTCATTTGTTTTGAGATATTAAGATGAATGCTTAAACTTGCTGGTTATTTTAGTGGAATTGATTAGTAAAGAAATACTGTTAAAAGCTTGAAACTGTGTGGTGTTTCGTAGTTGTTAATTCATTAAGCTAATCTTTCCATCAAAAGAATTGTTTGGTCAATAAGGGAGACGGTGTGGAGCTTTTATGGGTTATGATTGACTAATGTCTTATGTTACTCTGTTACCGGTTAATATTAGATGTTTGCTTCAAATACCTTCTTTGCTAAGCCTAAAAATTCGTACTGAGTGTATGGTTCACTCGTGCATCCAAATCCCAAAGCCAAACTATCTTGCCGGCTGAGTCCACCATATCTACCTATACATGGTATTTCTTGCCGTTCCAAGTAAATTTGTCATGTGCTATCTTTAAAAATTCAAAATATTCCTTTTTGTGCCTCTGTTTTTAAGCTCACGAGCGAGCAGTAGAGAGTAGAGAGCTAGATATAACTCGTGACGAGCAAGGTCATTTCGCCCCTTTCAACAAGTGTCGATGGATTACGTCTTCACTTGAATCCACCCGAGAGCAGCTTAAGCAAAAATATAAATATAACTCACCATTCTCCTCCGCGCAATGAAAATCTGAGAAATCAGCTCTAAACATTGGACAGTGGTGAAACCAAGGAGAAAGAGGAGCGTACTCGCTTCTCTAAAAACCAGCTGCTCTCACAAGTCTAAAAGCCTTGCTTGTTATGGGGGACTAGATAGCTTCTCTATTGTGAAGTCGTTGACGAAAGCATGCATGTCTCAAAATTGTTTTACTTCTGTTTCATAAAAATAAAATACTCTAGCACATGACTAATCACTGCTTCCCTCTGCGAAGGGCCTTTCTTTTACTTTTAATGTTGAGTCAGTTTTCCTTTTCTTTCTATCTGCACCAAAGCAAACATCTAGCATTGACCCTGGGTATCATTCATCATATTACATTGTCAGATTAAACATGAATCTTTATATTGACTTTACCATTGGAAGTTGAGGCTTTTTGCTAAAACTTACATCTTCTTTGTTTTGATTCTCAAACACTTTTTTCATGGAATTGTTACCTATGTGAATTAATCAAATATGTGGATCACATTGCTTTCATGTCTTTAACGTACTATTTATGAAAGGTTTTGCTTGAATGATTCAACTTGGTTAATCTTTGCTTTCTTGCTATCAACTATAGACAATTGTTTTGGATCAACTTATTCACATCATGTGTTGTACATTACTATCTTGATCATAATTGTATTGGTTGCATGTCTCATCAAAAATTATTTTGTTATCACTTACCTACTCGAGGACGAGTAGGAGTTAAGCTTGGGGATGCTGATACGTGTCAAACATATCTATAATTTTTTATTGATCAATGCTAGTTTTGTGATGTTGTCACATGTTTTTACTATCATATTATATCATTTTATGCATTTTGTTGGACTAACCTATTGACAAGATGCCCAGTACCAGTTCCCTGTTTTTTGTGCTAATTTTGTTGCAGAAAGTTACTTCTGGAAATATTCTCGGAATTGGACGAAAATTTACGACGATTTTTTATTGAAGAAATAAGGACCAGAGCCAGAAGGGAGACCCGGGGGGGGGGGGACCCATAGGCTAGGGGCGGGTCCCACCCGTGGGTCTAAAGGGGCCGTGGCCACAGCCCGCCTCTGCCCCTCGAGCATCTCCGCGGCCGCCTCCGATGCCTATAAAATCATCCCCGGCGAAAAAACCCTAACCCTCGAAGGATTTTCCCAAATACGATACAGAGCTCCATCGCCATCGTCGAGAAGTTTCGGGGGTTCAGAAGGTCCTGTTCCGGCACCCTGCCGGGACGGGGATCGACCGCCGGGGCCATCTCCATCAACGCCGCTGCTTCCCGCGATGAGGAGGGAGTAGTCCCTCACCGGGGTTGAGGCTTATACAATTAGCTATGTGGTAATCTCTCTCTCCCATGATGTGATCTTCGTTGTGATCATGAGCTTTGTTAGTATAGTTGAATACATGATGTTTCCCTATGTGTAATGGATATGATGTTGCTCAAGTGGTGTTATCTAGTGTAACATCCCAAAAGTAATCCCCTTTTTATTTTCTTGCTTGTTAATTTAATTGCTGCATCATCATGACATCATCATGCCACCTTGGTTGCATTTGTGGTTTTACAAATTCAAAATAAATAAAATGAGTTATTATTTTATGTCATTATCACATGTGACAACTCCTTTTAATTTGAAAACCAAAATAATAAAACTAATTTTATTTTGGACAAGCAATTAAATTGTTGTTTGAAATTGCGAAGTCACAAAATTATTTTTGTGGGAAAAATAAACCCTAGCCTTATATTATTTTCCCCTCTCTTTTCTTCTTCTCTTTAATTCTCTGGAAAAAAGCAAAAAAAGGAAAACCAGGCCGAAGCCCATCTTTCTCTCCTTTTCCTTCCTCCCGCACCAGCCCACCTACGGCCCACCTTCCTGGCCTTTTCACTTTTTCTTCCTCCTCCTCACCCCCCTCACGTGCCCGTCGCCACCACCATGGCACCCACCTGCTCCGGCCTCCCCCATATAAGGACAACCAGGGGAGCCTCTCTCCCACAACCCTAGCTCCCTTTTTCCCTTTCCCCTCTCCGCCGCCGCCACCTCGCCTCTCTTCTTCCCCTCCGTTTCTCTCTCTTCCTAGTCCACCAAAACTCTAGCCGGAGGAGCACCACACCGAACGACGCCATGGCCTGCGCCGCGCCGGGCTAGCGGAGGAGGATCTCGCCCACTTCTACGTCGACTACATAGCGGAGCTGGAGCAGGAGCCGGACCGGAGCTGCACGGTCGGCTACGTCTACGACCTCTTCAACCCGACGCCGTCTTCTTCCTCTACACCGGCCGCTCTCTGTCGTCCCCTAGCTCGACCTCGCCCTTCTCCGACCCTTGGGTGAGCACACTGCCGTCGGGCAACTTCCTCCACCTCTCCCCTTTGCTCTGGGTGCTCGCCGTCGAGCGGCACCACCGGTAGCATAGCTAGACGCCGCCATGACCGAGCACGGGCTCGAGCCCGAGCTCAAACCCTAGCTCCTGCCCTCGAGCCCATGCACGCACACACTGCACAGCACCTCCACCTGCACCGCACAGGCAAGCACGTAGATCGCCGCCAGTCCCTGATCGACGTCGATCACCGCCACAGTCGTCGCCGTTCTGTCTCTGTAACTCTGAATTTTGGGTTCAGTTAGTAGGAACAGAGCAGCAACACCTCTTTTGGTTTCAGTCCTGTATTTTTGACAACAACACACACTAGCCCGACTGGTCACTGCCCTTCGCACCACAGACTCGTCCCGGGTTCGATCCCCCTTGGGAGCGAATTAACCCCCCCTTTTTTTTACCTTCCTTGTTAGCCACCGACATGTGGGCCCCTAGGTCCCACCTGTCAGCCTCTTGTGTAGATCAAGCTCCGGTGCAAGATGTAGATCTCAGATCCAGATCTGGGGAATTTGCAGTTAGCCCCTGGTTTTGAAAAGTTTTTGCAAACTAGGCCCTGTTTTTATGTTAATGTCCTGTTTTTGCAATAATTAAATAACACGTGTTTCTTTTGTCAAAAATTACAATAAAAATATGTTTTCAAATCATAAAAATGTAATCTGTTCAGATAAATTTTTTTATTTTCGGAATTTTTTTAAATGGCTAAAATAAATAAATCTTTTGCTAATTAATTAATCTTGCAAAATTCATAACTTTTGATCTACAATTCCAAAAATAATGAATTTTATATTAAATTGTAGCTAAAAATGTTATCTACCTGTTTATAATTTTTCATGCATTAATAAACAATTTAACTTTCGGGTCAAATAGAAAATCCTTTAATTGAACTCTAAAAATTCCTTAATTGCACTAGTTGTTTAATAAATTGCTAATGGCTAATTTAACTTGCCTAATAAAATGTTTAACACTCAAATTGCTGCATATTTAATTTGAACATGTCCTCATACTTGTTTGAATGCATTTGTATTGATTTTGCCTTTTGTTATGTTTGGGGTTATCCGTAGACGACGACGTTGCCGAGTACCCCGAAACCTCTGAGGATCTAGCCGAGTACCAGGCTACTGAGCAACAAGGCAAGCAGCCCCTCCCCAACTTTCTCATGTGATGCCTATGCGTGTTGCATGCTTTAGGACTTCCGTTCTGTTGTGTCTTACAATTCCTACTAGAATTGCATAGCCTGTTAGAAGTCCAGATATTCCTGATATGCCTGCCTATATCCTATGCTTGTTTTCCAGTTACTATCTACTAGCATGCTTAGGAGTAGATTGTGGTCTATCACATGTTTAGCTGGTATATCTTAATAATTGAAGACTTTCTATGTGGGAATCACTTTATTATATTAAAGATAAGGCACCGGCGGAAGGCCAGTTTATGGTGTTTTGTTCTGCTAGTGTTGCCTAGGAAAAACCGTTCTTTTCCGCTTATCCAAGAATGAGCGCCCTACCCACACGTGGGAAGACTTATGGAACCCCCGCAACTTAGTACCGGATCTGGTATATTGTGTAGAGAGCGACAAAGTAGTTCGGGTGTTTACCATTTGGAGCATACGCACAAGCATGATGTTGAATATGAGAGGTTACAACTATGGGGGGGCGCATATAGGTTTGCGGGATGGGCGTTAATCGCATGTGGAAGGAGGGTAATCGTATGAGTGTTCCTCCCGAAGCCGTTCGCGCAACGTTTGGGCCCGCGAAGGAGTTTCGGCCGGGCTCCCCACGTGGATCAGTCTCAGATAGATGGCTCTCTATCCAATGTAGTAGTGATGGGGAAGGTCGCGTTGAGATACCTAAATGCCTCTGTGGCATCTGGTTGATTGAACGTGTATGGTTACATTTGGGCACCCCTACAGGGTTAAATCTTTTCGAAAAGTCAACTCCGCGGTTATGGACGACTTGGGTAATGTGCTGGCTAAAAAGATCATAGACATCACCGTATTAATAAATAGCTAATTTGCTTAGTAAATAGCCTTACTCGAATAATAATATGATTAAAACTTGATCAACGTGTGAGTGCCCGGACTTCATCCTCGTGGGTTCCTGATACGATGAAGTTGTTTTAGGGCGGGTATTGTTTGGTGAGTAGCATAGGTTCTTCGAGTATGCGCTCTCTTACCTTATTCTAAATAGACGGAAGTTGTAGCGTGTCCTCTGTAGATGTTAGGTGCTGCTGCAAGTCCACCATACAGCCTTCCTCTTAATCCAATTGCATGTGCACCATTCTTTTGTTTACCCTTGTGCGTAAGACTTGCTGAGTACCTCCCGTACTCATACCATCGGGGTCCCGGTGCCCGTTTTCACCGATGCAGGAGCGGCAGAAGACTACAACGACCCAGATGGAGGCTACTACGTGGAGTTCGACGCCGACTACGACAAGTAGATCAGAGATCCTAGGTGGCAGCCTGAGACCGCGTGGGCGGGTCCCTTTTATTTTCCGGTCATTAGACCTTTGATGTAGTCTGTACTCAGACCATACTTTGCTTCCACTGTATTTGGGACATGTGTTCGATGTGTTGTAATAAATTATATTTGAACTATCACTTGTTTATCCTTTTGTGTCTTAAATGTTCATGTTGTGATATTCGAATGTGGTTCCACCGGCGAAATGGAAGTTTCGCTAAGTGGGGCTTACAATTTGGTATCAGAGCATGGACCGCCTTTAGGAGCCTTTTTCTACTGGTCGTAGTTGAGTCTAGAACTTATTTTAGTAGCTATTCAGGAAAAATTATACGCGAGAGTAGGAACTCTGTTCTCTTTATTTCTTTCCCCACCTACCCTCCCTCTTTTCCGGTAAGGAAGTGAAACGAGTTTTTCTTTCCTTCCCTAAATTTTTCAAAATTAGGGTTTCACATGTTCGGGGTTTTCCGTAGTACCTTAGGTTGGACCTGTTCTTATGGTGAAAAGAAATGTTGCTTCGGTCACTTCGCCTTTGTGTTGAACCTTTCTTGCTTATACAATTCCACTCTCCTTCACACACTTATTAGTTTTATGCTAATTTGTGTTCCTTTTGAACCGGTGCATAGTCAACTTTTTGTCCCTTCTGTCCACCTCCTTACTCTAAATGTCGACCCTCTCCAAGCCATTCAAGTTGTCCCAGTGGTCTGTAACTTTCTTGATGTTTTTCCGGAGGAGCTCCCGGGTATGCCACCCGACCGAGCTGTTGAATTCGTCATCGACCTTGAACCAGGCACTTCAACTACCTCCAAACAACCTTGCAAGAGCTATTGCAACAATCTCATGATCTTGGACACGAAGATCATCTTCGATCCGAGTATCTCGACCTTTTCCCTTTTTTCTTGGAATCTCGGGGCGCGATTCCTTCGAGGGGTGGCGAGTTGTAACATCCCAAAAGTAATCCCCTTTTTATTTTCTTGCTTGTTAATTTAATTGCTGCATCATCATGACATCATCATGCCACCTTGGTTGCATTTGTGGTTTTACAAAATTAAAATAAATAAAATGAGTTATTATTTTATGTCATTGTCACATGTGACACTCCTTTTAATTTGAAAACCAAAATAATAAAACTAATTTTATTTTGGACAAGCAATTAAATTGTTGTTTGACATTGCTAAGTCACAAAATTATTTTTGTGGGAAAAATAAACCCTAGCCTTATTTTATTTTTCCCTCTCTTTTCTTCTTCTCTTTAATTCTCTGGAAAAAAATAAAAGCAAAAAAGGAAAACCAGGCCGAAGCCCATCTTTCTCTCCTTTTCCTTCCTCCCGCACCAGCCCACCTACGGCCCACCTTCCTGGCCTTTTCACTTTTTCTTCCTCCTCCTCACCCCCCTCACGTGCCCGTCGCCACCACCATGGCACCCACCTGCTCCGGCCCCCCCCCCCCATATAAGGACACACTAGTAGAAAATAGGGCTTCCGTTTTGCCCTTTTGTCCCGGATCAACAAAGAACCGGGACCAAAGGGGGCATTGTTCCCGGTTCCATCGGCCGGGGCGCCGGGGAGCAATCGTCCCGGTTCTATTGGGACCTTTGGTCCCGGTTCGTGGATGGAACCGGGACCAAAGGGTCTGCACATGCGGCAGTAGCCGTGGGACCCCTGGCAGGCTCCCTTTGGTCCCGGTTCCAGCCACGAACCGGGACCAAAGGTCTTCCCTGCACTATATCATCTTCTTCCACCCGAGCTCATCTCCATTTTGAGCTCATCTTCCACCATTTTCTCCTCCATTTCCACTCCATCACTCAAGTTAATCCCCATTTTTTTTCACCATTTGTGAGGATTGAAGGCACCCCATATATTCAAGGGTTAGCAACATCATCCTTTTCTCCGAAGTTGCAACTTTAGCTCATTTCATTGCTAGTTTAGCTCATTTTATGGTTTGTAGTGCAAGCAAGGTGTTTGATGAAATGCCTAGCTAGAGAGTTTAATTTTTTATATGCATTTTGAGCTCAAATTAATTTATTATTTGTGGATTTTAGTGTCGTCCCGTCCTCACCGCCGTCGATAGCCCGCGTCGTCCCGTCACCGGCACCACCTCGGTGAGCTTTTTTTCTTTATCTTCTATTTTAAGAAAAATGACATGTATGATTTAAAAGCATATTTATTTCTTGTATATTTTTCTTATGTTTTTTTTATATGTATAGTGTCATGGTTTTGATATCCGCCCCCGTCGGCCCTTGTCCGGTCTATGATTCGGATGTGGTATATTTTCATAACTATTTGTTTCATTTCGTGTTTAAAACAACTATACCTACCAACTTGACATAGAAACTTTTATCTAGGAGGTAGTTGAACCGGAAATTCCAACCGACCCTATTGTCGAGTTTTTTGTAAAAGAAAACAATGATTTGAAAGTAAAATTGGAAAGAAGTGAAGATCTTCGTCTGCAATGCCTAGAAGAGAAGATGAAATTGGAGTTGAAGCTTGCCGACATCATCGATGAACACGAGTTCAAGCTTGCCGACGTCGCACATGCCCATGAGATCAAGATGGATGCAATGCGCTTGAAGATTAAAAAGATTAGAAAATATTCCATTAGTCAGGAGGCTTGGTACCATTATGTTGTTGGTTCAGTAGTTACCTTAGTTGCGATTTTGATCGCATTTGGTGTTGGATTTAAATTATTTAGATAGTTGTATGTTAGTTTCAATTAATGTATGTTTTATGAGGACTATGCATTACAATTACTTTACTTTGGTTTTAATGTGATGAACTTGTATTAACTAATTTGGTCACTATTATATACTCTTGATGTAGTGCAATAGTTTTTGATATATTTATATAATGCAGATGAGCCGGCAATGGATGTATAGTGACCGACGATTTCCCGACTATATTAATGGCATGCATTATTTTCTCCGTGTGGCTGAGAAAAACAAGCCGTCGAATGGTTTTATTTCTTGTCCATGTAGCGTCTGCAAGAATACGCAGGATTACTCTACCTCAAAAACCATTCACGTCCACCTGTTGCAGCATGGTTTCATGTCCGGTTATAATTGTTGGACCAAGCACGGAGAAAGAGGGGTTATAATGGAAGAAAATGAAGAAGAAGAGGATAATGACAACTATCCTACGTTCACCGAAGACGGTGATACTGCAATGGGGGAAGACGAAGCTGAAGAAGAGCCCATTGTTGATGAGCACGATGATGATTTTGGTCGGGCCATTCTTGATGCACAGATAAACAGCGGAACTGAAAACGAGAGGTTGAAGTTGGAGAGCATGTTAGAGGATCACAAGAAATTGTTGTACCCAACTTGCGAAGATGGCCAGAAAAAGCTTGGTACCACGCTGGAATTGCTGCAATGGAAGGCAGAGGAAGGTACTTCTGACAAGGGATTTGAAAAATTGCTGAAAATAATAAAGAAGATGCTTCCAAAAGATAACGTATTGCCCCCCAGTACGTACGAAGCAAAGAAGGTTGTCTGCCCACTAGGATTAGAGGTGCAGAAGATACATGCGTGCATCAATGACTGCATCCTCTACCGTGGTGAGGAGTACGAGAATTTGAATGCATGCCCGGTATGCGGTGCATCGCGGTATAAAATAAGGCGAGATGACCCTGGTAATGTTGAGGGTGAGCCGTGCCCTAGGAAGAGGGTTCCTGCCAAGGTGATGTGGTATGCTCCTATAATACCACGATTGAAACGTTTGTTCCAAAACAAAGAGCATGCAAAGTTGTTACGATGGCACAAAGAAGACCGTTTGAAAGACCTGATGTTAAGACACCCCGCCGATGGGTCGCAGTGGAGAAAAATCGACAGGGAGTTCCCGGAATTTGCAGCTGACGCAAGGAACTTAAGATTTGGGCTAAGTATAGATGGCTTTAATCCTTTCGGGGAGCAGAGCTCTAGTCATAGCACCTGGCCTGTGACTCTGTGTATTTATAACCTTCCTCCTTGGTTGTGCATGAAGCGGAAGTTCATTATGATGCCAGTGCTCATCCAAGGCCCGAAGCAACCGGGCAACGACATTGATGTGTATCTGAGGCCATTGGTTGAAGAACTTTTACAGTTGTGGCGTGACGAAGGTGTACCTACGTGGGATGAGCACGAACAAAAGGAATTTGACCTACGAGCGTTACTGTTTGTAACCATCAATGATTGGCCTGCACTTAGTAACATTTCAGGACAGTCAAACAAGGGATACAATGCATGCACGCACTGTTTAGGTGAGACTGAAAGTATACATATGGGAAACAAGAATGTGTACCTGGGGCATCGGCGATTTCTTACAAAAGGGCATGCCGTAAGAAAGAAAGGCAAGCATTTCAAAGGTGAGCCAAATCATCAGACGAATCCTAAATTACCTAATGGTGATGTTATATATGACATGGTCAAGGACTTAAAAGTAATCTTTGGAAAGGGTCCTGGCAGTCTATCTGTTTCGAATGACGCTGATGGACACGTACCCATGTGGAAGAAGTGCTCTATATTTTGGGAGCTACCCTATTGGAAAATACTGGAGGTTCGCTCTGCAATCGATGTGATGCACGTGACGAAAAATCTGTGCGTGAACCTACTAAGCTTCTTGGGCGTGTATGGGAAAACAAAAGATACACCGGAATCACGACAGGACCACCAACGTATGCACGAACGAGACGACCACCTGAATCCAGATAAGTATCAAGGTCTTGCCAGCTACGCTCTTACCAAAGAAGAGAAGGAGATCTTTTTTGAAGTCCTGAGCAGTATCAAGGTCCCGTCTGGTTTCTCGTCGAATATAAAGGGAATAATAAACATGGCAGAGAAAAAGTTCCAGAACCTAAAGTCTCATGACTGCCACGTGATTATGACACAATTACTTCCGATTGCATTGAGGGGGCTTCTACCGGAAAATGTTCGAGTACCCATTGTGAAGCTATGTGCATTTCTCAATGCAATTTCTCAGAAGGTGATCAATCCATTAACTCTACCAGGTTTACAGAGGGAGGTGGTCCAATGTCTTGTCAGCTTCGAGTTGGTGTTCCCACCATCCTTCTTCAATATTATGACGCACCTCATAGTTCACCTAGTCGAAGAGATTAATGTTCTCGGTCCTGTATTTCTACACAACATGTTCCCCTTTGAGAGGTTCATGGGAGTCTTAAAGAAATACGTTCATAACCGTGCTAGGCCCGAAGGAAGCATCTCCAAGGGCTATGGAACAGAGGAGGTAATTGAGTTTTGTGTTGACTTTATTCCTGACCTTAAGCCGATCGGTGTTCCTCAATCGCGCCATGAGGGGAGACTGCGTGGAATAGGCACGCTAGGAAAGAAAGCAATAATGTGTAAGGACTGGGATTCTTTCAATCAAGCACACTACACAGTTCTACATAATTCCATCTTGGTGGCTCCGTATATCCAGGAACACATGAATATTTTACGCTCTAAATGCCCGGAGCAGCCTGGAGAATCGATTGAAAGAGAACACATGAAGACTTTCAGCGGATGGTTGCAAACACGTCTCATTAATGACAACACTGTTGAAGAACAATTATACTTGTTGGCCATAGCACCATCGTCGACTATATTGACTTTTCAAGGGTACGAGATAAATGGGAATACATTTTACACGGCCGACCAAGATAAAAAGAGCACCAACCAAAACAGTGGTGTCCGCTTTGATGCAACAAACAACAATGGGAAAAAGGACACATATTATGGTTACATAGAGCAGATATGGGAACTTGACTATGGACCTTCTTTCAAGGTACCTTTGTTCAGGTGCAAATGGTTCAACCTGGAAGGCGGGGTAAATGTAGACCCGAAGTACGGAATGACTACGGTGGATGTAAAAAATCTTGGGTACGACACCGAACCATTCGTCCTAGCCAATGACGTGGCTCAGGTTTTCTATGTGAAGGACATGTCTTCCAGACCGAAAAAAAGAAAAGATAAGCAAGCGAATACATCATACGATGAGCCAAAGCAACACATAGTTCTTTCAGGAAAAAGAAACATCGTAGGAGTGGAGGACAAGACGGACATGTCGGAAGATTACAATAATTTTCATGAAATTCCCCCCTTCACGGTTAAAACTGACCCAACCATCGCGTTGAATGATGAAGATTGTCCATGGTTGCGGCGCAATCAGAAGAAAGGGACACACACGAAGAAGAAAGGGACACACACTAGATAGGGATGTTGGTGGTGATGTGTAATAATGTATTAAACCTTTTATCAAATGCACACAGTTTCACCTGACTTGTTATTACCTGCATATCAAATGACTTGTATGACTTGTATTCGGTCGATGAACTGAAGGATTCCTAGATATAGAACAAAACATACGGTTTCACCTGCATACAGCCCAACAGTGGCTCGTGAGTGCCTGCATATAAAATGCACTGTTGGACGTATGCAGGCGAATCCGAATGATTTGTATTCGGTCTTTGCCTTCCGGACTAGTTTGACTAGCTTCTTCTCCGCTGTTGCCGTACTCTTGTTCTTCATCTCCTCCTCGATCATGTTTGGTATTTATAGCTAAAAGATCAGGGCAACTCTTCGTCTTTAGTCCCGGTTGGTAGATTGAACCGGGACTAAAGGAGCGTTGATCCGTCTCGCGTCGTCGTGAGCAGCAAATCGACCTTCGATCCAAGCAGCCGCAAGACTTCTGTGATGATCTAACGACCGTCCCAAAAAGTGTTGGGAATGTTGTAGATCATCACAGAGCCTTGCAGCTGCTTGGATCCGACCGAGGGGCATGGCTACCACTTCCACCACCACCACTCCCACCTCCTCGGCAATTCATTATTGTGTCACCCAAATCCAGTGACTGGATTCAACCTACCTGAGGGCTTGTGTTTCCAACAGCATCGTTGTTTTGTCTTTATTCACCGACCTACAGGAGGTGGATCCAATGGCTGGCCGGTGAACAAAGACAACACAATAATGCCAGGGAACATGCCAGCAGGTAGGCTAAATCCAGCCATTGGGTTCGGTGGCAAAGATAGACGCTCGTTGTGTGCCGTTCGCTGCAGGGACGTCGCTATTTATAGGCGATTAGAAGGTGTACCTGTGGATGAGGTGGGAGTGCAGAAAGAAACACACCCCTGATCCAACGGCTCACAAGCGCTTGAAAGAAACACACCCCTGATCCAACGGCTCACAAGCGCTTGAAAGAAACACACGATCCGTGTGCTTCTTTAGTCCCGGTTGGTAACACGAACCGGGACTAAAGGCGGGCATTGGTCCCAGTTCATGCCACGAACCGGGACTAAAGGGTATTTTGGCGCGCGCCTTTTCGGTGCACACGATCCAATAGCTCACAAGCACTCGAAAGAAACACAACTCTGATCCAATGGCTCACAAGCGCTCGAAGGAAACACACGATCCGTGTGCACACGATCCAACAGCTCACAAGCCCTCAAAAGAAACACACCCCTGATCCAACGGCTCACAAGCGCTTGAAAGAAACACACGATCCGTGTGCTTCTTTATTCCCGATTGGTAACACGAACCGGGACTAAAGGTAGATTACATTTTATCAACAATTTGATATTTGAATTGCATTTTTATCAACAATTATATACATTTCTGATAAACAACAATATTCGGTATTAAACCTTGTATGACTTGTATTCGGTGATGTGTTATAATTAAATATGATTTTCAAATAATAAAAAGAAACTAGAAAAATAAATAATAAAAAGATAATGATTTTCAAATATTGGAACATTTTAAAAGAAACTAGAAAAAAAATTGATTTTCAAATAATAAAAATAAACTAGAAAAATAAATAATAAAAAGATAGTGATTTTCAAATATTGGAACATTTTAAAAGAAACTAGAAAATTATATGACTTTTTAAATAATAAGAAGAAACTATAAAAGAAAACAGAAAAAGAAACAAAAAAGAAACCAGAAAAAGAAACTATAAAAGAAAACAAAAAAGGAAAAAAAAGCCTTTGGTCGCGGTTGGTAACACCAACCGGGACCAAAGGCCCGCTCGGCTTCGCGCGCATATTTTCGCGGCCCGGGGGGACCTTTGGTAGATTGAACCGGGACTAAAGGAGCGTTGATATGTGAGCCGTTGGATCAGAAGCACATGGATCGTGTGTTTCGTTGGAGCTCTTGTGAGCCGTTTGATCGGAAGCACACGGATCGTGTGTTTCTTTAGAGCGCTTGTGGGCCGTTGGATCAGGGTGTGTTTCTTTCGAGCGCTTCTGAGCCGTTTGATCGGAAGCACACGGATCGTGTGTTTCTTTAGAGCGCTTGTGGGCCGTTGGATCAGGGTGTGTTTCTTTCGAGCGCTTCTGAGCCGTTTGATCGGAAGCACACGGATCGTGTGTTTCTTTAGAGCGCTTGTGGGCCGTTGGATCAGGGTGTGTTTCTTTCGAGCGCTTCTGAGCCGTTGGATCTCAAGCAGAAGATATGGCACACATATCAACGCTCCTTTAGTCCCGGTTCAATCTACCAACCGGGACTAAAGATGAAGAGTTGCCCTGATCTTTTAGCTATAAATACCAAACATGATCGAGGAGGAGATGAAGAACAAGAGTAGCCCTGATCTTTAGAGCGCTTGTGGTGGTGGTGGAAGTGGTAGCCATGCCCCTCGGTCGGATCCAAGCAGCTGCAAGGCTCTCTCATGATCTACAACATTCCCAACACTTTTTGGGACGGTCGTTAGATCATGAGAGATGTCTTGCGGCTGCTTGGATCGAAGGTCGATTTGCTGCTCACGACGACGCAAGACAGATGCGCAAGCTTCCGGATGGGCAAAACCAGTGTTGGATCAGCCACATGACAACCGGTAGTAATGGGCTTCTGTTTTTTTCTCTCTTATTTTTTCTTTGCCGTAATGACCACATGGGCAATTAGGTATTGAAACATTTGAAAAGAAACTAGAAAAAGATATGATTTTCAAATAATAAAAAGAAACTAGAAAAATAAATATTAAAAAGATAATGATTTTCAAATACTGAAACATTTCAAAAGACACTAGAAAAGATATGATTTTCAAATAATAAAAAGAAACTAGAAAAATAAATATTAAAAAGATAATGATTATATGACTTTTTAAATAATAAAAGAAACTATAAAAGAAAAAAGAAAAAGAAACAAAAAAGAAACCAGAAAAAGAAAACAGAAAAAGAAACTAGAAAACAGAAATAGAAACAAAAAAAGAAAAAGAAAAAAAAGGCCTTTGGTCCGGTTGGTAACACCAACCGGGACCTAAAGGCCCGCTGGGCTTCGCGCGCATTTTTTCGCGGCCCGGGGGGACCTTTCGTCCCGGTTGGTGTTACCAACCGGGACCAAAGGGTCTTTGGTCCCGGTTCGTGGCTGGAACCGGGACCAAAGGTCCCTTCCGCGTCGATTTGGGCGGTTCCCTTCTTCTTTTTCCTCATTCTCTTCTCTCGAACGCCGCCGCGTGCTCCGCCCTCCCTCTGCCCTCCGCCCTTCCTCTGCCACCGCCGCCGCGTGCTCCGCCCACCGCCAGCCGTGCTCCGGCGCCGTCCTCCCTCTCCGCGCGCCGTGCTCCGCCGCCGCGCGCCTCGCTCCCGTCGTGCTCCACCGCCGTCCCCCCCCCCCCCCCCCCGATCTCCTCCGCGCCCGGCCGGTAAGCGCCCCCCCTCCTCCACTCTTCCTCCTTCTAATGTATACAGGTTTCTTTGAGCTCGATCTGGTTCTGAAAACAATACCAACAGCCGGTAGTTTTGGACCAGGCCAGCAGATTGGATCGAGTCCTCGGGAACGACCTCACGAGCGCGTCGCGGCCGTCATATCTCAACTAGAATCGGATCGCCGTTGTGTGGAGTCGCCCTCTCCCTCACCTGGAGCCATCTCGGCTGCTGCCAGCAAGGTGACTTCCTTCCCATTCCTTGCGTGGTCTATTCCGGCTCTCCTGTGTTTTGCTGCTGCCTGTTGTCGGTTCTGATGTCTGCTGCGTGTGAGCTTGCTTGGTGCGTGTGTGCTTGCTTGCTGCTGGGCGTGCAAGCTTGCCTGCTTCTGGTCCTGGGCGCTGGCTGCCGACGCTGTGGATTTCTTATTGTGCTGATGGAAATTTTTCATTATTGTAGTTGTGAAGAAGGTGTGATGTATTATCATTTAGCTTATGGGAATTAGCTAAATGTATTCACTAAACAAAGTCCAATTTAATTTTTCGTATAATTATGTAGTGAAGACGGAGAGCTTTATGCAAAGGAAATACTTCATTGAAAAGCACCTCAAACCTGAGAAAATAGCCACTGTAAATAATTCCCTTAAATGGATTTTACTGCACTGTACTGTAGTGCACTGCTTGCAAGTATTGCTTCTGGTTCATTTAATGGATTTTAGTACACTGTACTTTAGAAATTTCCAAAATAAACTTGTATACTAGCGCTAGAATTCAACAAGTGTAGTTGATCCAGGATTACTTTACATTGTTCGAAGTTCCTTAAACAGCAAGCACTATCTAAAAAAATGAACCAATGCTGTTTACTGCATTTCCTTGTAAACTGAGAGTGCATTTCATTTTAATTCAGTCAAAAGCACAAAGCTAACACAAAATATAGTTGCTGCTGCAATATGTAGCTGCATAGAGTTCAGTTCCATGGCTCTGTTGATGTTAGATGGGGTATACCTGCATTTTGACCAGCTACTTGAGGTACTGAAGTCACGGATATCTGGGTATACCTGCATTTCTTGAAGTCACCTTCAGCTTGAGATGCTTCTTGTTCTAGACTGTTAGATGTGCATGCAATACAGAGGGAGTACTACTTTTCAGAGGCCGATTTTTTTGTAATTTCCTTCTTGTATTTATGTATTTGTAAAACTCCAGTGTAAGACAGTTTGTAAGAAACAATTCGTATCATAAATGACTATGTATATTTGATTCCTAGTTTTGTTGTATTTTTCATGATTTTTTCCCTTATGTAATATGATTTGGGATTTTCCCTTCAAAAATAAAGGAAATGAAACGGAACTTATCTATTTATGTTTGAAATAATATTTTTGAATAAATTTTAAATGTGTAAGTGGTGAGTACTTCACCTATAGATGACTTTCAAACATATATGATGAATTTCTCAAGTGTATTAACTTTGAGTGTTTGCAACGACGATTCCCACTTGTTCGTTGATAAAGTTCCTGTCAAAACATATGCTAAATGACTAATGTGAATAGAGAAGAAAATCCCATAACTCGTGAACTAGCTCGCATGAAAAAAAACTCTAACCCCGGATAACTTTGATTACCAATGAATAAAGAGGTTTTTATTTTCCAGGTTAGCAAGCGACAGACTCGGAAAGGTTTGTGCAGAAGATGGACATCGACAGAGATGAGGAGGCCGAACTGCGAATCATGGATTTTATAGCAGGACGTGCGGCCGCGCCTGTCGGTGAAGAAGATGCCTTCACCGGCGAAGATGACGGCTCCCAATTTCTGAACGATTCCGGTGAGGGGGTTCAGGAAGAAGAAAATGATAGAGAGGGGGAAGAAGTGCCCATTACAAACTCTGGCGAGGTATAATAAGCCTATGTACATCGATCACACTAGATGTATTATTTGAGTTGTATATTGTTGTTATTAACGAACCATTTTTTCTTTTAGCCCTCCGGATCATCCACATCTACTGCATTGCCAAAACGAGGCCCGACGAAGCCGTTGAAGGAGAGTCGTAGGATAGTGATCAACACAGTTAGTGCTAGTGGGGAACCTTTGGAACCCATGGACAACCGCCGCAAATACATTAATCAATGCGGGGTTATTGTAAGGGACATTGTCCCGATCAACCTTGAAGAGTGGATTAAGCCGAAGGATGTAAACAACCCAGCTACTTATGTCGAGGAGAGGCTAAAAACATCGTGTTGGAACACGCTCTTAACAAAGGTCAGCCTACCGCCAGATCTGCCGGTTCCCCTGATGGACAAAGTGAAGGAGTGGTCGCTTAGTAAGATGGCCGAACAATTCCGGACGTGGAAGAAAAACTTATGGAAAGCTTATATAAAGGCCGGGGAGACGGATCCAGATTTCACTGGAGCACTAGTGAAGATTAAACAGCAGTGGCCCACATTTGTGGAGCAAAGAAAATCGGAGGGCGCTCTGGCCCGATCGGTTCAAAATAAGTTAAATGCTGCGAAGAAGGAATATCACCACCATTTGGGGGCAGGTGGCTACAGGGCTGCCGTGCCTAAGTGGGAAGCCTTTGAAGCACGACTGCTTGATAACGGGATCATTCCACAGACAGCGGATTGGCCCCCGAGGTCCAAGTTTTGGTTGTTCGCACATGGGGCAGGGTTGGACCCACAGACAGGAAAGATTATTGCTCAGGGAAAATGGAAGGCAAAAATTGAGTATATAACCAAACAACTTGAGGACGCAATAGATAAAGTTCGCAGGGGAGAGTACGTCCCTGACAGAGAGAATGACGAGCTGACACTAGCACTCGGGAATCCTGAACACGTTGGACGATTACGAGGCTATGGAGCCGGTGTCACCTTGAAGCAAGGTTTTCCGGAAGACGCTGATACTTATAGAAGCCGTCAGAGAAGAAAGAAGCAGGAGTCTGACCGGTTATCAGCACTGGAACGCAAGGTGCAGGAGCAGCAGCAGCGACTCGACTCAATTAGTAAGCAAAATGAATCTGATCCTCGACTCAAGGTGCAGGTGCAGGAGCAGGAGCAGCTGCATGTACAAGCCGCCCCATCTGATCAGCGGAAAAGCAGCGTGGGTTCCACTCATTTGGAAATTTCTCAATTTCAACCGGCGGCTCACTACCCCGTGGATGATATCACGGAGAAGACAGACTGTGAGCTACACATGTCAATGAAGAACATGTCTTTCAAGGTGGCGGTCGGATATGCTTTACCTAATCCAGCTGGAGCAAGCTACCATCTCGAAGGGATTCCACAGGGCTATGCTCGTGTCGGGGTGGATCAAGTTGTGCCGTTATATGCTAATCTGGAACTTGACATTCCCGGAGGTGACGGCGAGAAGACACTAGGAGAAGTCGAGAAGGGTATCGCTCTCTGGAACAAGGAAAACATCGTGTTTCCGAACTTCACTCCTCGATCCAGCAGACCCCCACCTCAAGATCCATCCCCCCCACCTAATGATCCATCCCCCCACCTAAAGATCCATCCCCCCCACCTAATGATCCATCCCCCCCACCTCATGATCCATCCCCCCCACGTCAAGATCCATCCCTCCCACCGCAAGATCCATCCCCCCCACCTAAGGATCCATCCCCCCCACCTAAGGATCCATCTCCCCCGCCTAAAGATCCATCCCCCCCACCTAAGGATCCATCCCCCCCACCTAAGGATCCATCTCCCCCGCCTAAAGATCCATCTCCCCCACCTAAAGATTCATCCCCCCAAGATATATCCTCCTCACATGAAGATCCATCCCTCGATGCCCCATCCGTCGCGAGTCCATCGCGCGCGACGTCCCGTCCTTCAATTCCGCCCCGGGAAAAAACCTTCTCGTCAAAGCGGAAACTATCCTTCACGTCGACGCGTGCAGATAAGTTATCTCGAGCGGAACGCGAGTTGCTAAAGCCTGTTCCAAAGAGACCTTACGACTTGACTCCAGAGGAGCTCAAGGAGTCGGTGCGTGCCCATATTACAGAACAGTTAGCTCCGAAACGGCCCCCGCCTAGAGAGAAACTGGATCCAGAAAAAGTTAAGACATTTCTGAAAATTTCAGCAATCCCCGGCCAAAGTCACCTCCATTGGCAGATGACTATGATCGTGTCATGCTGAAGACAATTAGTCAAGAGGCCGAGGAAAAGAAGGCTGCCTATCTCCTAAAGAAGCAGAAGATGAAGGAGGACAAGGAGGCGGCAGATCGACTAAAGAAGGAGCAGTTCTATGCTGCAAAACGCGGGAAACAAGTGGCCCAGCTCGGAGAACAGGCAAAAAAGTCGATATCCCCGCTGAAGGTGATCTCAACTAAAACAGTTGCCCAGCTCGTACAACCACAGCAACAGTATCAGTATGCATGGACATATAAACCCGGGAAGTCCCTGGTCAGACCTGAGGAGATCAGTTCTCTATCATACCAATTGCGTCGATTGCATCACTGGTACGAGAAAGCTGCAGCGGCCGGGCATGAAGCTTTCTGGGTGAGTTATAAGAAAAAGCATTACTTCACGGATGACTTGTTATATATTCCGTTCCCCGAACTATTTCAGTTATTCAATCAAGATGCCCTCAACACAGCCATCGTCAGTTCCTATTGTTTGTAAGTGATTTAGTTATTTCTGCAATTTAATTAAGTCTTCAGCTCTGCACGTTCATTGCCTTTAATTATCTCACTATATTCTTTTGTATTGTAGAATGATGATTGTCGAATGCAGAAAAAAGGGCATCTATGACACTGGGTTCATTGACCCAAATTATATTAATGAAGTGACCGTAAAATACAATTGGAAGACCACCCAGGATAGCTTGGTCAATTGGTTAGTGAACCAAAATACCTGCGGAGAAATACTTTTTCCTTACGTCTTCGAGTGAGTGTTACCTTCTACCCATTCTATTTTGCTTTGTATATCTTTAGTGTAACCGATGAGTCATGGACTTATAAACGTGCGCAGTTCCACTGGATTCTGCTAATCATTAGAGTTGACCAAGGAGTCGTTCAAGTCATGGACTCGCTAAGGAAACCAATGGAAAAGTACCAAAGCATTCAAGATATGCTCCAGAGGTAATTTCAATCATTATCGCTCTATATCGACCTCTGTCATTCATTTTCTGATATCAACTAATCAATAACTTCTTTAATCATTTTTCTATTGGCGGGCAGTGTTTGGAAACGGTTCATCAAGAAGGTTCCAGGGGAGTGGAAACCGGAGCTGTATTTTTATACCACCAACGTAAGTAGTACTATATATATAGGTCCATTATGAAGCAACTTTTTAATTCTAGTTTCAATACCATTATGAAGCTTGACTATTATTTGATTAAATTCTATTTTTTGTAAAGTGGTGTCTGAGGCAGGAAACTGGGACAAATTTATGTGCATACTATGTTTGCGAGTACATACGCTCTTTTGTCTCTGAGCGGGATAGAGAACAAAGAACGCGTGATGTATGTATACACTCTTCTCACTTTTTATTACCATGCATATTGTGTTGACTTCCATCCATAAATTATTTTATTATGATTTCATATATATATAGTTATAAACAACTCACATATTCATATTGATCTAGATGGAGAGAATGCGGGACCAGCTCATACCATCGAAGCGCCTAAAAGCACTTCAAGAGGAAATTGCGGGATTTTTTAACTCCGCGGTCCTGAAGAGAGATGGAGAATTTTTTCACTCGGCAAATTTTGTTTTGCCCGAGGACATGTAATTGACATCATCTCGACGTGTGAGAAACATTATGTCGGCGTGGTGACGTTATGTATGTATATATGAAACATGATCTCGACGTGTGAGAAACGTTATGTATGTATATATGAATCAAATATTAATGGTAGTACCACTGACACGACACGACACGACACGACACGACACGACGTGGCACCGGACACGGCGACACGGCACCTATTGATTTCAAATCCCCCGAAAAAAAAAGCATTTGGTTAAACCCCCCCCCCCCCCCCCCCCCCCCCCCCCCCCCCCCCCCCCCAAAACCCTAAACCCTAAAACCCTAAAAAAAGTGAAACGCCCATTGGTCCCGGTTGGTAATACCAACCGGGACCAAAGGGTGCCCGCCATGCGCGCCCTGCCGTGCCCACGTGGAGGCCCTTCCATCCCGGGTCGTGGACAGCCGGGACGAAAGGCCACCCCCCCTTCAGTCCCGACCCTTTAGTCGCGGGCCCAAAACCGGGACGAAAGGCCCTCTGGACCCGCGACTAAAGGCCTGTTTTCCACTAGTGTGCCAATCGTACATGAACCCTTGACAGCCTTCGGATACCTCGGACCCACCTTGTTACCCGTGCCGACTAACAATTAATTGACCAGCATGCACCTAGTAAATTCCAACATGACAAACATTACACATTACGATGAGTCATCCATCTTTTGAGAGGAGGGTTGTTGTCTAGCCGGAACGGTAGATGCCAAAACCTATTTTAACATACTCACTCAGTTTCTAAATATAAAATATTTTAGATATTTTAACATAGTTTATATATGGAATGAAATGAGTGTGAATCTACACGGTAAACACGTCTAGATATATCTGCCCTTTCTTATTTTCTAAAAGCTAAAATATTTTATATTTAAATTAAAGCGGAGGAGTAAATGATTACAATTTTACAGAAGCCAAGGACATGCCTTATGTTCGTGTAAAGGAAGAGAGGACGAAGTTCGAGTTTGGAGGCCATGGCATGGGAGCGGGGTAACCTACATGAAAGTCGTTTTTTTGGAAGTTTAGCTAGTTTTGCGCAAACACAATCGTTGAGAATTTTGTGCAAGGAATGAGCAGCCGATTCTGATGCGCTCACATATGATCGGCCAGATCTCTAGTTTATTTGTTTCTGTTGTTTTTGAAAATTAAAATAGGAACCTAAATTTACATTTTATAGCCTAGTTTTAGAGTTTGTTTTTCGGCTCAAAAGACCAAAGATCGACTTGGATCTCAACAGCTATGGCAAGATATGTGCATGCAGAGACCAAAGACCAAGATGTGCCGCGAAAGCCCATGGGGATCGATCACTCACCAAGATGGCAAGATATGTATGTACTTACTGTATGTGGAAGCGTATAGCTAGGGCAGGCAGGAGGTGTCGTGCATGCAAGGACGCTGCCGATCAGTCGACGAGCCACGTGAGCCCCAGATCGACAGCCTTTCGATACCTCGGACCTACCTCGGAGTACGTCCTTACGTGCCGACTACCAAATCAATTTCTGGTCGACATCGCTAGCTGCAATCTGGCATGCATGCACCGATGCAGCCAAAAGCGACCGTGGTTTCGCTCGCACATATACGTGGCGCTGCACGCGTGGCACCCGCCAGGCCACCACGTGTAGTGTCCTAGCTAGCTTTCGGAATCCGCGCCGACTAGCTAGCTGCCTCCCTCCCAGTCCCAGTCCCAGGTCGATCGTGTATATAAAGGCCTATAGAGATCATCAGCTTACCATCACTCACTCACCAGCTCCACTAGCAATCAGTACCTACGCTCTACCAGTAGCTTGATCGAGCTCGAGTAGCTACTAGGTAGTAGCCATGTCGATGTGGACGAAGAAGGTGGCGACGCAGGCGGTGCTGGTCCTGCTCCTCCTCATCCTCGTCGCACGTACGTATTAGTAGTCATTTCAAATTGAACTGTTTGTTTGGTGTGATATATTTAGATCGAAAAATGAAAATGAAATCCGGTGATATGCATGCAGAGGAGGCGGCGCTGGTGCCGGGGGCGGAGGCGAAGGTGTGCCGGCGGCGGAGCGCGGGGTTCAAGGGGCCGTGCATGTCGGACCGCAACTGCGCGCAGGTGTGCCAGGGCGAGGGATGGGGCGGAGGCAACTGCGACGGGGTGCTCCGCCAGTGCAAGTGCATCAGGCAGTGCTAATCGATCAGGCACGGCCGGAGCTAGCTAGCTCACCGGCCGACCGGCCGGCCGCCGCCGTCACCAAGCTAGCTAGCTCCTGTGCGTCTGAGGGTGTACGTACTGCGTGCGTGCGTGTGTGTGTGTGCAAACACGTGTATCTGTCTATCTGTGTTTGGAATAATTGTTATCACCATCTAGCTAGCTGCTGCATGCATGCGCCTCGACGGTGCATGCACGCATGCGCTGAATAAAAACGTGCGTAGAGGCCTGGAAAACGAGCCAGTTATAAACAAATCCGTCTTTTACGGCCCATTGATATTGTCTTCCCTAAAAATAGAACGCTCTTTGACGAGAAAGCCGTCTAGCACCTGTAGCTGGCTTGCTTCACGTCCCGCTGTTTGCTTACGAGTTTGGTAGCGAGCCGAGGCAGACAGAGCCGAGTTGGCTCGACTCGGTCATCTAGCGAGCTCGACTCGTTCAATAAACGAGTTCAAAATTGGAACTCGGCTCGGCGTCTGAGGGTGAGGGTGTACGTACGTGTGTCTGAGGGTGAGGATGAGGGTGTACGTGCGTGTGCGTGTGTGTAATCTATGTGTGTTTGGAATAATTGGTATTACCATCTAGTTAGCTGCCGCATGCATCTCGACGGTGCATGCACGCATGCGCTAAGATCGATGAGAATAAAAACGTGCGTACTCTCTCACACACGGCGACCATGGCGACGCGGACGTGCTGACGCCGCCGCCGGCCTGATCTCTCTCCTCCGGCGTCGTCTCCGACCTTCGCGACCAGATCGAGCATCCCCTCTGCGCCCTCTCTCCAACCATCTGCGCCGCATGTAGCGACGGAGCCTGCTGCCGCCGCGCCGCTGCCGCGCCCGGAGAGCCTCCGCCCCGCCTCTTCATGCCCGCGACGGCTGTTGCGCTGGCCTCGCCACCCTTCGCCCCTTCTCCTGCCGCGGGACTCGCCACGGCTGCCCTCGCCGCTCGCAGGTCCGACCCTGCCGTTCGTGGCCGGCTGATGGTGAGGCGGTCGCTTCTCCCCAAGGCCGCGAAGGCGGCCATGCCGGCTGGCGTCTCCTCTGGCCGGTCCCTTGAGTTGCCTCCTGCTGGTACGAGCTCTCCACCCCGGCTTGCTACGGAAGTGGTGGCCTTGGCCTCCCTGGTTGAAGTTCAACACTCGCCACCTCCGTCCACGGGCGTCGTTAGCACTGAAGAGCTCGTCCCCGAGATCCCCCCTCCTTGGACGACCGGGTCATGGGCCTCCCTCACCGGCAAGGACGACGACAACGGTGAGGTGGAGTTGGCCCCGATGACGCCGCCTGCCAAGCAAAGCTCGTCGCCCGCCAAGCAAAGCTCGTCTCTGGCAGCTCAACCGTGCGTGGGGTGCGACGCGGAGCCGACCAATGGTTGGCAGGAGGTGCTGCCCCAGCGCAGCCCGCGTCGTCCGGCGTCACTTGCCGCGGCTTTGCCACCCCGCCGCATCCCGGCTTGGCTCTCTGGTCGGTGTTGCAGATGCCTTGCTCAGGGGCACCGTGCGGCTGTCTGCAGGGATCCCTTTCGGTGCTCCCGCTGTCTGGAGAATGGTCATCGTGCTCGCGAATGCCGCAACCGTTGGCGTCCTCTCAGCTGCCTTGTTGCATCGTCGGTGTCCAGCCACAGCGCCATGGATTGTCATGCTCCAGCTTGTGTGGGTTCGATGGGATCCTCGCCTCCCTCCACAGCGCTCCCTTATGTGTCTTGGGCATCCGTCGCTTCTCCTCCCGCCGGTGCGGCCTCGCCGTCTGATGTGTTGTTGCGGTCCACTTTGGCTGTTTAGGTTGAGCAGTTACAAGACTGCTTGACGCGAGTTGAGAGCTTCCTGGAGAGGGCAGAGGCTGCTCTAAGCAAACTCTCGCCTTTGCCGGATATGTTGAAGACCACTCCTGTGTCGTTTCCTCCTAGTGAGGTGGGTGTTGGCTCTGCGGACGACGGGGCAGCGGAGCTCTACGGTTGTTACTCTCCTCGTGTGGGCAATAGTTCGTTGTCATTGACCGTCCTGTCTTCTGCTCCAGCTACCACTGAGGGCGAGACTAGTGCCACGGTTGTGGCTCCGGTTTTGCAGATCATGCCTGATCTTGAGGAGCTTTGTGCGAGCACTGCTTTGCCTGTGTCAGTGGAGCAAGTGGTGAAGGTGGACTCGCCGGCGACCTTGAGCTTACCTGAGCGCTTGGATGTTGTTTCGGAGCCCATTCCACCATCACCGTCACATAATTCCGATGCCCTCTTTGCGAAAGAGCTTTGCGACTTGCTCAGTGCTGTGGAGGTTGCTATCCCTGGATGTGGAAGGGCGATTGCCTGCCTCCTAACAGGGACGACAACCAAGGGAAAAAGCAAGATAGGTGATTGTCCTTGGTCCAGCAAGGAGAAGTCACTCAGGTGCAAAGGCAAGAAGAGTGGCACTGTTGGAAAGGTGCCCGTGGCTATCTGATGGATGAGCCTTGGTTTCTCCATATGTCCACTTGGGTTGGGTCATTCTGTGGGCGTGGTCTTGCCATCTGCATTTTGTTGAGGTGTTATCTTTGAGGGTTTCGTTATGTTGTTCAAGTGTTAGGGGTTGCAAGTGTTGTGTGTTTGGAGAGTTTGTAGGGCTCGCGATGTGGTCGTGTGGTGTTCTTTCCTCCTGAGTAGTCGGTTGGTCTATGTGTATTGGTTTTCGCCCGGTTTTCCGTAAATTAACTGGGCAATTCTCTTCCTTCTTAATTAATAGATTGGGGCAAATCTTTTGCTCCCGTTTCAACAAAAAAAAAAAAACGTGCGTACGGTACTACGGTGTGCATGTATGTTCTGGTTCGTCGTCAGTCGTCTGTTGCCATTAAATTTCCTTTCCACGTTCCTAGCTAAGGACATTGGAGATGGGGAAGAGAAGGTCCGTTCGTGTTTGTCGTCGTCATACTCGTATGGTAGGCGTGTAGTCGATCTATCGAGAAAAAGCAATCACACTATGATGGGATCAAGATTTGTGTTAGACGAAGTCCGTCTACTCTACGGGCTCGCAACACCTGGCCACTCTAAGCCCCAGCACAAGTCTGCCGGCTTCCTCTAGCTGTATGTTGCTATAAAGTTATATGTTGCTATAAAGTTAGTCATAGGTTACCACAGTGTGGTGCCCGCATCATTCTATAGGAGGTCTAGATTATAAGAGTTTGATTTTAACACTAGTTGTACCTATTCACATCTAATAAATGATTTCAACATTAGTAAGAGTTTGATTTTAACACTAGTTGTACCTATTCACATCTAATAAATGATTTCAACATTAGTCGTACCTATTCACACCTAATAACACTTCAAGTCTAAACGCAACCCCTCGTACAAAATATTCAACATAAACATAACTATTCTCACCACCTTGAGGTCAAAACTCCATATACTCCGGACTTGGTTGTCTTTCATAAGATCCGCTGCTGCTCTCAGACTTCATGTGACTCCATCTACAACTGTAGTCCCTTCTTTTCGTTTAAGATCATCACACTGATCTACGTGAAAATGCTTTTAACTTGAAAGAATTTCATCGCCGCTCTTTAGTCACCTTGAATCAAGTTCACATGTGTCTCATTTTTCATGGATAGTCCTCTATTTATCCCACATCTATAGCACTCCGGCTCCCTTTGTATCTCGTCACCCACACTTTGCCATGTGCAATAAACATTACATAATATGAGGTCATTTACATAATATGAGGTCATGTACTCAGTAAGCTTCCGACATTTCAGACTTTTCAACACTTTCTAAGAATTCCTATGGCCGATTCTTGTCCATCTCACTTGACGTCAATCTTGGTAGACCCAGTCACCAACTTGAACTTGATAATCGCCACTTTTTCCGCACCCCCGCACACTTGTTAGGCCACATGTCCAACCACCAATGCCCCAGTCTGTCGATGTGTCCCGTGCTAGCTCCCACACGGCTCGTCGCTATTACCGCGTCGAGCATCCACAATCTTGGCCAAGATCTACCGGATTGCTAACCCACACCACCTCCGGCTTCACTATGGATAACCATCAGTCATACCCGCCGGATGTCGAGTTTCACGTATCCCTCGAACCCTAAGCTCCAGTCCGAACCACGTGCTTCTTGCCTTCCCGCTGAAATATGTTGCACTTCTCCGGATCCTTACACCATAGCCCCTCCATCAGCCGAGTGGAATCTTCCGTCAGGCTCCAGCTTCACTTTCAACATGACTCAATGGTATATGATCGTTCCACCCCGCGCCCCACTGACTCCAAATTCTCATATGTACACCGTCTTGACTCAACTCATCACATGTCGAAACATGCATCCCTCAGGCATGCGCTATGTGTTGCCACGTTACAGAATTCGGACACGATCAACCCTCACGCTCCCATGTCGTTGTCGCCGATCTTCACCGTCTTATGTCCCGTCAGAGTAGGGTTAGAAATGAAATGAATGAACAAAATTTACCGATGCCGCATTTGTATACATATATTTTAGCGGAATAATAAACAAGCACAAAAAATCTAAACAATGAATACGAATGACACTACTTCCATAACAGAAAACATAGGCAATACGACATGGACTCGGACATGAAGCAGAAGTTTGTCGGAACTCAAAACCTTTTAAACCATAAAGACAGGAACAACCAAGCCAACCAATCTAATTTCTAATACGAACAAAAATATATTGATATATATCATAGATATCACAAGGTATAACTCGTTGTACATAAGTTTCCAACTTTGACAAAAACATGCACAAAAACATGCACACTATTTTGGTGAGTATGATTGAGTTGGACCAGTCGTATGAATAGGTTAGACTAGAATGAGCTATACAAACAAGACACATGTATAAATGTTTGCATGTGCGGATACGGAATTTGTTTCCTAATGGGGTATGGTAAAAAATGTCGTATGTATGTTTCTATTTCTACTAGAAGCTTTTTTTGTTTACATTTTCATCCACAAATTTTTTTTCTTCTATTTTCATATTTGCATTGCATTATCTTTTTTGTGTAACGATAGGAAAGTCCCTACTCCATTTTTATCCCTTTCACCGGCCCTTACCTCTCAAGTCAGTATTTTAACAACGATCAACAACTATATCCACACAAATAAAATAATACACGCCATCTTATTGCCTTTTTTGGATAAGACATGTAGGCAAATATGCCCGTCGCCAAGTTCCATGCAGTGAGAAGTGATGCAGCACCATAGATGACTTCATAATTTATACACCACATGTTTTTGGAGGGAATGACATTAAACTACACTTTGCTGACATCAGTGGAGTCTACACATTTATCGATAAAGGGCGTATTTTATTAGACTTCAACCAGTTTACATCAAGAATTGGAGTCTACGTATAAATGATGTAAATCTATGAACAAATTATTTGGTTTACATAGCAAATGTTTGAACCGTTCGGAAGGATAAGCACAACGATCTTACGTCACATTGACCCCTTGTTAGAGTAAAATGCATCGGTCACCACTGAACTTGTCCGTATAATTCACTTTCATCACTACTCTAAAAATGTAGATTTAGGTCATCAAAGACATTTAGGAAGACCACTCTACGGTCACTGGCTACGGTACATATTAGAAGACGTGGCAGAATTTGACTGACATGGCAAGGTTTTGAAGCCGCGGCCATATGCGCCTCCCCTACTCGAGGTGCTCACGCATGTCTGGCCGCATCGCCGCGATGGTGTTCGTCGGCGACGAGGACACCGGCATGCCTATCCACGTGTCCGCGTCTCCCTGGCGACGCTCGTCTTCTACTTTCGGCAATGCGGCGGCCACCAGCAATGGAGAGAAGAGAAGCGGCAAGCCCAGCGAGTGGTAGGGGAGGGCGTCGCCACCACGGCCGCTGGCCGTGGCCCATGGGCACACACGGCGCGACGCTAACGACGACGCCCCGAGCGCGGCGCTGACGCGACGCCGACGACGATGTCCACGACGACTCCCACCACCTCGGCCGGCAGTGCGGCCGCGGCGACGCCCTCCCCTGCATCCCGCTCGGTCGAGGCAGCGCAGCTTCTGCACGGAGCGCCGCCGATGAGGACGACAGAGGCGACCACGACCTTCCTAATGCGGCGCTCGTCGCGGCCTCCAGCACGCCCCGCACATCCTCTGGTAGTTAGGTCGGGAGACAACGCAGACTCGCACATCAAGGCCTCCGCGGCGGAGACCCACACGAGCCGTTCTTCGCTCGCATGCCCGGCTCGACGCGGAACGGGAGAGGCGGCGGCTTTGGAGCTCAGGCTCGCGGCGACAGGGATAACTGGGGGCGCGGCCGAGCAGTCACGCGGGCAACGTAGCACGGGCTCGTGGCGCGGTGTTGCAGATGGCGGCAGCGCCCAGGAGATGTCATTATGGGAGGAGAGGAAGGTGAATTTTACAGTTTAATCCTTTTCATTTATTAATATTTAGGAAATAGTTTGAACGGCTGACAAAAGAGCCCACCACTTGCCATGTCAGCAAAATACGTACATCTACCGGCTACCAGTGACCTAGATGACCCTCCATGCGTATTAAGGACCGTAAATCGCGTATCATGATGTACGGTGAGCATGGCGAGTACTCGAGTCAAGTTCAATGACCACCAATGGATTTTACTCCCCTTGTTATGATGCCAAACTCTTTGTGTGTGTGTGTGTGTGTGTGTCTGCACGCTTGTTGGGGGGGGGGGGGGGGGGGGGTGGGGACTGGGGTCTGGGGGTAGGCAATGGCAATGGATAGCAATAAAGTTGCATCGGGATTTATGGTGCATCGAGAAGGGAAGGTCCAAAGGTTTGGAGAATAAAGTTATTGGCGGGAAGAGAAGAAGATAACAAACAAAATAGTTGGTGATGTAATGATACATTACAAGCCCAAAAAGAAAAACCACAAACCACAAGCGAAAACAACCTAATTTTATTCACTAGTATTTTTAGATTGTTCATAACTAATAATAAATCATACACCCTGAACCATAGAAGTAGCATAAGTTGCAGGCATGGCCATAACAACCAATTTTTTCTTCTGTAACAGATAATCGCCGACGACTGTCACGACCCGTTACCTGGTTCATGCCCTGAAAACGAAGAGAGGAGCAGACGGACGCCAAGCCATACGAGAGGCCCATGAGGCCAGACGGGCCATGGGCCAGAAGGCAGGCATCGCCACCACTACTTAAGGAGGAGCACGGGACCTGGAGAAGACATTCTGAGATGATCATTGTATTAACCCGATTGGGCAATTCTCTCTTCTCTCTTACCCGAGCCTGCGTGCCCGTGGATTCTGCTCTTTCGTGACGCAGAGCGTGTATCGTGTGAATCTCGTATCTGAACTCGTGAATTGAGAGCACACCCTCGTAGATCCGTATCATATGGTATCAGAGCAGTAGATCCAGAAAATTTCCACCACCAAAATTCAAATTCGTCTGTGATCTGCAAATCGGGGGCGAGATCGGGTGACGGGGGCGCTGTGGTTGGATCCCCGTAAAATCCCACGGGTCTGCCTCCTCCCTGCGATGGCGGAGTAGGGTTCGAACGGTAGATCGACTCCACGGCGGCGTGTGGTGGCGGTAGAATTGCTTGGACGGGGATTGGTGGGGAACGAGCGGTTGGTTGTCGAATCCTTCGCAACTGGTAAAATTCCGGCTCGTCAGCCAATTGTAGCTCGTCATTGGGGGCGCATCTCGAAGGTGGCGGCAGGCGTTGACGTCCACCGACAACGTGTAGTCAAATTGCGACCAGGTGATCATGGAGAAGGTGCAGTCTAATCTCACGGAGCTGCGGAAGCAAGGGACAGAGACATCGTCCACGATACAGAGCATCAATGAGACGTTGAAGGGTCTCAACAATTGGATTCCTCAAGTGGACAGTTCCATTCGTATCCTTCAGAAATCCATGGAGGAAGTGGGAGCAAGGGTGACGGCGCAGGAGGCATCTCCAATTCTGCCTCCTATGCAAATCATTCGGCCAGAATGGCACAGCAACGAACAAGTGAACCAGGGTACTGTGACTGCTGCCTCTCATGCACAGCCACCTGCCCTGGACAAGGGTACGCGCAATGCTCTCACTACACCTGTGCATTTTGATTTGGGCACTGCTTCAGATACTTTTGTAGAAACACCATACTCTGGATATAGGCATGGGAACAGTAGGTCTAGGCCTCCTAAAACTTAATTTCCACGCTTCGATGGTGAAAACCCAAAGTGGTGGAAACAAGTGTGTGAGAAATACTTTGATCTGTATGATGTAGATAACGATACATGGGCAAATTTTGCAACCATGCACTTCACAGGGAATGCAGCTCTTTGGTTGCAAACCTATGAGATCGAACATGACATCAATAACTGGGAGGAGTTATGTGTAGCTGTTCATGTGAAATTTGGCAAAGATAAACACCATAGACACTTAGAAGCTCTGGAACGTTGTAAACAAACAGACACTGTAGAGAGTTACCATCACAAGTTCGAGTCCATTAGACATAAAGTGTTAGTCTATAACAAACATTATGATGAAGCCTTTTTTGTTACAAAATTTGTTGGGGGACTGAAAAAAGAAATTCAAACAGCTATTAGACTTCATAATCCTAGAACAGTTGATGCTGCGTTAGTTCTTGCTGAAAAACAGGAGGAGATGCTAGAAGAAATGCGAGGATATTCTAGCAACCGAGCCAGGCATGAGTACAAGCAAATGTATTCCAAGACAGGTTACCTAGGGAAAGGGATTCTCTCACCTGCTGGTGCTGATGTGACCAAAACCAGTGAAGATAGAATCAAAAACAAGAATCACTGGGATGATATGATAGGGTGAAGAATCTCATAGATCAAAGAAGAGCTAGAGGGGAGTGCTTTACATGTGGTGATAAGTACCAACCAGGCTACAAGTGCAGCAAGAGTGTGCCATTGAATGTAGTGGAAGAATTGCTGGATGTGCTACAATTGGAGTGCTCTGACAGTGAGGCAGATAAAGAAGTGTCCAGTGAAGAGGAAACACTAATGCACATATCTCCTTGTGCCTTAGTTGGTACTCAATCCAAAAAGAGTATTCGATTGCAAGGTGAATGCAATGGCAAACAAATTTTGTTGCTCATCGATTATGGAAGTGCAAGGAGTTTTGTCAATTCCACAACTGTGCAGCAACTATCATTACCCACTGTGACCACCCCGGCTGTTCAGGTGACAGTGGCAGATGGAGGGCGTTCAGTTGTTAATCAAGCTGCTCAAGATGTTCAATGGTCTTGCCAGGGGCACTCCTTCACCACCTCCTTCAGAGTATTCAGTGTACCAGGGTATGACATGATCCTAGGAATGGATTGGCTTGAGAGCTTGCCACCATTGTGGGTGGACTGGGCAAGGAAAACCCTGAAGTATAAGATGAATGGGGTTAAGGTACTGCTCAAAGGTGTGAAATCCAATGTACACAGCTATGAACCAATTTCATTAGCTGAGTTACAATCACTGGCAGAGGATCGAGCCCTAGAGCATATTGTGCAGCTGCACACCACTGATGCTGACAAAGTGGAAGCTATTCTGGTGGAAATTGAACAAGTACTACAGGAGTATGCCCAAAGCTTCAAAACACCCGCGGAGCTGCCGCCGCACAGGGCATACGATCACAACATCACACTTTTGCCGGGAGTCCAACCAGTCAACGTCAAACCCTACAGGTACTCACCGCAACAAAAGACTGAGATCGAGCGTCAGATAAAGGACATGCTGTAGCAAGGCATTATTCAAGCGAGTTGCAGCCCCCTTGCATCTCCCGTACTGCTGGTGAGGAAGAAAGATGGTATGTGGCGCTTTTGCGTCGACTATCGACATTTGAATGCAGTTACGGTGAAGGATCGATATCCAATGTGTGGAGGAATTGCTTGTTGAACTGCCAGGGTCCAAATTTTTCACCAAGCTTGATCTTCGATTTGGGTACCATCAAATTCTGTTGGCGGAGGAAGATGAATGCAAATCAGCGTTTCCCACGCATATCGGGCATTACGAGTTCAAAGTGATGCCGTTCGGACTCACATCTGCACCGGCGACGGCTGCGATGAACGCAGTATTTGCGCATGTGATTTGCGGGTTCGTTCTCGTTTTTGTCGATGACATTCTCATATATAGCAAGACTCTGAAGGATCATCAGTGTCACTTGCGGGAGGTGTTTCGTTTGCTTGAGCAGAATCAGCTGTATGTCAAGAAATCGAAGTGTTCGTTTGCGCAACCATCGCTTGAGTATTTGGGGCACATCATCGGTGCGAATGGTGTGGCGACAGACTCTAGCAAAGTGGCGGCAGTGCAAAACTGGCCCCGCCCCAAGAATCTGAAGCAATTGAGAGGGGTGCTGGCCTGGCTGGCTATTACAGGAAGTATATTTATCACTTTGCGATTCTATCCAGACCTTTGACACAACTGCTCAAGAAAAATGTTCCTTTCATTTGGATACCAGAGGTGGACAATGCATTTCTAGCCATCAAACAAGCACTCACACAGGCCCCAGTGCTGGCGCTACCAGATTTCTCAAAGGATTTTGTGCTTGAAACTGACGCATGTGAAACGGGCTTGGGAGCTGTGTTGATGCAGCAAGGGCATCCATTGGCATTTCTCAGCCGAGCTTTGGGGATGAAGAATCAAACCTTGTCCATCTATGACAAGGAGTGTCTCGCCATTTTGATGGCAATTGAGAAGTGGAAGACGTACTTGCAACACCGACCATTTACCATACACAGAGATCATCGTAGCCTTATACTTGGGGGACCACAAGTTCAACAGAAAAATTCAGCAGAAAGCGTTCTTTCGACTGATGGGATTGCAATATCGCATCATATGCAAAAAAGGGAGTGCAAATAAGGCCGCAGATGCCCTGTCTAGATGACTGATGGTGGATATTAATAAGTTGGGTGGTGCCCCAAGCGAAGGCGGAATTGTAGCTAGTAGCAGTTTTCCCTCAATTAAAGAACCGAGATTTATCGAACCAGTAGGACTTTGAAATCAACAACGAGGTGAATGTTGAAGATCTCTGGCGCTTAACCTTCAACATACGTGGACCTGCACTCACTCAACCAAATACTTTGCCCCCAACGGCGGAGAGGTTGTCAATCTGTCCGGTCTCGCAGAACACAAAGCGGTTAATTGTATGATGAAATAGAAAAAATATGAAAAGTGACCAGAGGAGTAATGATAATTAAAAGCAAGTAAATAAGGTTGAAAACAATGTAAAAAGATGGACCGGGGGCCATGGGTTCACTAGTGGAGTTTCTCTAGTAAATAAAATATGCATGTGATGGGTGAACGAATTACAGCTAGGCAGTTGACAAGATTATGACACAAACCCAATTTAGCTATGACCAAAAGGACATGATAATATTTATGGAGGCATCACGACAAGGAACAAAGACCGTTGGGTCCAACTGCATCTTTTGTCTAAATAGTCCACCGTGGGATCGCTATCCAGCCTGTCACCCAACGGTATTAAGTTGCAAGCAACAGACAATTGCATTAAGTAAAGTGCATGATGTAAGCAATACTAATATCAAAATAGACATTAACACCGCTGTTTTACCCTTAGTAGCAACAGCACACCCTCGCCCTTAGACGTTTCTGTCTCTCGTGCCCAGGAACAAAAGGGGGCATGAACCCACTATCTAGCATAAATACCCTCTCTTGGAGATACACACAATCACTTGGCCAAAGTAACTACGCACATCGGAGAGCATGCAAGAACATAAATTACTCATATAAGCATCATGCACAATCTGAACATAACTTCATAATCCATCGGATCCCAGGAAACACATCACATAGCATTACAATAATCGATCTTGATCATGTTAGGCAGCTCACAAGATCATAAGACATGAAGCACAAGAGAGAGAGACTACCAACTAGCTACTGCCATGGACCCGTAGTCCAAGGTGAGACTACTCACAAATCATCCCGGAGGAAGGCATGTCGATGAAGAGCCCTTTGGGATCGATCTCCCCTCCGACAGAGTGCCGGGATCAGCTTCAGATTGGACCCCCGAACTAGGGTTCTTGGTGACGGCGCGTCGGGGTCGAGTTTCTGGAAAATAATCGCCGCCTCGACGTTTTTAGGTTAATTGTGATTTTATAGGCGTCGAAGGGGGCCGAGGAGGTGCCCACAGGGCAGGGGCGGGCCCCACCCGCGGGTCACCCCTGGGCCGCAGCTGGCACCCGCATGTGCCCTGTGGGTCGCCTCTGAGGCTGCCCTTCGGACTCCTTCTTCGTCTTGGCGTAAAAATAATCCCCGTAAATTTTCATCCAATTCCGAGAATATTTCCAGAAGTAAATTTCTGAAACAAAAAGACAGCAAAAAACAGGGAACTGGCACTGGGCATCTTGTCAATAGGTTAGTCCGACAAAATGCATAAAAATGATACAAATAACAGTAAAAACATGTGACAATATCACAAAACTAGCATGGATCACTCAAAAATTATAGATACGTTTGAGACGTATCAGCATCCCCAAGCTTAACTCCTACTCGTCCTCGAGTAGGTAAGTGATAACAAATAATTTTTGATGAGACATGCTACCAACACAGTCTTGATCAAGATAGTAATGCAAAGCACATGAAGTGAATAAGGTGATCCAAAACAATTGTCTATAGTTGACATTAAGCAAACAATGATTAACAAATGCTAGCTAACAAATGCTAGAAACTTTTCATGAATAAGTGTGTTGGAGACATGGAACCATACATAAGGTTTAGAAAGAAGAATTGCGAATTATTTCTCCAATGTAAAATATCAATCATTCTTCAAAGCATCTAATTAGTCATTCATGAAAATAGCCAAGCTCAAGTCAGGTGTCCTAATCCATCTACTTCACAAATCAACTGTTTCGAAGTCTACTCAACTAGTGCAAGTAATAAGTGGCTTTGGCACCATGATGGCATGGCAAAGAGAACAATAATGGAGGTTTGGAAGGTCAAAAAGAAAGGCTCAAACAGTGGAGAAGGTAACCACAAGACAGAAGGAAGTCCCGTAGTTGACACTGTATGAGGAGTAGTGATTGCCATGCAACGGATGCACATAGAGCTATAAGTGTATGAAAGCTCTCCAATGGAACTAGTGGGGGTGCATCCAACTTGCTTGCTCATGAAGACCAAGAGCTCACTTGAGGAGGCTCATCATTGGAATATACAAGCCAAGTTCTATAATGTTAATTCCCCACATAGTTATACAAATGAAAACATGAAAACTCTCTATAATGAAGTGTAGGTGCTACTAGCACAAGTGTGGAATAAAGGATAGTAGTGCTGCCCCCTCTCTCTTTTATATTTCTCTTTTTTTTTTATTGTGGCCTCCGTGGCTCTTTTAAATTTTCTCTCATTGGTCTCTTTTGGACTCTTTTATGTGGCCACTTTGGACTCTTTTCAATATGCTCACAGGTAGGGGCAACACTCTATTTTTATAAGATGATCATCACACTTTTGGTACTCATAACTCATAAGACTAATACATGATGTATAAAAGAAGATATGCATGATCGAGCGTAGTGTGGTAAAAATGTAGAACATGTGGCAAGCCACGCTGCACACTAACTCAAATGATCAAGCAAACTATATGATAATAAAGAACGACATCAAGTCATGTAATGTAATGATGGATGTTGCATGGCAATGTATCTCGGAACGGCTATGGAAATGCCGTGGTAGGTAGGTATGGTGGCTGTTTTGAGGAAGATAGTTGGCTTGTGTGTAGGAGAACAGGATGAAATTCTCCCACGGAGTTGGATGTACTCGCGAAGTATGCACCAATCTCAATGTGAGAGAGGGCATTGCGCAGCACCGAAGAGGCTAGCAAAGTATGGAAGTGGAAGTGCCAAAAACCAAAGCTCACAATGCATTTCGTATATTGGAAACAACTAGCAGTTTCAATGTTCCACAAATGGTTAGAGACACCCCGAGAGGGATCGTGGCGGCGACACAAGTGCCCCGTTGGCTTCTCCGACCGTTGCAGTAACTACCCACTAGGGACTTATTTTCAACTTAGTAGAATTCATGAAACATTAGCATTGTTGACTTAGGTTGTTTAGTTCAGAAAAGTACAGCTCCATGCTTTAATAACACCTCTCCACTAATCAGCTCTAACACCATTAACCAACACATTTTAACCATTAGTTATTTTAGTGCCTCAAAACAATTAAAGAGTATCAAATTATCCACATAGTGATCTACAAGACTATGCAGGTTTTTTCTATTTCATACTACTGCCACATGCTTAGCATTTTTCCGATCTAACACATTAACCAAGCAACCAAAACAACTCTCCAACAAATATAAGTGAAGAACAAGAGAGTTTAACTTAACAACTAGCAGCTCTAAACAAGATAAAAGCTAAAAGCGAGAGATTACTAGAAAACAAACAGTAGCTAAGAATACTCAAAAAGATATAAGCGAAGCAAAGGAGTATTCAAACGAAAAAGCGGAGCGTGTCTCTCTCCCACACAAATAAAGCTAGGATCCAACAAAGATATGACCAGAAAACAAACAAATAAAACTGAAAGTAAAAAGACGCTCCAAGCATAGCACATAATATGTAAAGTGATAAAAACGAAGTTCAACGAAGACGACCTTATGATAGTCGATGAAGATGAGGGGATGCCTTGGGCATCCCCAAGCTTTGACTCTTGATAGTTCTTGATATTCAGAGGGGGTGTCATGGGGGCATCCCCAAGCTTGAGCTTTGATCCATCCTCGATTTCTTCATATTCCTCTCCTTTGGAACTTAAAAACTCCCTTCACACAAAACTTCTCATAATTTGATTAGAGGATTAGTGCTCATAAATTAAAACGCACATGTGTTCAACTCATGACAAATTGCAAACCAACTTCATTAAACATTAGCTACGGTTTACTAAGCCTCAATGTGGCACTCCACCCCTAGAGTATCACATATGACGATGGTAAAGAGACAAATGCAAAATAAAAGCAGAATCTGTCAAAATCTGAACAGTCTGTAAAGATCGAATTTTTAGAGGCAATTCTGCAGCTTAAATCAAAAAACTTAAAACTAACGAAAGATAGATAAAAGAATCAGGCTTACTGTAAAAAATTATCAGAAAAATATAAAATTCTGGCGATTTTAGGATTTTCGTGCAACAGGCGCACAGAATCTGTTTTTGGACAGCAACACAATACCTCGCACTTTCAATGCATTAGAGGCTAAACTTGGCACAAAAAACTAAAAGAAAAAGATACAATGAAGTTTCTACAGAGGTAATAACTTCATGACTTAAGAAAAACAAAAAGCAAACTGAAAGTAAAAGATGGGTTGCCTCCCAACAAGCGCTTTTCTTTAACGCCTTTTAGCTGGGCGCAATGCCAAATATCAAGTTTTTTCGGAGGCCTTTGCAACATCAAGAGCATAGCTTGACCTTATGATTGATTCAAAAGGAAGCTTCTTTATCTTTCTAGGGAAGTGTTCCATCCCTTTTCTAAGGGGGGACTGAAACTTTATATTTCCCTCTTTCATATCAATAATAGCACCAACGGTTCTCAAAAACGGTCTTCCCAAAATAATGGGACAAGAAGCATTGCACTCAATATCCATAACAATAAAATCAACGGGAACATAATTATCATTAACAACAATAAGGACATCATCAACTCTACCCAAAGGTTTCTTTTTAGAAGAATTAGCAAGATGAACATTTAAGTAGCACTCTTCCAAAGGATTTAAATCAAGCATATAATAGAAACTTTGAGGCATAACGGAAACACTTGCACCAAGATCACATAAAGCATTGCAATCAAAGTAATTTATTTTCATCTTAATAGTGGGTTCCCAACCATCTTCTAACTTTCTAGGGATAGAGGTTTCAATCTTTAGTTTTTCTTCCCTAGCCTTGATAAGAGCATCGGTAATGTGTTTGGTAAAGGCAAGATTTATTTTACTAGCATCCGGTGTCTTAGCAAATTTTGTAGGAACTTAATGACTTCAGTAAGATTGCAATTATCAAAATCAATTTCATCATCTTTAAATAAACTAGGAGGATCCTCTTTAGTGGTTTGGATAGTATAAACTTTAACAGTTTTCCTATTCATTTCAGCAATTCTAGCTTCTTCAGCCTCTCTAGCCCACCTAGCTTTCAAGAGAACCATCATCCTTTCATTTTCATTAATTTGAAGAGAGATAGCATTTAAAGATTCAGTATGTTTGTCTTGATTTGGAGTGGTTCTAATTTTCAAAATTTCAACATCATGAGCAAGAAAGATTCAGTATGTTTGTCTTGATTTGGAGTGGTTCTAATTTTCAAAATTTCAACATCATGAGCAAGAACGTCTACTTTAGCGACTAGACTATCCAGTTTTTCCAACTTCTCTTCAATAGTTTTGTTAAAAGCTTTTTGCGAAGTGATAAATTCCTTTAAAACATTTTCAAGATCAGAGGATAGATTCTTATTAGGATTGTAAGAATTACCATAGGGATTACTATAAGAGTTGCCATTATTGGGAGGATAAGGCTTATAGTTGTTACTACCAAAATTATTTCGATAAGCATTATTGTTGAAGTTGTTTCTATTAAGAAAATTAACATCAACTTGATCCTTTTCTTGGGAAATTAATGAAGCAAGTGGAACATTATTAGGATCAATATTAAACTGATTGGTAGCAAGCATAGACATAATCATATCAACCTTATCACTCAAAGAGGAGATTTCCTCAACAGAATTTACCTTCTTACCACTTGGAGCTCGTTCGGTGTGCCATTGTGAATAATTTGTCATCATATCATCCAAGAGTTTAGTTTCTGCACCTAATGTTGTGGACATAAAGGTGCCTCCCGCGGCCGAGTCCAAAAGGTTCCTTGAAGAAAAATTCAAACCTGCATAAAAAGTTTGGATAACCATCCACATAGTTAATCCATGCGTGGGACAATTCTTAACCATATATTTCATTCTCTCCCAAGCTTGAGCAACATTTTCATTATCAAATTGTCTAAAGTTCATAATGTTACTCCTTAGTTGTATGATTTTAGCAGGTGGATAATATTTTCCAATAAAAGCATCTTTGCATTTAATCCAAGAATCAATGCTATTTTTAGGCAAAGACAATAACCATTCATTTGCTCTCCCTCTCAAAGAGAAAGGGAAAAGTTTCAGTTTTATGATGTCACTTTCCACCTCTTTATACTTTTGCATATCACATAACTCAACAAAGTTATTTAAATGAGAGGCAGCATCATTAGTACTAGCACCAGAAAATTGCTCTTTCATAACAAGTTTTAGCAAGGCAGGTTTAATTTCATAAGATTCCGCTTTAGTAGCGGCTGGAGCAATTGGAGAGCATACGAAATCATTGTTATTAGTGCTAGTAAAGTCACATAACTTGGTGTTTTCAGTAGAAGACATAATGATAAGATAAAATAACAAGACAGAAATAAAGACTACACTAATTTTTTTGGGTTTTAAAATTTTGAAACAGGAAAATAAACTAAACGAAATATAAAGCAAGCAAGACAAAAACAAAGTAAGGAGATTGAGAGTATGAGACTCCCCTTGCTTTAGCTCCAAAGTCCCCGGCAACGGCGCCAGAAAAACTGCTTGATGGTGGATATTAATAAGTTGGGTGGTGCCCCAAGCGAAGGCGGAATTGTAGCTAGTAGCAGTTTTCCCTCAATTAAAGAACCGAGGTTTATCGAACCAGTAGGACTTTGAAATCAACAACGAGGTGAATGTTGAAGATCTCTGGCGCTTAACCTTCAACAGACGTGGACCTGCACACACTCAACCAAATACTTTGCCCCCAACGGCGGAGAGGTTGTCAATCTCTCTGGTCTCGCAGAACACAAAGCGGTTAATTGTATGATGAAATAGATAAAATATGAAAAGTGACCAGAGGAGTAATGATAATTAAAAGCAAGTAAATAAGGTTGAAAACAATGTAAAAAGATGGACCGGGGGCCATGGGTTCACTAGTGGAGTCTCTCTAGTAAATAAAATATGCATGTGATGGGTGAACGAATTACAGCTAGGCAATTGACAAGATTATGACACAAACCCAATTTAGCTATGACAAAAAGGACATGATAATATTTATGGAGGCATCACGACAAGGAACAAAGACCGTTGGGTCCAACTGCGTCTTTGTCTAAATAGTCCACCGTGGGATCGCTATCTAGCCTGTCACCCAACGGTATTAAGTTGCAAGCAACAGACAATTGCATTAAGTAAAGTGCATGATGTAAGCAATACTAATATCAAAATAGACATTAACACCGCTGTTTTACCCTTAGTAGCAATAGCACACCCTCGCTCTTAGACGTTTCTGTCACTCGTGCCCAGGAACAAAAGGGGGCACGAACCACTATCTAGCATAAATACCCTCTCTTGTAAATACACACAATCACTTGGCCAAAGTAACTACGCACATCGGAGAGCATGCAAAAACATAAATTACTCATATAACAATCATGCACAATCTGAACATAACTTCATAATCTATCGGATCCCAGCAAACACATCACATAGCATTACAATAATCGATCTTGATCATGTTAGGCAGCTCACAAGATCATAAGACATAAAGCACAAGAGAGAGAGACTACCAAATAGCTACTTCCGTGGACCCGTAGTCCAAGGTGAGACTACTCACAAATCATCCTGGAGGAAGGCATGTCGATGAAGAGCCCCCCGGGATCAATCTCCCCTCCGGCAGAGAGCCGGGATCAGCTTCAGATTGGACCCCGAAGTAGGGTTCTTGGTGACGGCGCGTCGGGGTCGAGTTTGTGGAAAATAATCACCACCTCGACGTTTTTAGGTTAATTGTGATTTTATAGGCATCGGAGGGGGCCGAGGAGGTGCCCACAGGGCAGGGGCGGGCCCCACCCGCGGGTCACCCCTGGGCCGCGACTGGCACCCGTGTGTGCCCTGTGGGTCGCCTCCGAGGCTGCCCTTCGGACTCCGTCTTCGTCTTGGCGTAAAAATAATCCCCATAAATTTTCGTCCAATTCCGAGAATATTTCCAGAAGTAAATTTTTGAAACAAAAGGACAGCAAAAAACAGGGAACTGGCACTGGGCATCTTGTCAATAGGTTAGTCCGACAAAATGCATAAAAATGATACAAATAACAGTAAAAACATGTGACAATATCATAAAACTAGCATGGATCACTCAAAAATTATAGATACGTTTGAGACGTATCAACAACCAATGCACTATTCCTTGAATGCAATGTTTGTGGTCAGACCAATATGGATAGAGACAGTGATGGAAGGATATCAAAAAGACACAAGAGCCAAAGAGTTACTGACAGAGTTGTATGTACAAGGGCACATTGATCAGGGTTTTTCTCTTCAAGATGGAATCATACGGCATAAAGGGCGAGTGTGGTTAGGAGGAAACACTGAAGCACATGAGGCAGTGTTGTTGGCACCGCACAATAGTGGTTTTGGGGGGGGGGCACTCTGGCACACTAGCTACTTACCACAGAGTGAAGCAGTTGTTTGCCTGGACAGGAATGAAGCAAGATGTGCTCAATTACGTGGCCAAGTGTCGAGTATGTCAACAAGCTAAATCAGAGCATGTGAAGCTACCAGGAAAATTACAACCCCACAACATTCCTCCCTCAGCTTGGCACACAGTGAGTCTGGACTTCATTGAAGGCCTACCTTCTTCAAACAAATACAATGCAATCTTGGTTGTGGTAGACAAATTCACTAAGTTTGGCCACTTCATACCCATCAAACATCCTTTTACAGCAGCTACCATTGCTCAAGTGTTCATGGATAATGTATACAAGAACCATGGGATGCCACAGGTTCTCATTTCTGACCGAGACAAAATATGTATCAGCAGTTTCTGGCAGAATTTATTCAGGTTGGCTGACACCACACTGAATCTCAGCTCATCCTATCATCCTCAAACGGATGGGCAAACAGAGCGGCTCAACCAGTGTCTGGAAACCTACTTCCGCTGCCTAGTGCATGCCAAGCCAGAACAATGGGCTAAGTGGCTTCCGCAAGCTGAATACTGGTATAATTCGTCATTCCACTCTGCCTTGGGACGTTCACCATTTGAAGTGTTGTATGGTTGCAAACCTCGTCATTTTGCTGTGGAGAATGCTTCATTGCTAGGGCACATAGACGTGGAAGCGTGGCTAAAAGAACGTGTAGCTATGGTACCAGTCATGAAACAACATTTGGAGAGGGCAGTGCAGAGAATGCAAACACAGGCAAATAAGAAACGGTCGGAACAAACATTTGCTGTGGGAGACTATGTCTATTTGCGTCTGCAGCCATATGTTCAAACATCAGTGGAAAAGAGGTCATCGCAGAAATTGGGATTTCGCTTCTTTGGGCCATACTTCATACTGCAACGTGTCGAGGAGGTCGCTTACAAGCTTCGGTTACCTCCTTCCTCCCGGATACACCCGGTGGTGCACGTTTCCCAACTGAAAAAGGGGTGAAACCCCCTGATCTGGTGAGTTCAACACTTGCGGTCTCTCTGTTACATGTGCAGGCAACGGGCGCAGCCGAGTGTGGTTTGCGGGCAACGCATGATCCGTCGAGGGAACAAGATGATGCCACAGGTCAAGGTGCCATGGCAAGGGTTTCCGAGTTCCCGTGACTCATGGGAACCAGTCTACTCCATTGTGAACTCGTACCCAACATCATCGGCTTGGGGTCAAGCCGTCGCTAAAGGAGAGGGAGATGTCACGACCCGTTACCTGGTTCATGCCTTGAAGACGAAGAGGAGAGCAGACGAACGCCAAGCCATACGAGAGGCCCATGAGGCCAGACGGGCCATGGGCCAGGCAGGCATCGCCACCACTACTTAAGGAGGAGCACGGGACCCGGAGAAGACATTCTGAGATGATCATTGCGGTTAATCTATTCAGAAGAAGCTTCAAATTGGCAAAACTCAAAGCACCTGCTCCGCGCCGTTTGATTTCCGTTCGTGTCGTGTGGGCCGTTCGATCCTATCCTCTGAGCACCACCCACTCCCCTGCCTCCCCGCTGCTCGTGAGTCGTGACTTCCGTCCCCACATCTTGTGTGCATCCATGTGCGCCGCCCCTGCTGCTCCTCGGCGAGCCGCCCCTGCACCGCCCCTGGTCCTCCCGGCGAGCAGCCCCCGTTCCGCCCCATGAGCCCCCCTGCTGCTCCCCGGCGAGCCGCCCCATGCGCCGGCCCTGCTCCTCCCAGCGAGCAGCCCCTGCTCCACCCCGTGCGCTGCGCCCTCTCTTCTCCTTCTCCATGCGTCCCATCCCCGACGACGGTGAACCCCAGTCCCTCAAGGTGGAGCACCCCATCCCGGCCGCCTACGAAGACGCATTCGCGGCCCTCAAGGCGGTCGTCGGCGCGTGCCGCTCAGACGGCGCCGAGCCCAGGCTCGCGGCGCACGGCGACACATACCTCGCCGTCCTCGCAGTAGAGCCGGTGAACGGGGAGTGGGCGGAGGCGACGGCGGGCGGGAGGCGCGAGGAGCTCGACGGCGGCGAGGAAGACCTGCGGAGACCTCCACGGTGGTAACACACTTCACAGAAATAATTGGCAGTACGACGGTGGAGGTGGCCTCCCCGACACTCCTCTTCTATGTGCCCCTGCCGGCGCGGGAGGGTGTATCCATTGCTGAAGATGCCGAGGCGGCGGCCTCCGCGCCGCTCATCCGCCTAGAGCGGGAGGCGTCAGAGCACGGTCTCCTGAATCCCAAGGATGCTTAAGTGTCTGTCAGAGCTAAAGCATAAGGCATTGAAGATTCGCTGAACCTCGCCATTGCCAGCTCGTCGAGCTCTGTGGCCACCTCCTCTCCTGTGCCACGGACCACAGTTCTGATGTTGGTAATCCACCACTGCTACCACGGGATCCCTCCTCCCGACCCGTCACCTGCGTATGGGATCTTCGCCGTTGCCAAGAAGATTTTGTCGACCATAGGAGCTAGCTGCCGTTGCCAAGAAGGAGATAGGATAGACAAAGAATTCCATCAGGTGGTCAAAGTCTGGTTGGTATGGATAGGATTGATATGCACATTTGGTGGAGTGATGATTCTTGGTACTGTCTTTGCTAGTGACACTCCCTAGTTGTACCAAAAAATATATTATGTGAACATTTGATGGTTGGTTTAGAACTTATCTATAACATATGAGATAAGATTTAATGAGACCTAACTTTATACCACGAGGACGCCTCTATACTTACGCACTAGTTTTCACCGTTGATTTTCGTGTCGCTCCATCTTGACCATCGACACGACGTACCTGTCTAATTTTTACGCATATGGTCGTGATTTCTCCCATGTCATTCATGAACTATATCTACCCGTCTGTTATCCTCTCCCCGACGTCCTATTTTTCTCATCGCCATCGTCCCCATCCCTTTTGTCCACGACCCGCACTGTCGGAGGAGCCGACCACCGCGCGACTCCGATAACGCTGTGCGTCCCCATATTTTTCTTGCCTCCCACACCGGCGACCCCTCAAACGGCCAGACACAAAGCATATTCCAATCCGTAGTAGTGAAGTTACCCCTTTCAAACTGATGAAGTTAACCAATCCGTAGTGATAGAGTTACCCACCCTAAACCAATGGAGTTACCCACCCTGTAGTGATAGAGTTAATCACACTAAACTGATGGAGTTACCCACCCTATTCTAATATAGTTACCACACCGTAGTGATGGAATTACCACCCTAAACAGATGAAGTTATCCACCCATCAGTGATAGAGGTACCAATCTTATACTGATATAGTTACCCCGTAGTGATGGAGTTATCACCCTAAACTGATGAAGTTACCCACCCAGTAGTGATAGAGTTACCACCCCTGTAGTGATGGAGTTATCGACCCTAAACTGATAAAGTTACCCACCCAACAGCGATAAAGTTACCCGTCCTAAACTGGTGGAATTACCACCCAAAACTGATGAAGTTACCCATCCAATGGTGAGAGAGTTACCCACCTAATTTGATAGAGTTACCCACCATACACTGATAGAGTTACCACCCCCGTAGTGATGGATTTTACCCACCCTAAACTGATAAAGTTACCCACACTAGAGTGATAGAGTTACCACCCTCATAGTGATGGAGTTAACACCCCATAGTGATGGAGTTACACCCAGTAGTGACGGAGTTACCACCCAGCAGCGATGGAGTTACCACCCTATAATAATAGAGTTACCACCCAGTAGTGATGAAGTTACCCACCGAGTAGTGAATGAGTTATCCACAGTAAACTGATGGAGTTACCCACTAGTAGTGATGGAGTAACCCATCTCTTTTTAGGGGTGTAGTTGTCACCATGGAATCAACAAAATTATCTCCCTAATATATACGGAGCTACATAGGTGTTTTAGTGTATATTTGCCCAATTTTACACGATACATTTTCACCGTCCCAAAGTGTTATCTCACTTATGAAACTAGGGGTAACTTTAAAACTCAGAAGAATCGAAAAGAACAACCAAAAGTCGGATATAGTTTCAAACGAAAATGTAATCGTTGCTTGGGTGGTAACTTACATACTGCAGCCTGGTAACTCATGTGTTAGTGGTTGGTAACTTTTGGGTCAAAAAAAATATCGTTGGAACATATCAACATGGGATCTAGTTTCGAAGATCTCGTCGCGACTAGTCCAACAGTGAAAACGCATTATAAATCGCATAAACTGTTTGAGCTACAAAACATTTTAAATTTTCGAATTTGGTATTTAATGCGGGATGACATCAGCTTTTTTGACTTTTTGTACATGCATGCATGGTAGAGAAGAGAGCTCACGGTGCATGACCGGCCAACACTCTCTGTTGGGGCCGGCAATTAGCAGTTCTTTCTGAACTGTCTTCCTCTTGACTCTGAAGCAGTACTGAAAGAAGTCTAACCTAGGAGCTAATCCTAAGTAGCCTTCGAACAGCACTACGAAGCCGGATATGTAGAGGAGGCTATTGGGGGCTGATGTTATGAAGCTGGAGACCATAATGGTCCAGTATCTCGATCAAGAAAGCCGAGGGCGGTAAAGAGAACCCCCTGACAACGTGAGAAGAAAGAAGTACCCGTTCATCCTTGATTGGAGTTGGAGAGGGGTCACCAAAGGCGGATCGCCAAGTCGGCGCCGACTCTGAAGACGGAAGAATGGCCCCATCGGCCATCATTCCCATCATCTCGACATCATCCACCACCGAGCAACCCCAGTTGTGGGTCGGGTTGTTGGCGGCGCATTCGTTGTCGCCGGCTTCCTCCTCCTCTTCTTCTTCAGTGGCCCGGGCCTCTTCGGCCATATCGGCGGCGGCTGTGGAAGCCGAAGCAACCGTAGCCGCAGCTTCGGCTGCAGCTTTAGCTAGGGCAACCTCGTCACGCCTAGAGACTACGGCGGAGGCGGATGCCGGAGCGGGGGAAGAGGCAGCGGGAGCGGCAGATGGTGCGGAGCCGGCGGCCGCGGCGCCGGATGCCAAGCCACCCACCGGCGGCGCCGAATCAAGAGGCGTAGCATCGACCACGGGGGAGCTAGGAGTGCTGGATGCCATGGACGGAGGAGGGAAGAGCTCGAGATCGGAAGAGATGAGATTTGGAGGAGTTGGACGCTAGGGTTGCGAATGGAGCGGTAGCCACGACGAAGGCGAGGCGACCGGTATTTATAGCGGAACGCCGAGATACGTGCAACGGTCCGGAGCCGAGATTTTCGCCACGCGTCACGGGATCGAGCCGTTGGAGACGTTTCCTTCCCTCCGACGCCTCGGTTCCAGCGCGGGAAAAACGGAAACTAGCCCCTACATTCAAAGATGCCACTCCACTCACTCTGCCGGGTCTGACAAATCCATCACATCGGCGGACGCGTGTCAAAGTATACTCAAGTGCTTTTCGGCATGAAGAGCCGACACACCGAAGTCGACAAGCCTGTTCGGCACAATTGCAGGTTTCTGGGAATGGTCCAAGACTGACGACGGATGAAGAATTTCCCGGACAACACATTGCTGGAAGATTGAAGCCAGCCGTTGAAGTACTTGAAGCTTTCCGGGGGCTACTGTTGGGGTTATGCCGAACAGGTACCCTTATGAAGGAGACTAAAGCCAGCGTACCAGGGTGGCCCATAGTGGTGGTAAGCCGAATTCCGGCTTACCGGGCGGCCCAGTACGATGAAGCGTAGGAGGCCCATCCAGCTAAGGGAAGGTTCCAGAAGCCGGCCCGCACTGAGGATGACTTAACCCACAAGGTGGGGCCCAAGCCGGATTAGAGTAGAACTCTGTGAATTAGTCGGTTAGGTTTCCTCCTATAAGCCCTAGGTCCGGACGCCTTTATAAGCCGGCCTATGGGACGCCTCAGGGCAAGCTCTAACACACCTTTCATTGTAATTGGCGCATATTGCCTTATCGCAATAAACAAGATCCAGATATAATGTTCATGCTTAACGCAGTCACATAATAACAATTATTAAGGTTTAAAACTAATCCCGAAGGTAAACGCAGAGGGAGTGTGCCGACAGCGATGACTTCAACTTTTGATCCATTTCCGATGTGCATCGTCACCTCGTCCCTTGCCAAGCGTCGTCACCTCGTCCATTGCCAAGCGTCATCTATCCGGAAGCAGAGAGAAAAGGGGGCCGACGATGTTTTCCGTCCGGCTCGCGACAAGAATCTGCACAAGAGGTTGGATTTCCGCAACAAGTGGGAAACCGACCATGTCAATTCAGTCTGGAGAAAGTACCACCACCGACGTGACCCGGTGACTAATTTCGTTACTTTAATACCCCAGCCAAAAACATGGAGGCGGCCCAGGAGGTCATGTTCGACAAATCGTTGGACCGTGATGCTCGCTTCAAATACTCGGCTTATCTACTGGAGGTTGCATAGCAGCAGCAAAATGACTCGCAAGTTAAGTCTGGACGGCTTGTTGACGAGTCTCGCCTTTGCAACTCGACAGCCAAGAAGCCGATGGCTGCTGCACCTGCAGACCCAGACGATGATCCTGCCGGCTCAAGCAGCCACAATAAGGATGGCGATAAGGACCCGAAGGACAAGCAGCCACTCCGAGGTGCGGAATCCCGGACAGGTTCTTCACGCCATCGTGAGGCTGGTAGAAGCCGGGAAGGACATCAGAGCCGGGAACGAAGGGAGGACCCTCGTAAGGAAAAGGCGGCACCACCCCGTCAGGAGCGATGACGTGAGGGGGAAAATCCACCCCGAAGGGAGGATAACAGATATCATATGCCACCTCCACCGCCGCCTCCACCGCGCAAAGAGGGAGATAACCCTTCCAAGTATATACCCCCTCCACGACGGCAAAGGACTCCAAGCCCTCCGCGTAACGCGAGTCGGGTGAGCCAAAGCCGTCACAGGGATGAACCAAGGCAAGGAAAGTTAGTTGATAAACCGCCACCAGCCAACGATGTTCGAAGCCTAATCGAGGAGAGGAAGTTGGCCAGAGATGCCCAATACCTCGGCCCCAAGTGTTTTGGCAGAACAATCAGAGAGCAAATCTTACCTCCCACTTTGTCGAACGTAACAAAGATGGTGGAGAAGTACAGCGGTACGGCTAATCCTGAGACCTGGCTCTTAGATTATGTCAGTGCCTGCGACATATATCAAGGCAGCGCCGACTCCGCAGTGCGATTCTTGCCCCTGATGTTAACCGGGACGACACGTATGTGGATTGAAGGTTTGCCGGAAAGGACAGTTCATACCTGGAGTGACATGAAGCGCGTCTTTATTCAGCACTTCCAGGGCACGTATAAGCGCCCCAAGTCGATTTTCGACTTAAAGCGGTGTGTGCAGCAAAAGAACGAGTCCAGCCGTGAGTTCGTCTCACGATGGAGCGAAATCAAAAACGCTTGCGAAGGCGTCTCAGAAACTCAGGCGATTCATGTTTTCAAGCAATCTCTGAGGAAAGGGACAACTTTTCGCTTCATGATCTATAGCGACGAGTCGGAAACTTTGGGGGCTTACTCGCTTGTGCTAACAAGTACGCCACTGCTGACGATGACAACAGGGAAGACGGTGAAAACCGCCGGCGCGAGTCCGGGAAAAAGAAGGTTGAAGACCAAGCCGGCCCTTCTCACGAGGTTGTTGCCACCTTTGGTAAGGGCGGCTCAAGCAATAGCAAGTGGCAGGACAAAAAGCCAGCAAACAACCGACCGACCCGACCGCCAGTGGTGAAATATGACGACATCAAACATAGCCCCTGTGTTCATCATCTGAGGCCGGATGGGACGAGCTCCCACACGCTCCAGCAATGTCACATCAATCGGGACATCGCCAAGGACCCCAAAGCCGGCAAGTCAAAAAACAAGCGCAAGTCCAGGAAGGACGACAAAGAGAAAGAAGACGCTGCTTCAGAGTCGGATGACGCCGCCCCCAAAGAAAAAGGCAGCAAATTACCCAAGCACGCCGAAAGTCTCATCGTCAATTTGGCAACAGATTCCTCTCGCAAGGAAAATGCGGCTTGGCGAGAACTCAATGCTACGGTGCCTGCAGTGCCGCAGTACTTGGATTGGTCCGACATTCCTATCACTTGGGACCGCAGCGATCACCCGGCCAGAGTTCCTTCAACGCGCACTTATGCTTTGGTCGTCAGCCCTATAGTCGGCAAATACAAGTTGACAAAGGTGCTCATGGACGGGGGAAGTAGCATCAACATACTCTACGCCGCAACATTGAGGAGAATGCGTCTCTCCGAGTGGCAACTCAGCCACAGCAATGTGAAGTTTCATGGGATTGTGCCGGGACGACAGGCCTCCTCAATGGGTAGGATCACTCTGAAGGTCACCTTTGGCGGCACGGATAATTTCCGGACGGAGGACGTCTCTTTGGCGGCACGGACTCTGAAGTGCATACCATGCAATCTTTGGACGTCCGGCTTTCGCCAAATTCATGGCTCGGCCCTGGTACATTGATGTCTACTACACACTTCTATTCTTGTAGACTTGTTGGGCCTCCAAGCGCAGAGGTTTGTAGGACAGCGGCAAATTTCCCTTAAGTGAGTAACCCAAGGTTTATCGAATCCACGGGAGGTAGAGGTCAAAGATATCCCTCTCAAGCAACCCTGCAATTAAGATACAAGAAGTCTCTTGTGTGCCCAACACACCTAATACAATTGTCAGTTGTATAGGTGCACTAGTTCAGCGAAGAGATGGTAAAATGCAAGTGATATGGATGGTAAAAGGTGATTTTGTAATTCTGTAATAAAAATGGCAGCAAGCAAACAAGTGACAAAAGTGACTAAAACGGTGTATCAATGCTTGGAAACAAGGCCTAGGCTTCATACTTTCACTAGTGACTACTCTCAACATCATTAACATAATTAAACACATGATAGTTCCCACAAAAATACATGCGTGGTAGACGTTACTCGGAGATCATTCTTTTGTGGGATCAAATAGGATGAGAATTGCGTAGGGCTACGAAAAGAACACCTTAAAGTTCGTATTCCACATCTATGGATACTTCATGCTGTCACTATCCGCATCCAAAGATAGTACTAACAAACACCACAACCTATTTCTTTAATAGTTTGTTTCTTCAATAACACAAGCATCAAGAAACCTCATGATCTATTCAATCCAACAAATAAAGAACAAACTCATGATGAAGATCCTTCCAATCTATTATCCATAGAGTCACACATGGCACCCATCCTGTCACCGAGATACCATGATCACAACGGTGGCTCCGGAAATTGTACTCAATAACACCACTTGAGCAACATCATATCCATTACACATAGAGAAACATCATGTATTCAACTACACTAACAAAGCTCACGATCACAACGAAGATCACATCATGGGAGAGAGAGATAACCAAATAGCTACTTGTATAAGCCTCAGCCTCGGTGAGGGACTACTCCCTCCTTATCGCGAGAAGCAGCGGTGTTGATGGAGATGGCCCCGGCGGTCGATCCCTGTCCCGGCAGGGTGCCGGAACAGGACCTTCTGAACCCCCAAAACTTGTCGGCGATGGCGGCGGAGATCTGTTGCGTATTAGGGAAAATCCTTCGGGGGGTAGGGTTTTTGCATCGGGGATGATTTTATAGGCGTCGGAGGCGACCGAGGGGGTTCCCGAGGGGCAGGGGCGACCTGCGGCCGCGGCCTCCCCCTGGGCCGTGGCTAATACCCGTGGGGGGCCTTCTGGGCCTCAGCTGGACCTGCCCTTCTGGCTCCGGTCCTTATTTGTCCAATAAAAAATCGTCGCAAATTTTCTTCCAATTCCGAGAATATTTCTAGAAGTAATTTTCTGCAACAATTTCAGCAGAAAAACAGGGAACTGGCACTGGGCATAATGTCAATAGGTTAGTCCGACAAAATGCATAAAAATGATGTAATATGATATAAAAAACATGTGACAACATCACAAAACTAGCATGGATCACTCAAAAATTATAGATACGTTTGAGACGTATCAGGCCACTGACAGCCGGGACGGGGGACCTGAAAGGGTTGCAACATGGAAAACCAAAAAATTTCCTACGCAAAGATCGCGGAATAAACCCAACACGAGATCTGATCTACGAGAGGTTGTTAGCAAGAAGGAGATCGAATCTCACCCTCGAAGAAAACCGTGAGTGTTTTGTCGAGGCAGGGGTTGGCTAGTCGATCCCCGCAACTAGACTCGTCTAGTCGCGAGGAGATGTATTATCCAAGCGTCGCACGGGCAACGCCTCCGAGAGATCCACACGTACGGCTCGATGAAGACTCCACGTTCTTGATCCCGCAAGAGGTGGTGGAGAGGCTCGCGAGATCAGCAGCACAATGACGGTGGTGTGGTGGTTATGGTGGAGATCCGACAGGGCTTCGCCAAGCGGCTGTCGGAGGGAGAGGAGGAGGTGGTGCGGCTAGGGGAGAGGAGGGGGGCGGCGGCTAGGGCACCAAGGGGTGCGGCAGCCCTGTCCTTATATAGGAGGCCAGGGGGTGCGCCCCATCTCCCTCTAGGGCCGGCGGCTAGGGAGGCTTGGCCCCCAAGCCAGCCGCCCTAGGGTTAGGGTTTGGCCGCCCCCCCCCCCCCCTCTTGGGCTTTTAGCCCTAGCCCACATGGGCCCCTAGGGGCATGGTGCGGCTGGCCCATGAGGCCAGTCCACCACCCCTTTTATTCCATGTGGGCCCCATACTCCTATGGGCCCCACTTCTAGACCCCTCTAGAACCTTCTAGAATATTCCGATACTTTACCGATAAATTCCCGAACTTTTCCAATACCTCCGGAAACAACTTTCCTTATATGAATCTTATTCTCCGGACCATTCCAGAACTCCTCGTGATGTCCGGGATCCTATCCGGGACTCCGAATCAATATTCTTTCTCACCATCATTTATCTCGAACCCTAACTACATCGAACGTTAAGTGTGTGACTCTTCGGGTTCGTGAATATGTGATGCATCTAAAATGCATACATGAACTTTGCACTATAATAGTTATATTCCATTCATATTTGCATCATATAAGGGGTATATTACTGTTATTTAATGATTTTTTGGTAATTTATGATAATATCCCCGTTTTATGGAATTAATCCTGCGTAGGTAGAAAACCCCTATTTATTTCCTTATTTGTTTCAGGACCTTAACGACGTCATAATGAGCTATAAATTATACGGGTCATTATTTTGGAAGGAGAAGAATTAGAGCGAAAGAAGTCAACGAACGGAGGCCGGAGGACCAAGATGGAGGGTCCCACACGGCTACAGTACCAGGCCGCATGGGCCCATCCCATTTAGCCCTCGTGGCCCCGTTTGCATCGATCCATCGCCCAGAAGCTTTCTCGTGACCTAAAAACGCCTATATAAAGAGCCCCCGACGTTTTCCAGAGGAGAGCCGCCACACGAGAGAAACAAGAAACAGAGACCAGGAGGCTGCAGATTGGAGGGGGAAAACTCCGGCGGAGCCCTGCCGGAGAGGTCTCCTTCTTCTCCATCGACATCTCCACCGTCTCCATGATGAAGAGGGAGTAGTCCACCTCTGTACTATGGGTTTGTGGCAGTAGCATATGTATCTTCTCTCTCTCTTGATCTTCACTAATTAGCACCGTATGAGCTGCTGAACATGATTACGGTCACCGTTGTATTACCATTGTGGTGGATCTTTATATGAGTTAATATATGTTGAGATTGCAATGTTATATTTCAGTTATGAAAGTAGATGCATATTATGTACCCCATTCTTATATCCTTGTTACGATCAAGCATGTTTATGAGAGCGTGTGTGGGGGAACGTGTGCATTAGTTGGAGTAACGGGGGTGGTGAAGTGATAAGCTGACAACTTGAATATCATGATCCATTGGGTGTTTACCTTACTTTGTTGCCTCACTAGGGATAAACCAAAATACCATGTTGAAGGGTAGGAGGAGTGACATGCCTCTACCTAAGACTAGATCCACAATGTGTTTATTTTCACTTCATGTCATTAATCTTAAAACTATACTCTAATGTTATTTTAATTACTAAGGTGCATGATTTAGTTCACATCTTGGTGGAGTATAAGTGAGACTAATAATCAAAAGGTCTCTATGTTAGGACGTGATGCCCATATAATTAGTAACATGTCATTAACCTTGTTTGCAATCTCATATGTTAAATCTATGTCTACTCATTTGCCACACTATATTAAAGAGAGAGTGCATGTGTGAAACCATGAAACCCGGTCCATTTTAATCATAAGAAACACTTTTCCAACCACTTTTAAGCATCTTTTACATTCAGCCATTTTAAAATCAAAAAATACAAAAACACTTTTACTTCTTGCATTCACATATAAAAACCCCAAAAATACCATCTATCATCATTACTATCATCTTTGCATACCTACTCACCACCATTGCATATTTATTTACTGTTTTGCATTCATTATCATCTTAATATCATTCTCACACCTTGTGCTTGACAACCACTTGGTGAGGTTGAGGGAACAAAGCAATCTATTGTTTGCAGGAAATCTAGAGAAGGACAAGAAGATAAAACCCACACTACTGATTCCCCGAGAGTTCGATATTAAACCCTCGAGTCACCTTCTTGGGGAAAAAACTACCACTTCTACATACTCTGCACTTGGAGGCTCAACCTATCCCTAATATATTATTTCCCTTTCAGGGTATCAAGAGTACTTGTTGGCATTGTCGAGGGAGAAGAACACTCTCATCAATCTCGTCATCACGTGTTTTTTCTGGCGCCGTTGCCGGGGAATCATAGCTGAAAGGGTTTGTCCAAGGATATCACAACAAAGTCAACTTCATCACCAACTTGTGCTAACACCTAAGCTTGGGGAGGTTGCACCTACGTGAGCATCATCTTGTCCATCTTTACCTTCAAGCATTTTTTTTGTTTTTTTTTGTCTTGCATATCATATTTAGATTTCAGTTTGCATATTTTATTTTCAGTTTTGCATTAGTTAATTCGGTTTGCATTGTTTTAGTGTCATTTTATTTTCAGTTTTGCATTAAAAATTCAAAAAAAACACATAAAAATCTGCTAAAATGGGTGATAGGACTAAGTTGTGTGACTACACAAATACTCCAAATGATCAATTTATTGCTAAACCTATTACCACACCTGAGATACAAGCTGATAGCTATGAAGTAAGTCCTAGTTTATTGAACTTGATAACTAGGGAGCAATTTGGTGGTAGTGCTATGGAGGATGCCTCTATGCATCTTCATGATTTTGTTGAAATCTGTGACATGCAAAAATTTAAGAATGTTGAAAGTGATATTCTAAAACTGAAATTATTTCCTTTCTCACTTAGAGGAAAAGCTAAGGAGTGGCTGCATTCTTTACCTACTGATTGCATTAAAACTTGGAATGATTTGAGAGAAGCTTTCATTAAGAAATATTATCCTCCTGTTAAAATTTTGCAAAATAGAAACAATATTCTATCTTTTAGGCAAAATGAAAATGAACATGTTGCTATGGCTTGGGATAGGATAAAACTTATGCTTAGAACTTGCCCATCACATGGAGTTAATGAATGGACCATACTACACTCTTTTTATAATGGTCTGAATTACATGTCTAGAAATATACTTGATTCTGCTGCTGGAGGTGCTTTTATGGGAAAAACTATAGTAGAGGCTAAGAATATATTGGAAAGCATTTTGCAAAACTATAGTCAATGGCATACTGATAGAGCACCTAGTTCATCTAAGAAAGTAAACTCCATAGAAGAAACTCATGATTTGTCATCTAAGATGGATACTATTCTTGCTTTGCTTAATAAACCTAGTGTTGAAAATATTCCTTTGCAAGAACTTGTTGGTGATAATTCTGAAAATATTGATGTCAACTTCATTAGGAATTATGGAAATAATGGGTATGGTAACAACAATTATAATTCTTATAATAAACCTCCTTATGTTCCCAACAATCGTCCTTTTGTTCCATATCCTAATGCTAATGATAAATGGAAACCTGTGTCATCAAGTAATGATAATTTTGAGACTAATAAAATTCTTATGGAACAAGTTGCTAGTCATAATACCATGATACAAGAGTTGAATAAGTCTGTTGCATCTATTAGTTCTGATATTAAAAACTTACAACTCCAAGCTGCAGGACTAGACAAAGCCCTTTCAAAACTTGCTAATAATCAAGCCACTTTATTGAGTATGTCTGCTGGAAAACCACAAGCACCACCTGTGGTTGGATTGAATTCTATTAATATTGCTGAAAATGTTCCTCTTTGGAAGAAACTATGAATGAATTGCTAAAGTATCTTGAATATATGTTGCCTTTTATGTCTCATCTTATGGCTTTAAAAGAAGAAGCTAATGAAACTAAATATAATGAAAGAAAAGTTGAAGAAGTTAAGATGCTGAGTGAAGTTAATGATCCCTTGCTTGATTTAAAGAATAGTAGCTTGTATGAATTAATATCTATCTTACAAAAATTTGCAAGTGATCCTTCTATTGATGTTAACAAATTTGGTTTTGGTTCCTATATTGCTAATCATGTCTTGAAAGAAAAAATTGCTAGATACAATCAAGAAGCTATGATACCACCTAAGCTTGGGGATGTGTGGATCCCCAAGGTGCTAGTAACTATTGGAAAAGAGACACACCATGCCATACTTGATCTAGGATCTAGTGTCTCAGTTTTATCTAAAGAATTATATGACTCACTTGAATTAAAGAATCTTGAAAAATGCTCTATTGGACTTGCACTTGCTGATAATACCATTAAACATGCTATAGGAAAAGTAAGTGATGTTTTGGTAGAGTTACATATGACTTTTGTACCTGTGGATTTTCTAATCATGGATATGGAGAATAAAACCTCTAGTCCTATTATTTTGGGAAGACCTTTTCTTCGTACCACAGGGGCTATTATTGATTCAAAGGAAGGGAATGTGAAGTTTCAGTTTCCACACAAGAAATGCATGGAACACTTCCCAAGGATGAAGGGCACAACTTTCAAGCTCCCTCATGAGCTTCATCTTCGGTAAACAACAAGTAAGTAAGCCTAGCTATATGGCTATAAAGAAAGCGCTTTACGGGAGGCAACCCGGTTGTTTTTATTTGGATTTTCTTTGAGTCCTCTTGCTGTAACAATAGATTATTTTCTTGGTTTAGTTTCTGGAATTTTTAATAAAGTGCCAAGTTTTACCCATTTTGGTTGAAAAAGTTGTTATACCTATTCGGAGATATTATTCCTGCACAGAGTCTGTGCACGGTTTGATTTTTAATTATTATTCTGTAAATACGAATGATCTGAGATTTTTACTGTAACTGCAACTTTTCATCCTATGTATGTATGAATTTTTACAAAAAATTTCGACAAGTTTAAGTAGGACAGAAAAATACGTTTTGCTGCTGCTGTTTTTCTGGACAGATTCTGTCCCATATTGTTTTATGCATAGTTTGAACTATTGAGTTGATCCAATTAAGTTTATGAGTAGGCATACAACGTTATACATTCTCTGGTCATTCATATGAATTTCAATCCATGCATTATATGCAGCAAAGAAACTTGTTTATTTATCTCTACTATATCACCCCACAGAAAAGAGATGGGAGAAATTGTGTTTTGAAGTTTTTTCACAGGGATTAGAGGAGATGCACCATGAGTTATCCAAGGATGGTGAAAACCATAAGCTTGGGATGTGAACATCCCCACTGAACCAAAACACTCTCGGTTTGCACACGTCTAACTTCTGTTTTTCTATCATTGCACTTTATCGCATAAACTTGGAGCGTCTTTTAGTTTGTTTTCCTTTATTTTGTGAGACCACCACACTATATTTTATATATGAGAATGCTACTGGAAATTTGGGTTGAAATATCTTGCATGCTTTTATTGTATTGGGAAAAGGTATGTCTAAGTTGATTTTTAATGACACATATAGTTGCATGATTCATGAGCCTCGTTATGAGTAATAATTTGCAAATGCTTTATCGTGAGCTATCTTTTATTCATGTTTTGATGTTGTATGTTATTTCACTTTGCTTGACATGAATTAGTTAGTTCTATGGACACTCATGCATACATCTAGATGGTCATCTTTCTCCCTTTTGCTAGCCCAAAAATTTCAACAAGTAAAACTTGTTTCCAACACCTTCAGCCCAAGTTTTTCCAGTGAGTCCACCATATCTACCTATTAGCTTTATGCTATTCCAAGTATGTTTATCATGTTATTTGTGTTATCTATGCCTCTAAATGAAAATGAAGATGTTATTTATTGTAATGGTAAAAGTTGGTTAAAAAGCTCTCGCGAACTTGATGCACACTTTACTTTTATTGCATTCAAAAAGATGAACCATTGTGATTAATATTATGAAGATAGTGGCTTGATAAATGTTTAGGGTTGGGAGTTAGCCCATATGTGCTGTCACATGCAAAGCTTTCAACATGTTTCATCATTTGTTTAGTTGATATCATGTACTTTTGTCTATGGATGCCTATCATGACGAAATAAATGTGGAAATAGAGTTAAGTTTAAATGAGTTTGTATAAATGGTTAGAGAGAAACCTGGGCCGCTAATCTAAGCCATGCATCATTCATGGTGGAAATTTACTTACGTGCTATTTTGAACCCTCTGTGATACACCCTACAATAAAAAGCTATATCAAGTGATAAATAAAGAGGGTGTTGAGATTGTTCAATATGTTTATTTGTCTTGTTGTTTTGTATGGGCTTGATCCATATCATGGGACAAGAGGTACCCCAGTTGAGACTCTTGATGATACAGTTATTACTTACAATGATAGATAACTTAAACTTGCTTTGTTTCCCAAGTTGAGTAATCATGGTGTAGGCACTTGTATTCAAGGGGCATGAGACATCTAACCTTTACTTTATCAAGGCCACTACTCATATTTGCTTTCACATTCAACTTTAATCATTCAAGATGCTATGATAGGGGAATGAGAGCTTGACACCAAGTATTACCATTGCAATCAATAACTTAAGTAGAATAGTTTGGAGGATAGATGAAACTTATGCATGCTTTACCTCTACTTATTTATATATCTTTTCCAAAGTGTCCACCTTTTATATTCAGATTTTCTTCTACACTCTATGGACCTCAAGTATGCAATAGTAAGAATGTCCATAGTACTATCTTTTATGTTGCACTTTGTGAACTATCATTGATCATCTTTTCATTTGAATATTTGATATCACTTTATAAACTGTTTGCATATTGCTACTTCTTTGAAATAAAGAATCATTTGACTTTATGTAGCAGTAGCAATCATCTTTTATATCCATGTTTTTATTATATTGCAAAGTTCATGTTAGTTTTATCACTTCCATACTCGAGGACGAGCATGAGTTAAGCTTGGGGATGTTGATGCATCTAAAATGCATACATGAACTTTGCACTATAATAGTTATATTCCATTCATATTTGCATCATATAAGGGGTATATTACTGTTATTTAATGATTTTTGGTAATTTATGATGATATCACTTTTTTATGGAATTAATCCTGCGCAGGCAGAAAACCCCTATTTCTTTCCTTATTTGTTTCAGGACCTTAACGACGTCATAATGAGCTATAAATTTACGAGGGTCATTATTTTGGAAGGAGAAGATTTAGGAGCGAAAGAAGTCAACGAACGGAGGCCGGAGGACCAAGATGGAGGGTCCCACGCGGCTACAGTACCAGGCCATGTGGGCCCATCCCATTTAGCCCTCGTGGCCCTGTTTGCATCGATCCTTCGCCCAGAAGTTTCCTCGTGACCTAAAAACGCCTATATAAAGAGCCCCCCGATGTTTTTCCAGAGGAGAGCCGCCACACGAGAGAAACAAGAAACAGAGACCAGGAGGCTGCAGATCGGAGGGGGAAAACTCCGGCGGAGCCCTGCCGGAGAGGTCTCCTTCTTCTCCATCGACATCTCCACCGTCTCCATGATGAAGAGGGAGTAGTCCACCTCTGGACTATGGGTTTGTGGCAGTAGCATATGTATCTCTCTCTCTTGGGCTTCACTAATTAGCACCGTATGAGCTGCTGAACATGATTACGGTCACCGTTGTATTACCATTGTGGTGGATCTTTATATGAGTTAATATATGTTGAGATTGCAATGTTATATTTCAGTTATGAAAGTAGATGCATATTATGTACCCCGTTCTTATATCCTTGTTATGATCAAGCATGTTTATGAGAGCGTGTGTGGGGGAACGTGTGCATTAGTTGGAGTAACGGGGGTGGTGAAGTGATAAGCTGATAACTTGAATATCATGATCCATTGGGTGTTTACCTTACTTTGTTGCCTCACTAGGGATAAACCAAAATACCATGTTGAAGGGTAGGAGGAGTGACATGCCTCTACCTAAGACTAGATCCATAATGTGTTTATTTTCACTTCATGTCATTAATCTTAAAGCTATACTCTGATGTTATCTTAATTACTAAGGTGCATGATTTAGTTCACATCTTGGTGGAGTATAAGTGAGACTAATAATCAAAAGGTCTCTATGTTAGGACGTGATGCCCATATAATTAGTAACATGTCATTAACCTTGTTTGCAATCTCATATGTTAAATCTATGTCTACTCATTTGCCACACTATATTAAAGAGAGAGTGCATGTGTGAAACCATGAACCCCGGTCCATTTTTAATCATAAGAAACACTTTTCCAACCACTTTTAAGCATCTTTTACATTCAGCCATTTTAAAATCATAAAATACAAAAACACTTTTACTTCTTGCATTCACATATAAAAACCCCAAAAATACCATCTATCATCATTACTATCATCTTTGCATACCTACTCACCACCATTGCATATTTATTTACTGTTTTGCATTCATTATCATCTTAATATCATTCTCACACCTTGTGCTTGACAACCACTTGGTGTGGTTGAGGGCACAAAGCAATCTATTGTTTGCAGGAAATCTAGAGAAGGACAAGAAGATAAAACCCACACTACTGATTCCCCGAGAGTTCGATATTAAACCCTCGAGTCACCTTCTGGGGGAAAAAACTACCACTTCTACATACTCTGCACTTGGAGGATCAACCTATCCCTAATATATTATTTTCCTTTCAGGGTATCAAGAGTACTTGTTGGCGTTGTTGAGGGATAACAACACTCTCATCAATCCCGTCATCAATATGTCATATTAATAGCGGGACCGGGATGCCCATATTAATTCCTACATATTCGACAAAGTACTTTACCAGTCGAACCACAATGTCTGGGATTCAATTAATCCATATATGATTCCTTTTGTTTCACGATATATTACTTGTCCGAGATTCAATCAACCGATATCTCCATATCTGATTAATCTCGTTCCCGACAAGTTCTCTTTACTCGTTCCCATAGAATAGGATCCCTTATGACTAGCTACTTAGTCATATGCTTGTAAGATTTTGGATACTATACTACCGAGAGGGCCCACAGATATCTATCCAACTGTTGGACGAACAAATCCCAGTCTCGATTCATGCCACCCAAAAACCTATCATCGGAGAACCTAAAAGCCACCTTTATAATCACCTAGTTACGAAGTGACGTTTGATGTCCACAAAGCACTCCTCCGATAAGCGGTAGTAACATAATCTCATGGTCTAAGAAAACTATATTTGACATCTATTTAATTTAAGTCTTGTCGAGCATATCATCTCCCATGATACAAACTTCGTTTATCAAGTGATTCATAAATCCATGGTTAGGAAACATCTAACCATCACTTGATCAAACGAACTAGTCATAAGAGGAAAGACTAGGGACACATTACCATTTATATTCCACACATGTATTTGTTTCCACTTAATACAATTCTAGCATGGATATAAACATATATCATGAACGGGAAATATGATAATTAACAATCTTTATTATTGCCTCTTGGGCATATTCCCAACAGTCTCCCACTTGCATTAGAGTCAATAATCTAGTTTACATTTGAAGCAATCTAACACCCATGGCCTCTTGGTGCTAATCATGTTTTGCTCGTGAAAGAGGTTTAGTAAACGGATCTGCCACATTCAGATCCGTATGCACCTTGCAAATCTCTATGTCACCATCCTTGACATTCTCACGCAAATTGTGAAAGCGGCGCTTAATATGCTTGGTATTCTTGTGTGAAGTCGGGTCCTTGGCAAGAGCTATTGCACCTGTATTGTCACAGTACAGGGCCAGAGGTCTTGACGCACTTGGAACCACACTTAGCTCTGAGAGGAACTCCTTCATCCAGACTGCTTCACTTGCTGCCGACGAGGCCGCAACATACTCCGCTTCAGTTGAAGATTTCGCCACCACGCTTTGCTTGGAACTCATCCAACTCACAGCGCCACCATTCAGAATAAACACGTATCCAGACTGAGACTTAGAATCATCCGGATCTATGTCCCAACTAGCATCGACGTAACTCCTTACGACAAGCTCTTGGTCACCTCCATACACGAGAAACATTTCCTTAGTTCTGTTCAGATACTTAAGGATATTTTTGACTGCTGACCAGTGTTCCACTCCTGGATCACTTTGGTACCTGCTGGTCAAACTAACAGCATGGCACACATCTGGTCTAGTACATAGCATGGCATACATGATAGAGCCTATCGCAGAGGCATAAGGAACATTGTTCATTATCTCTCTATCTTCTGCCGTAACAGGACTCTAAGTCTTACTCAAAACCTTTCCTTGCAACATTGGTAAGAACCCCTTCTTCGAATTTTCCATTCTGAACTTCTTCAGAACCTTGTCAAGGTATGTACTCTGTGAAAGCCCTATTAGACGTTTTGACCTATCTCTATAGATCTTTATGCCTAAAATGTACGCTGCTTCGCCAAGATCCTTCATTGAAAAACTCTTATTCAAATAAGCCTTTACACTTTCCAGTAGTGTAACATCATTTCCAATCAATAATATGCCATCCACATATAGTATCAGAAATGCAACTGAACTCCCACTCACTTTCTTGTAAATGCAGGCTTCTCCATAAGTTTGGACAAATCCAAACCCTTTGATCACCTCATCAAACCGGAGATTCCAACTCCGCGATGCTTGCTTCAGTCCATAGATGGATCTCTGAAGTTTGCATACCTTGTTAGCATCCTTTGGATCAACAAAACCTTCGGGCTGCACCATGTACAACTCTTCCTTAATATGACCATTAAGGAACGCGGTCTTCACATCCATTTGCCAAATTTCATAATCATAAAATGCGGCAATTGCTAACATTATCCAAACAGATTTCAGCATCGCTACAGGTGAGAATGTCTCATTGTAGTCAACTCCTTGAATTTGTCGGAAACCCTTTGCGACAAGTCGAGCTTTATACACGATGACGTTTCCGTCAGCGTCTGTCTTTCTTTTGAATATCCATTTGTTCTCAACGGCCTTTCGGTCGTTCGGTAAGTCCACCAAAGTCCATACTTGGTTTTCATACATAGATTCCATTTCGGATTTCATGGCTCCTAGCCATTTACCGGAGTCTGGGCTCATCATCGCTTCATCATAATTTGCAGGTTCATCATTGTCTAACAACATGACACTCATGACGGGGTCGTACCGATCACGGGCGGTACGTTCCCTCGTTAACCTGCGAAGTTCAATAGCAGCCTTGATCGGAGTAGGATGATCTCCATCATTTGCTTCTTCTTCAGGTGGCGATGGCTGCTCTGGAACACTTTCCAGCTCTGCGCTACTCGGCATCTCAAGAACAGGTTCAATAACCTCGTCAAGCTCTATTTTCCTCCCACTCACTTCCTTCGAGAGAAACTCCCTCTCTAGAAAGGAACCATTCTTGGCAACGAAAATCTTGCCTTCGGTTCTGTAGTAGAAGGTATACCCAATAGTTTCCTTAGGGTATCCTATGAAGACGCATTTTTCCGATTTGGGTTCGAGCTTATCAGGTTGAAGCTTTTTCACATAAGCATCGCAACCCCAAACTTTGAGAAACGATAACTTCGGCTTCTTGCCAAACCATAACTCATATGGAGTCGTCTCAACGGATTTTGATGGTGCCCTATTTAAAGTGAATGCGGCTGTCTCTAATGCATAGCTCCAAAATAATAGTGGCAGATCTGTATGAGACATCATAGATCGCACCATATCTAATAAAGTACGATTACGATGCTCAGACACACCATTGCGCTGTGGTGTTCCAGGTGGCGTGAGTTGTGAAACAATTCCACATTCCTTTAAATGCAAGCCAAACTCGTAACTCAAATATTCACCTCCACGATCAGATCGGAGAAACTTTATTTTCTTGTTACGGTGATTCTCAACTTCACTCTGAAATTCCTTGAACTTTTCAAACGTTTCAGACTTGTGTTTCATTAAGTAAATATACCATATCTACTTAAATCGTCAGTAAAGGTCAAGAAGTAACGATATCTACCATGTGATGCAACACTCATTGGACCGCACACATCAGTATGTATGATTTCTAACAAATCTGTTGCTCTCTCCATCGTGCCGGAGAAGGGTGTTTGACTCATCTTGCCCATAAGGCATGGTTCGTAAGTTTCAAATGATTCAAAATGAAGCGAATCCAAAAGTCCATCAGAATGGAGTTTCTTCATGCGCTTTACACCAATATGACCTAAACGGCAGTGCCCCATGTCTGTGGAATTATCATCATTCGGTTTGTAGCGTTTAGCATCAACGTTATGCACATGTGTATCATTACTATCGAGATTCAATAGAAATAAACCATTCCTCTCATGTGCATGACCATAAAAGATATTATCCATATAAACAGAAACACCAGAGTTCTCTGACTTAAATGAATAACCGTCTCTCAATAAACAAGATCCAGATATAATGTTCATGCTTAACGCAGGCACATAATAACAATTATTAAGGTTTAAAACTAATCCCGAAGGTAAACGTAGAGGGAGTGTGCCGACAGCGATGACTTCAACTTTTGATCCATTTCCAACGTGCATCGTCACCTTGTCCCTTGCCAAGCGTCGTCACCTCATCCATTGCCAAGCGTCATCTATCCGAAAGCAGAGAGAAAAGGGGGCCGACGATGTTTTCCGTCCGGCTCGCGACAAGAATCTGCACAAGAGGTTGGATTTCCGCAACAAGTGGGAAACCGACCATGTCAATTCAGTCTGGAGAAAGTACCACCACCGACGTGACCCGGTGACTAATTTGTGTTACATTAATACCCCAGCCAAAAACATGGAGGCGGCCCAGGAGGTCATGTTCGACAAATCGTTGGACCATGACGCTCGCCTCAAATACTCGGCTTATCTACTGGAGGTTGCACAGCAGCAACAAAACGACTCGCAAGTTAAGTCTGGACGGCTTGTTGACGAGTCTCTCCTTTGCAACTTGACAGCCAAGAAGTCGATGGCTGCTGCACCTGCAGACCCAGACGATGATCCTGCCGGCTCAAGCAGCCACAACAAGGGTGGCGATAAGGACCCGAAGGACAAGCAGCCACTCCGAGGTGCGGAATCTCGGACAGGTTCTTCACGCCATCGTGAGGCTGGTAGAAGCCGGGAAGGACATCAGAGCCGGGAACAAAGGGAGGACCCTCGTAAGGAAAAGGCGGCACCACTTTGTAAGGAGCGACGACGTGAGGGGGAAAATCCACCCCGAAGGGAGGATAACAGATATCATATGCCACCTCCACCGCCGCCTCCACCGCGCAAAGAGGGAGATAACCCTTCCAAGTATATACCCCCACCACGACGGCAAAGGACTCCAAGCCCTCCGCGTAACACAAGTCGGGTGAGCCAAAGCCGTCACAGGGATGAACCAAGGCAAGGAAAGTCAGTTGATAAACCGCCACCAGCCAACGATGTTCGAAGCCTAATCGAGGAGAGGAAGTCGGCTAGAGATGCCCAATACCTCGGCCCCGAGTGTTTTGGCAGAACAATCAGAGAGCAAATCTTACCTCCCACTTTGTCGAACGTAACAAAGATGGTGGAAGTACAGCAGTACGACTAATCCTGAGACCTGGCTCTCAGATTATGTCAGTGCCTGCGACATACATCAAGGCAGCGCCGACTCCGCAGTGTGATTCTTGCCCCTGATGTTAACCGGAACGGCACGTATGTGGATTGAAGGTTTGCCGAAAAGGACAGTTCATACCTGGAGTGACATGAAGCGCGTCTTTATTCAGCACTTCCAGGGCACGTATAAGCGCCCCAAGTCGATTTTCGACTTACAGCGGTGTGTGCAGCAAAAGAACGAGTCCAGCCGTGAGTTCGTCTCACGATGGAGCGAAATCAAAAACGCTTGCTAAGGCGTCTCAGAAACTCAGGAAATTCATGCTTTCAAGCAATCTCTGAGGAAAGGGACAACTTTTCGCTTCATGATCTACAGCGACGAGTTGAAAACTTTGGGGGGCTTACTCGCTTGTGCTAACAAGTACGCCGCTGCTGACGATGACAACAGGGAAGACGGTGAAAACCGCCGGCGCGAGTCCGGGAAAAATAAGGTTGAAGACCAAGCCGACCCTTCTCACGAGGTTGTTGCCACCTTTGGTAAGGGCGGCTCAAGCAATAGCAAGTGGCAGGACAAAAAGGCGGCAAACAACCGACCGACCCGACCGCCAGCAGTGAAATATGATGACATCAAACATAACCCATGTGTTCATCATCTGAGGCCAGATGGGACAAGCTCCCACACGCTCCAGCAATGTCACATCAATCGGGACATCGCCAAGGACCCCAAAGCTGGCAAGTCAAAAAAAAGCGCAAGTCCAGGAAGGACGACAAAGAGAAAGAAGACGCTGCTTCAGAGTCGGATGATGCCGCCTCCAAAGAAAAAGGCAGCAAATTCCCCACGCACGCCGAAAGTCTCATCGTCAATTTGGCAACAGATTCCTCTCGCAAGGAAAAGGCAGCTTGGCGAGAACTCAATGCTACGGTGCCTGCGGCCGCAATACTTGGATTGGTCTAACATTCCTATCACTTGGGACCGCAGCGATCACCCGGACAGAGTTCCTTCAATGCGCACCTACGCTTTGGTCGTCTGCCCTATAGTCGACAAATACAAGTTGACAAAGGTGCTCATGGACGGGGGAAGTAGCATCAACACACTCTACGCCGCAACATTGAGGAGAATGCGTCTCTCCGAGTCGCAACTCAGCCACAGCAATGTGAAGTTTCATGGGATTGTGCCGGGACGACAGGCCTCCTCAATGGGAAGGATCACTCTGAAGGTCACCTTTGGCGGCTCCTTGGTACTTGTCTGATCAATCACACTGTTCATTATCGCAAGTTTCTTACCTCCAAACAAAATATTTACTTGTTACTAATAAAAAAATAAAAAAGTTTAGCCTACATTCTTCTTTAGATCCCCTTTTTTACTCCGATAGTATTGCGGATCACAATCGATGCAAAGAAAATGAATGCATAGCTATACTTAAGAATAAAACACTAGGGAAAGCCCATATGCGGATAATTTCCAGACGGAGGACGTCTCTTTTGAGGTGGTTCCCTTTAAAAGTGCATACCATGCAATCTTTGGACGTTTGGCTTTCGCCAAATTCATGGCTCGGCCCTGCTACATTGATGTCTACTACACACTTCTATTCTTCTAGACTTGTTGGGCCTCCAAGCGCAGAGGTTTGTAGGACAGCGGCAAATTTCCCTCAAGTGAGTAACCCAAGGTTTATCGAATCCACGGGAGGTAGAGGTCAAAGATATCCCTCTCAAGCAACCCTGCAATTAAGATACAAGAAGTCTCTTGTGTCCCCAACACACCTAATACAATTGTCAGTTGCATAGGTGCACTAGTTCGGCGAAGAGATGGTAAAATGCAAGTGATATGAATGGTAAAAGGTGATTTTGTAATTCTGTAATAAAAATAGCAGCAAGCAAACAACTGACAAAAGTGACTAAAAATGGGGTATCAATGCTTGGAAACAAGGCCTAGGCTTCATACTGTCACTAGTGACTACTCTCAATATCATTAACATAATTAAACACATGATAGTTCCCACAAAAATACATGCGTGGTAGACGTTACTCGGAGATCATTCTTTTGTGGATCAAATAGGATAAGAATTGCGTAGGGCTACGAAAAGCACACCTTAAAGTTCGTATTCCACATCTATGTACACTTCATGCTGTCACTATCCGCATCCAAAGATAGTACTAAAAAACACCACAACCTATTTCTTTAATAGTCTCTTTCTTCAATAACACAAGCATCAAGAAACCTCATGATCTATTCAATCCAACAAATAAAGAACAAACTCATGATGAAGATCCTTCCAATCTATTATCCATAGAGTCACACACGGCACCCATCCTGTCACCGAGGTACCATGATCACAACGGTGGCTCCGGAAATTGTACTAAATAACACCACTTGAACAACATCATATCCATTACACATAGGGAAACATCATGTATTCAACTACACTAACAAAGCTCATGATCACAACGAAAATCACATCATGGGAGAGAGAGATAACCACATAGCTACTTGTATAACCCTCAGCCCCGGTGGAGACTACTCACGCATGGCCATGGTGAGTGGGAGCTTGATGGAGAGGTGCAGCCCGGAGGAGAGACGACGGCGGCGGCCCTTGGGGGCAGCAGCCCGGCGAGGCGGTGGCGGATCGGAGAGGGGCGGCGGCTGCCCTTGTGGGCCGCAGCCCGGCGAGGCGGTGGCGGCTTAGAGAGGGGCGGCGGCTGCCCTTGGAGAGGCGGCGGCGGCTGCCCTTGGGGCGGCGGCCCTTGGCCCTCCCTTCAAGTTTGGAGATGGTGCTGGTATGGAGGAGGTTCTCCACCTCACGGCGGCTGCCTTGGAGGAGAAAAATTCGTGGGTGCTTGATGACCTAGGTTTCCTCTCTTTATATACTTTCCTGAATTTCCGTCATCAGATTTTTGGGCTTCAGTAAAACGGGGATATCTTGGGCGTACGGACTCGGATTGGGCTGTTCTTGGGCTTAAATGAAAGCTATGAAAATTTCCCACAACTATGTCCGATGTGAGAACTTCAGTTGAGGCGAATCCTATACCCCGCGTTACGCGGGGCGTACAAACCTCCGCGTACGTCCCCGTAGCAATAGCGGGCCGGCCCATTAAAATGATTCCGGTTTTTTCCTCTAGTTTGCTTTTTGTTTTTCTGTTTCTTTCTTATTTTTCTGTTTCTTTTTTTGTCTTATTATTCTTTCTATTTATATTTTACTTTATTTAACATTTTTGGTTACCTTTTTCTTTTTACATTTTTCTCTTTCTATTTTTCGTTTTCATGTTTCTTTTCTTTTTTACGTTTTTCTTCTTTGCATCTTTTTTTTTGTTTTTTCTTATTTTTTTTATTTTTATTTTCAGTTTTCTTTTTTAGTATTTTGTCTTTTTTCTAGTTTATATTAAACAAATGTGTATGTTGTAGAAAAACTAAGTTGTTTTCTTTCTATTAAATAATATAAATGTTCTGAATTGTTTCAATAACATAAAAATGTTCAAAAATAGTTTCCGTTCAAATACCTATTTTGTTCACTTTTTAAAAATCGTTAAAAAATAATTTTCGTTCAGAGACTTTTTCTGTTCAGTTTTTTAAATCGTTCAAAATTAGATTTTGTTCACAAACCTTTTCTGTTCACTTTTAAAATCGTTCAAAATAGTTTCCGTTCACCAGCATTTTCTGTTCACTTTTTAAAATTGTTCAAATAAGATAAACGTTTTATTGAAAATTCGTTCAAATAACATAATTTGTTCAATGTTTTAAAATCGTTCAAATAAGATAAATGCTTTCTTGAAAATTCGTTCAAATAGCATAATTGTTCATGTTTTAAAAATCGTTCAAATGTGATAAATGTTTTCTTGAAAATTTGTTCTAATAACTTCAAATAGCATAATTGTTCATGTTTTGAAAATTGTTCAAATAAGATAAAAAAAATATATTAAATTGTTTAAATAATACAAATAAAAAAATTCATGTGTGATAATAGTTCAAATAAAATAGATATATATTTTATATTTTCTACATATATACATATTTTATATTACAATGATTTTTTGTTCTTTTTTCCCACAAATATAAACCGATTTTATTGTTAGTATAAAAAAACGAAACGAAAAATAAAAACAGTAAATAAAACCGAAAAGTAAAAAAAATAGTACCTGCGTTGTTGGGCCGGCCCGTTTCCCTGCGGGGGGGGGGGGGGGGGGGTACGCGGCGCTGCACTATCCCCGCAGCACGCGGGGTATAGGAGCCCCCTTCAGTTGACGTCGTCTTCAGGTCTCAAACTGACAATCTCTGAAATCTGTTAGAAGGGACAGATTTCAGGAAAGTCCAATTCGACTCCAACAAGGTTTCCTTTTGCGTTTTTGCGAATTTCCAAGCGATTCCTACACATCAACGTGTAAAACAAGAACATTATGCACTTTTGCAACTATTAATAGGTTAGCCCAAATAAATCATAAAATTGATATAAAATGATAGTAGAAACATGTGAAGTCAATATAAAGATTCATGTTTAATCTGACAATGCAATATGATCAATGATACCCAGGGTCAATGCTAGATGTTTGCTTTGGTGGAGATAGAAGGAAGAGGAAAATTGACTCAACATTAAAAGTAAAAGAAAGGCCCTTCGCAGAGGGAAGCAGGGATTAGTCATGTGCTAGAGCTTTTTATTTTTATGAAACAGAAGTAAAACAATTTTGAGACATGCATGCTTTCGTCAACAACTTCACAACAGAGAAGCTATCTAGTCCCCCATAACAAGCAAGGCTTTTAGACTTGTGAGAGCAGCTGGTTTTTAGAGGAGCGAGTACGCTCTTCTTTCTCCTTGGTTTCACCACTGTCCAATGTTTGAGCTGATTTCTCAGATTTGCATTGCGCGGAGGAGAATGGTGAGTTATATTTATATTTTGCTTAAGCTGCTCTCGGGTTGATTCAAGTGAAGACGTAATCCATCGACACCGGGTGAAAGGGGGGAAATGACCTTGCTCGTCACAATTTATATCTAGCTCTCTACTGCTCCCTCATGAGCTTAACAACAGAGGCACAAAAAGGAGTATTTTCAATTTTTAAAGATAGAACATGACAAATTTACTTGGAATGGCAGGAAATACCATGCATAGGTAGATATGGTGGACTCAGCTGGCAAGATAGTTTGGCTTTGGGATTTGGATGCACGAGTGAACCATACACTCAGTACGAATTTTTGGGCTTAGCAAAGAAGGTATTTGAAGCAAACATCTAAAATTAACCGGTAACAGAGTAGCATAAGACATTTATCCATCATAACCATAAAAGCTCCATACCGTCTCCAATGTTGACCAAACAATTCTTTTGATGGAAAGATTAGCTTAAAGAATTAACAACTACGAAACACCACATAGTTTCAAGTTTTTAACAGTATTTCTTTACTAATCAATTCCACTCAAATAAACAGCAAGTTTAAGCATTCATTCTAATATCTAAAAACAAATGAGAAGTATCAAGTATCCACACAATGATCTACAATACTATGCAGGCTTTTCATTTCATTCCAATATCACATGAATAGCATTTTGTCCCTTTACAATTCAAGCAATTTACCAATAACAACTCTCCAACAAATATAAGTGAAGAACATGAGAGTTTAACAACAACTACTAGCAACTCTAAACAAGATAAAAGCTAAAAGCAAGAGCTTACTAGCAAACAAACAGTAGCTAAGAATACTCAACAAGATATAAGCGAAGCAAAGGAGTATTCAAATGAAAAAGCGGAACGTGTCTCTCTCCCACACAAACAAAGCAAGGATCCAACAAGCATATGACCAGCAAACAAACAAAACAAAACTGAAAGTAAAAAGACGCTCCAAGCATAGCACATAATATGTAAAGTGATAAAAATGAAGTTCAACGAAGACGACCTTATGATAGTCGATGAAGATGAGGGGATGCCTTGGGCATCCCCAAGCTTTGACTCTTGATGGTTCTTGATATTCAGAGGGGATGCCATGGGGGCATCCCCAAGCTTCAGCTCTGACCCATCCTCAATTTCTTCATATTCCTCTCCTTTGGAACTTAAAAACTCCCTTCACACAAAACTTCTCATAATTTGATTAGAGGGTTAGTGCTCTTAAATTAAAATGCACATGTGTTCAACTCAAAACAAATTGCAAACAACTTTATTGGGTATTAGCTACTGTTTACTAAGCCTCAATGTGGCACTGCTCCTCAAGAGTATCACATTTGACGACAGTAAAGAGACAAATACAAAATAAAAGCAGAATCTGTCAAAAACTGAACAGTCTGTAAAGATTGAATTTTTCGAGGCACTTCTGTTGCTCAAATCAGAAAACTCAAAACTAAAGAAATATAGATAGAAGTATCAGTCTTGCTGTCTAAAATTATCAGAAAAAGATAAAATTCAGGGATTTTCTAGATTTTCGAACAGTGAAGAACAGAAATCTGTTTCTGGAGAGCAAAACAACACCTCGCACTTTCAATTCATTAGAGGCTAAACTTGGCACAACAAACCAAAAGAAAAAGATACAATGAAGTTGCTACAGAGGCAACAACTCCATGACTCAAGAAAAACAAAAACAAACTGAAAGTAAAAGATGGTTTGCCTCCCAACAAGCGCTTTTCTTTTAAGCCTTTTAGCTAGGCATGATAATTTTAATGATGCTCTCATAAGAATAAGAGTTGGAACGTAAAAGAGAGCATCATGAAGCAAATATCAAACACATTTAAGTCTAACTCTCTTCCTATGCATAGGAATCTTGTAAGAAAATAAATCATTGGTGCATAAAGCATTAAGCATAGGAAGGCAAAGCAAGTGCAACATTAAAACCTTCAACATAAAGAGGGGAAACTTCATAAGATGAAAATTTATATAACCATGCTTCCCTCTCTCATAATAACTTTTAGTAGAATCATAAGAAAACTCAATAACATAACCATCACATAAAGCATTTTTCTCATGATTCACATGCATAAAAGTATTATTATTACTCTCCACATAAGTAAAATCTTTATTATTAGTAGCATTGAGAGTAGGACTATCATATAGAACTTGGACATGATAGAATAATTGTGTATTAGAAAGATGATGTTCAGTAGGAGAGTAATAATTATGACGAGTCTCGTAGGGATGATTAAAATCATTCTTTATGGCATAGTTATCATCACAATAATCATCAAAAATTGGAGGCATAATATCATCATAAGCAAGCGAATAGTCATCTTTCCAAGCATATATTTTTGTAAACAAATCATCATGACTTTCAATACCAAAAGGATTTTCAAACCCATCATCCCCAAGCTTGGGGTTTCCCACATTATGATTAGAAGAAACATGAATATTCCCAATAGTATAACAATTATCAATATCATCATTTTCAAAATTGGTGCCAAAAAGATTTTCAAGATCATAAGTAGTATTATTTTCCCAATCATGATCATCACAATAAGTAAAAGGCATGACATAATCTTCTTCAATAGTGCCTATAGATTTAACATCAAGATAATAACGAATACAATTAAGTGGATCATCTTCAATAATTTTTGATTCATGCTCATTAGGAACAACCATGATGGGAGAAATATGCTTAGGGGATGATACCGTTTCCTCTTTATTTTTACTCCTCCCTCTCTTCTTCTTATTCTTCACCACCTTAGGAGGGAGTGGTTGGAAAGGGAGCTTCTCCACATAATCTGATTCATTATTAGAAAAGACAGGAGAAACTTGGGAGAATCTCTCCCTTTCATTATTGGCAACATAAGAAACATATGTCCTTTTATACTTTAGTGAAGTGATATTCTTTCTAATTTTTGCAATGTAAGCATTGTCACGGCAATTCACAACACAATAATGATAACCTCCCTTGAGAATGCTATTTTTCCCAAAAGTACTACTATCTAACCAAGAAGTTTTTTCTGATAACTCTTCACACCCCAAAAATAATTTAAGTTCATCATAAAGACTAGAGGTGATCATGTTATCACAAAACTGGCTAATAATTCTATCATTAAAGTATGAGCATTGGAAATTAAAATGACCTTCTTCATTGCAAAGTTCACACATAAAAGGATAGAGGTCATTTAATTCTCTAGCAAATTTATATAAATCCTTAAGCCATTTGCTAGTTCTTTCATGCTTATGTTGCTTACAATATTTATTTTCTTCAACCCGAGTGCTTTCACAAGGTCTATGCACTCCACAAAAAATTAACATGCTTATATGGAACATTATTTGTAGAGATTGGATCATGTCTATTGCAATCATCATTAACAATTTCATTTTGTTTGCAAATGTCTTTGAAAGTTTCATGATACTTAGACCATTTCTCTTTAGGAATATTAATATGAGAAGAAAAAGATTTATAGATATCAACAACTATATGAGAGTCAAGTCCAAACTTAGCACTAAGCTTATTAAAACTATCAGTTTCAACAAAAGACTTAATGCAATCATACTCATAATTTATACCTGACTCTTTACCTTTGTCGATCTCCCAATCTTCAATGTTTTGTTGAATCTTTTCAATAAGATCACATTTAGCATCAATCTTCTTACTTGTAAAAGAACCCATAGAAGAAGCATCAAGTATTTCCTTATCATGACAAGATAGCCTTACATAAAAATTGTTAACAATAATATCCTTGGAAAGATCATGTTTAGGACATTTAAGCATTAATGATTTCAATCTCCCCCAAGCTTGAGCAATGCTCTCTCCGTCATGTGGCCAAAAATTGTAGATATAATTTCTATCTCGATGAATTTCACGAAGAGGATAAATTTTAGAATAAAAGAGAGACATAAGCTCCTTCCAATCCAATAAGTGAGAATTGTCTAGAAGCCTATACCACTCCAATGCTTTCTCCTTAAGTGGTAAGGAAAATAATTTCCTCATGATTACCTCTCTTGATACACCTGCGATCTCAAACAACTCACATAACTCTTTAATATAAAGCAGATGATAACTAGGATGTATAGCTCCATCTCCTGCATAGCAATTACTCATAACACGATCAATTATCCCCATCGGTATCTTGAAAGGAATAAATTCAGTATGTGGAGTAACCTCATCCGCCGTGGGAGTGGTGGAGAGGTCACTCTCAAAAAGCAAATTCAAAGAACAACATTCCATAAGCCAAACTAGTGAAATAAAAACAAGAAACAAAAAGATATAACTGCAGAATCTAAAGAAGATACCTTCAAGCGCTCACTTCCCCGGCAACGGCGCCAAAAAAGAGCTTGATGTCTACTACACACTTCTATTCTTGTAGACTTGTTGGGCCTCCAAGCGCAGAGGTTTGTAGGACAGCGGCAAATTTCCCTTAAGTGAGTAACCCAAGTTTTATCGAATCCACGGGAGGTAGAGGTCAAAGATATCCCTCTCAAGCAACCCTGTAATTAAGATACAAGAAGTCTCTTGTGTCCCCAACACACCTAATACAATTGTCAGTTGTATAGGTGCACTAGTTCGGCGAAGAGATGGTAAAATGCAAGTGATATGGATGGTAAAAGGTGATTTTGTAATTCTGTAATAAAAATGGCAGCAAGCAAACAAGTGATAAAAGTGACTAAAAACGGTGTATCAATGCTTGGAAACAAGGCCTAGGCTTCATACTTTCACTAGTGATTACTCTCAACATCATTAACATAATTAAACACATGATAGTTCCCACAAAAATACATGCGTGGTAGACGTTACTCGGAGATCATTCTTTTGTGGATCAAATAGGATGAGAATTGTGTAGGGCTACGAATAGCACACCTTAAAGTTCGTATTCCACATCTATGGACACTTCATGCTGTCACTATCCGCATCCAAAGATAGTATTAACAAACACCACAACCTATTTCTTAAATAGTCTCTTTGTTCAATAACACAAGCATCAAGAAACCTCATGATCTATTCAATCCAACAAATAAAGAACAAACTCATGATGAAGATCCTTCCAATCTATTATCCATAGAGTCACACACGGCACCCATCCTGTCACCGAGGTACCATTATCACAACGGTGGCTCCGGAAATTGTACTAAATAACACCACTTGAGCAACATCATATCCATTACACATAGGGAAACATCATGTATTCAACTACACTAACAAAGCTCATGATCACAACGAAGATCACATCATAGGAGAGAGAGATAACCACATAGCTACTTGTATAAGCCTCAGCCCCGGTGGAGACTACTCACGCATGGCCATGGAGAGTGGGAGCTTGATGGAGAGGTGCAGCCCGGAGGAGAGACGGCGACGGCGGCGGCCCTTGGGGGCAGCAGCCCGGCGAGGCGGTGGCAGCTCGGAGAGGGGCGGCGGCTGCCCTTGTGGGCAGCAGCCCGGCGAGGCGGTGGCGGCTCAGAGAGGGGCGGCGGCTGCCCTTTGAGAGGTGGCGGCGGCAGTTGCCCTTGGGGGCGGCAGCCCTTGGCCCTCCCTTCAAGCTTGGAGATGGTGATGGTATGGTTCTCCACCTCACGGTGGCTGCCTTGGAGTAGAAAAATTCGTGGGTGCTTGATGACCTAGGTTTCCTCTCTTTATATACTTTCTCGAATTTTCATCATCAGATTTTTAGGCTTCAGTAAAATGGGGATATCTTGGCCGTACGGACTTGGATTGGGCTGTTCTTGGGCTTAAATGAAAGCTATGAAAATTTCCCACAACTATGTCCAATGTGAGAACTTCATTTGACGTCGTCTTCAGGTCTCAAACTGACGATCTCTGAAATCTGTTAGAAGGGACAGATTTCAGGAAAGTCCAATTCGACTCCAACAAGGTTTCCTTTTGCGTTTTTGCCAATTTCCAAGCGATTCCTACACATCAAAGTGTAAAACAAGAACATTGTGCACTTTTTCAACTATTAATAGGTTAGCCCAAATAAATCATAAAATTGATATAAAATGATAGTAGAAACATGTGACAATGTCACAAAACTAGCATGGATTACTCAAAAATTATAGATACGTTTGACACGTATCATACATCTATAGCAAGCAAAATGCCGGGACCCAACGGGATCATCACAGTCAAGGGAGACTTCAAGAAAGCAAAGGAGTGTGAAGCTGCCAATGCCGTCCATGCTGAAGAAGAAATCTGCAAGGAAGAATTGGAGGATCTCAAGAAGACAATGAGTCCCGATGAGATGCCGGCAACTGAAAAGCCGTCCTCTAAAGTTGACTCGAGCTTCAAGCCGAAGGATGACACCAAGAAAATCAAGCTCTCAAAGGACGATCCGACAAAGGAAGCCATCATCGGTGCCGGCCTTGACGACAAATAGGAAGGCGAGCTCGTCAAGTTTCTCCGTGAGAACCGGGATATCTTTGCTTGGTCACCATCCGACATGCCAGGTGTCCCGAGGAAACTTGCCGAGCACTCCTTAAAAGTAAACAAGGACGCTAAGCCGGTAAAACAAGGCCTCCGACGGCTCGGAACTGAGAAGCGCAAAGCGGTTGGAAAAAAGATCCTAAGGCTCACTCCCACCAAGTTCATCCGTGAAGTTGTCCACACTGATTGGTTGGCAAATCCCGTGCTTGTTCCAAAGAAAAACACCTCTGAGCTACGTATGTGCATTGATTTCACTGGCTTAAATAAAGCCTGTCCTAAGGATCCGTTCGTCTTACCGCGTATCGATCAGGTCATTGATTCAACTGCCGGCTCAGAGATGCTATGTTTTCTGGACGCTTATTCGGGTTACCATCAGATTAAGATGAAGGAGTCAGATCAAATCAAGACATCCTTCACCACGCCATATGGCAATTACTGCTATGTCACAATGCCTTTCGGCTTAAAGAACGCCGGTGCTACTTACCAAAGGTGTATGCAGCGGTGTTTGGACAAGCAAATTGGCCGCAATGTTCACGTCTACATCGACGACATAGCGGTCATATCGAAAACCTTTGCAAATCTATGGGAGTACCAGATGAAGCTTAATCCGGCAAAATGCGTCTTCGGAGTTCCCGCAGGCAAGCTTCCGGGCTTCATTGTTTCTCAAAGAGGAATTGAAGTTAACCCGGAAAAGATAAAGGTGATTCAGAACATCGAGAGGCCGACTTGTCTGAAGGACATACAGCGGCTTACGGGTTCCGCCCCGGCTGTAAGCCGATTCATTAGCCGGCTTGGTGACAAAGCATTGCCATTATACAAGCTCCTCCAAAAATCGGATAGTTTTGTTTGGACAGAGGAAGCAGAGACAGCTTTAACACAGCTGAAGTATACATTGACACATGCTCCAATCTTGGCAGCTCCGAAGGAAAAAGAGTCGCTTCTCCTCTACATGTCGGCCACGAATTTCGTGATAAGTGCCATCATTGTAGTGGAGCGCCTGGAGGAAGGGAAGCAATGGCCGGATCAGCGCCCTGTCTATTTCATTAGCGAGGTGTTCTCAGATTCAAAGCAGCGCTACCCTTACTACCAGAAGTTAGCCTATGGTGTATTCTTTGCCGCCAGAAAGCTACGGCATTACTTTCAGGATCACAAAATCACGGTGGTCAGCAAAGCTTCATTGTAGGATATCATCAACAATGCCGACGCAACGGGCCGAGTCGCCAAATGGGGCATCGAGTTAGCAGCTTTTGACATCCAGTATAAGCCGAGGACCACCATCAAATCTCAAGTTCTAGCCGACTTTGTTGCAGACTGGACAGAGGCGATGGAGAGCACAACTTTGCCGGATTCTCAATACTGGATAATGCACTTTGATGGCTCAAAGATGAAGGAAGGCTCGGGGGCTGGAGTAGTGCTAAAATCGCCTAAGGGTGACAAGCTCAGTTATGTCCTCCGAATCCACTTCAACGGCACTAACAATGTAGCAGAGTATGAGGCTCTCCTCCATGGCCTTCATATGGCTAGGGAGTTGGGAGTGAAACGCATCCTCTGCTATGGCGACTCGGATCTTGTTGTACAGCAACTTGATGGATGCTGGGACACGAAAAGTCCCACAATGGCAGAATACAGGAGAATAGTCGACGAATTCGGCAGATGCTTTGCCGGCTTAGAGGTCCGACATATCTCCCGAGATGACAATGAAGCTGCTGACGCTTTGGCCAGAATAGGCTCCAGGCAAAAGGCAGTGCCCCCAGATGTATTTCTTCATCATCTACATAAGCCGTCCATCAAAGGAGGCGACGAAGACTACCCCTTGTCGGCAGAATCAGTTCATGTATGCTTGGTAACCCTAGATTGGACCACGCCATACATAGATTTTCTGATTAATAAGAAACTGCCCAAGAACGACGAGGTGTTGAGCCGTCAAATTGAGCACCGAGCAAAGGCGTACACGATTATTGACGGACAGCTTTATAAACGGAGCACATCCGGCATCTTCCAAAGATGCGTCTCTCCAGAAGAAGGGCGGCAAGTCCTTGAGGAAATCAACTCCGGCGAATGTGGGCATCACGTGGCGGCAAAGGCGTTGGTCGCTAAGGCGTTTCGGCACAGATTCTTCTGGCTAACGGCTAAGGAGGATGCTATCAACATCGTCAAGATGTGTGAAGGATGTCAACGCTACGCAAAGCAGGTTCATTTGCCGGCTCAGGAGCTCCGGACGATCCCTATAACTTGGCCGTTCGCGGTCTGGGGGCTCGACATGGTGGGACCTTTCAAGACGGCAAGAGGAGGCTTAACTCATCTGCTAGTAGCGGTCGACAAATTCATAAAGTGGGTGGAGGCAAAGCCCATCAAGAAACTCGACGGAGCTACAGCTACAAAGTTCATCGTCGAGATAACAACTCGATTCGGCATACCGCATAGCATTATCACTGATAATGGCACAAACTTTGCTGTCGGTGAGCTATCGAAGTTTTGCAGCCGATCAAAAATCTGGCTCGACGTGGCATCGGAGGCACACCCGCAATCCAATGGACAGGTAGAGCGCACTAACGGCATTATTCTGCAAGGTATTAAGCCGAGGCTTGAAACCCCATTGCATCGAGCAGCCGGCGCTTGGGTTGATGAATTGCCGGTACTCTTATGGAGTATTCGTACTACCACAAATAGATCGGCCGGCTTCACCCCTTTCTTCCTGGTTTATGGTGCAGAAGCGGTACTCCCAACCGACATGATCCACGATTCGCCTCGAGTCGCAGCCTACGTCGAAGAAGACGTAGAAGAAGCACGTCAAGACGGCTTAGACATCCTCGAAGAAGAAAGAGAGCTGGCTCTCCAACGATCCGCCATCTATCAGCAAGATCTACGTCGATATCAAAGTTGTAGAGTGCAGAATCGATCTTTTCGAGAAGGCGACTTAGTGCTTCGGCTTGTGCAAAGCCGGCAGCACAAATTATCCCCTCCATGTGAAGGACCTTTCGTTATCAGCAAAGTTCTGAAAGGGATTTCTATTTCTGTGCCCCTAGTTCCTTAGTACTACTCAGCCATGCCCACCCTCTTAACTTTTGCTCACTTTTCCCCTCTTCCTTGTCTGAAACTCTCACAAATGGACAAACTGGACGTTTGCCGTTGGTCAAGGCATTGACCGTTAACTCTGACGAGTGGGGCCAGTCAGACTGTGTACGACGGTGGCGCTCTTTGGACCGTTAGGCTGTGGATTCTCTTCGGCCCGTGCTTGTGTCCATTGGGCCGTGTTACCCTTAATTTATTTACGCGATCGATTCAGCCTGTTATGCATGCGACGATGTTTAGCCTGCAGTGCATGCGCGCGTAGCGCCGATTTTACGATGCCAGCATACGTCCTGCAGTTCATGCGTAGTGCATGCATTTATGCGCGCCGCCACGATACCGTCCATGCACGCGTGCCCGCCACAATGTCGTCCACGCGCATGCGCTCGCAGCGCTGATTTTACGATGCCAGCGTCTTCATGCGCAGTGCATGCATTCACGCGCGCCCGCCACGATAAAGTCCACGCACGCGCAACAGCCACGATGTCGTCCACGCGCGCAGCTGCGCCACGATGCGCCACGATGCATGCATGCATTCCCACCTCGCACGTCGCACGCAGCCGCAGCGTCGCTCGATTAATTAGCATGCAGCGTCCCCTCGATTCAGAGCCTCTCGATTCAGAGCGTGCAGCTATTCGCGTCGATTAGCTAGTGTGAATAGCGTCGGCCGAGTAAAGCCTAGGGTATATGGATCGACGTGCACGCGTTGAATGCATTGTCAAATTAAACAGCGGTTTCCATCTTCGTCTCTCCTGCCTATTTAAATAGGGAACCCCCGTCTACCTCTTCCTCCACACAAGTCCATTTGCGTCATTCTCTTCTTCAACAAAATCTAGCCAAAAGGAAGCGAAAAGCCAATCGAAGATGCAGTTCAATGGGCCCACCTTCCGCCCGCCACCCAGCGTGCCGGAGATGCGTTACCCCTCCGGCGTGGTCGTGGAGACCACGCTGCGTGTTTGGGCGGTGTCAAGGTGGAGGGGAGCACGGGAGTTGGCCGAGTACTTTCTCCATGCAGGCTACGCCCACCTCCCAGCGGGCTCATCGGTCATGTTCCATCTTGATGAGCACCGAGCCAACGCGAGTTGTCCGCCGGCTGCGCTGGTCGCCCACTTCACCAATCGTTTCGACGCGTACTTCCTCTTCGGGAAAGTCTTTTGGTGTGGATGCGAGTACATCTCGTTCACCACCTTCAACATCTACACCGACATCGACAGCATCTTCCCCACCCGCAACAGGATGCACACCCTCCCCTACTATCTCGGCGAGGAGGAGGATTGAAGATGGCGTTGAAGCCCAGACTCGGTGTTCGTGAAGATGGTGTTGCCCCGTGTGTTGTGCCCCCGTGTGTTGTGCCCTAGTGTGCCCAAGTGTGTTGTGCCCTAGTGTGTTAGGGCTTTTATTTATTTTTTATTTAGTACTTATTAAAGTTGTGTCATGCTTGTACTGCTCGAGAACTTCTATCTATTAGTGTTGTGTTATATTAGTGTTGTGTTATATTTATTTGTCCCAAGTGTTGTTGGCACGGCTTATTGACGTGGGAAACATAACCATATCTGTAAAAAAACATAACCATGTATGTAAAAAAGCTAGAAAAGAAGAGCCTTGAATTTGTGTCAAAAAGCATAAAAAGAAGGGAACGTATTTTTTAATACGAAATATTAATTTCATGACATTGGTTAGTTAGTTGTAATCACGGATCCCCAACTACATGGAAGATATGCTCGCAATGTTGATTGTCAAAATGCAAAGAATCATGAAGTGTATATGAGGTTGATAGATCACTGTCGAAGTACAACGTGATATCAAACATACCCAACGACATCAATTAATCACCGTGGCAGTGGCCCAGTGGTTGGGTTGCGGTTTGGTGTTCCAACGACCCGAGTTCGATCCCTGTCGACTAGTTGAGTTTTGCTGGAATTTTCGCAAAGGAGCACTTCTTTGCTCTCTGGCTGTCTTTTTTTCCCTTTTTTTATCACCAAAAAAATAGAAATAAATATGGAACAGATTCAGAATAGATTCCAGCAGTTTGAGAGCTGGCAAGACAACATCATAAAGATCAGTTTGAGAATAGATTCAAAGAAATACATCATAGATTCAGAACAGATTCAGAATAGATTCAAAGAACAACATCATAAAGATCAGTTTGAGAGCTGGCAAGACAGCTCTCACACAACTCATAAATAATACATCAGTTTCAGAGATCCATTACAACGGATAAATGCTAAAACACTAATAGATCAACACATAAATGATCTTGACCCAATAAGATGAAGCAAAGATTACTCATCACAGATATATTTTATCTTCTTGATCTTTGCCCGACACTCTTCATTCTGTTTCAGCAGATCTATAATCGTCTGCTCCAGCTTCCTCTTATCTTCTTTGAATTGATCCCTATCTTTCTCTGCCTTCACCCTCAAAAACTTGTGCATGTTGGAAGTGGATGCATCAAGTTTCTTCTTCTCCTCCAAATCAGCTTGTGCATCAACCAGAGCTTGTTCAGCTTTGGCCTTGAGGACTAGTGTCACCTGATTTTCCTCAACCACTTGCTTAAGCTCATCTTGGGCAAACCTCAGGTCACGGTGAAGCTTTGCAATCTCATCCTTCAAGTCAAACCTTCTTTGACAATCGTTTAATGCATCACGAACTCTACCATCTTTGACTTCAGTATACATTTCCCATAGCTTCAACAGGGAATTATTGAGTGGACTAGGCCACACGGGATCAACCCAGTGCACAAAGTCACATCTTTCTCCTCCCTATATGATAGAGCAGAATCTATTAGAAATTTACACAGCGAAAACCTAATTTGAATGACTAAAAAAAGTTTGTATTTTTGACAGACCTCCCCTGAACAGGCCAAGAACCTCCTGCCAGTCCAACATCCTTCAAAAGCAACAAATTTGGAGGGCACGCAATTGCAAGAACAACGGATAGGTCCATCATCGGCTAATCCGTTGTAATCAGAGTCGTAGATGGTATTTGGACCCTAACAAGACAAAATGAGAGCTGAAATCCGAAATACCCAAATCAATATGAACCCTAACCCATCACAGAAAATCCACTTACATCGCTTCCAACAGAGCTTGGATCGGTGGAAGATTCCTCGCCATCGCCCCACGAAACCATGTCGTCGTTGACCGGAATGGATGGGGACAGGAGATCTACGACTCTTGTGGCGACTGGAGTGGATGGGGACCGGATCAGTGCCAGGGGAGAGGATGGGGACGGGAGTGGCGACGAGCAGGGGAGAGGATGGGGACGGGAGTGGCGACGGGCCCATTCGTCAGCGGGTAATCACGAGCCAATCTGTGGCTACTCCTACGCGGCCAATCACATTGCAGGAATCAGCATCTCGCGGATCGCCTCGCCAAACCTTCTAGAAGACCATATCTGACGGTTGTAGTGTGGCGCTCTGGTTTGGAGATGGTCAATGGGGTTTTGTAGGGTTTGACCATGACTGAAATGAGCTAGGGTATGACCTTTGACATAGCAAAAATTGTCGGAATGAGGCCATATTTGACACACTGCTCTATCTTGGTTGTAGAATAGTGTTGGGTACGGGGTTTAGGGTTTTCATTGAATAAAAAACCCATTTTTCATTTTATTAGTGTCAAAACAGGATTTTTTGTGAAGCAGGTACCAAATCGGCTCACCGAAAGAGCAACATCCAAAGAGATGGAAAATAATAGACCACCATATAGGTACATATAACCCTGGGTTTCGATATGAAAACATACTTAGCTACTTCAAACATTCCATACAAGATCCTGCCGATTTCGTGGAAGTGGGTCTGATTTGAACTGCGAGCGCCGCATAGTTTGGTCATGATTTTTTGAAAAAATCATTTTTAGATCCAAAATATGTACTTTCTTTAGAGATATTTGATGGTTTTCGCTGGATCGAAGTTATGGTTAGGTTTAGGTTTAGGTTTAGGGTTTACGGTCACGATTTCGGGGTAGGGTTAGGCAGAACTAATTCAAAAAAAATCAAAAAAATGGGAAATATTCACATGGCCTCCTTTTATGTTACCTACCACCTAGAAAAAACTATAAACATGTGTTATGGAAGTTTTTGTCAAAAACCCTTCTCAGAAATGAGCTCCGAGGTTCGAAGATGTATGGCTTTCGACTGAAATGAGCTAGGGTATGACCTTTGACATAGCAAAAATTGTCGGAATGAGGCCATATTTGACACACTGCTCTATCTTGGTTGTAGAATAGTGTTGGGTACGGGGTTTAGGGTTTTCATTGAATAAAAAACCCATTTTCATTTTATTAGTGTCAAAACAGGCTTTTTTTGTGAAGCAGGTACCAAATCGGCTCACCGAAAGAGGAACATCCAAAGAGATGGAAAATAATAGACCACCATATAGGTACATATAACCCTGGGTTTCGATATGAAAACATACTTAGCTACTTCAAACATTCCATACAAGATCCTATCGATTTCGCTGGAAGTGGGTCTGATTTGAACTGCGAGCGCCGCATAGTTTGGTCATGATTTTTTGAAAAAATCATTTTTAGATCCACAATATGTACTTTCTGTAGAGATATTTGACGGTTTTCGCTGGATCGAAGTTATGGTTAGGTTTAGGTTTAGGGTTTACGGTCACGATTTCGGGGTAGGGTTAGGCAGAACTAATTCAAAAAAAATCAAAAAAATGGGAAATCTTCACATGGCCTCCTTTTATGTTACCTACCACCTAGAAAAAATTATAAACATGTGTTATGGAAGTTTTTGTCAAAAACCCTTCTCAGAAATGAGCTCCGAGGTTCGAAGATGTATGGCTTTCGACTGAAATGAGCTAGGGTATGACCTTTGACATAGCAAAAATTGTCGGAATGAGGCCATATTTGACACACTACTCTATCTTAGTTGTAGAATAGTGTTGGGTACGGGGTTTAGGGTTTTCATTGAATAAAAAACCCATTTTTCATTTTATTAGTGTCAAAACAGGCTTTTTTTGTGAAGCAGGTACCAAATCGGCTCACCGAAAGAGGAACATCCAAAGAGATGGAAAATAATAGACCACCATATAGGTACATATAACCCTGGGTTTCGATATGAAAACATACTTAGCTACTTCAAACATTCCATACAAGATCCTGCCGATTTCGCTGGAAGTGGGTCTGATTTGAACTGCGAGCGCCGCATAGTTTGGTCATGATTTTTTGAAAAAATCATTTTTAGATCCACAATATGTACTTTCTGTAGAGATATTTGACGGTTTTCGCTGGATCGAAGTTATGGTTAGGTTTAGGTTTAGGTTTAGGGTTTACGGTCACGATTTCGGGGTAGGGTTAGGCAGAACTAATTCAAAAAAAATCAAAAAAATGGGAAATCTTCACATGGCCTCCTTTTATGTTACCTACCACCTAGAAAAAATTATAAACATGTGTTATGGAAGTTTTTGTCAAAAACCCTTCTCAGAAATGAGCTCCGAGGTTCGAAGATGTATGGCTTTCGACTGAAATGAGCTAGGGTTAGGCAAAACTAATTCAAAAAAAATCAAAAAAATGGAGAAACCTTCACATGGCCTCCTTTAATGTGACCTAGCACCTAGAAACAACAAATAGCATCAGTACATAGTTCATAGTTTACAAACAACAAATAACATCAGTACATAGTTCATAGTTTACAAACAACAAATAGCAACATAGTTCATAGTTCATAGATTACAACTTGCATTCAAAGCTCAAATTCAAATCTTTGATTTGCTCCTTGTGTTCGCAGATGGCTTAACACTCTTGCTCCTGGTTTCCCTAGCTGGGATATTCTGTTGTTTCAAAATCACATTTGTCTTGCTCCTTTTGGTCTTCACTTGGGGTTGTGGAGGTGGAGGTGCTGACGGAGTACTTGCACTGACTAGTTGAAGGTCACCTGTAGGTTCAATTATTTGCAATGGAACAATAGGAACAATTATTTCCTCCTCTCTTATAGCATCAAAACCATCAGAAGCCATGGCTTCAAATTCTCTGCCTTCAACCGATGTTTCTTCCTGTCTGGGCCTTTTCTTAGAGCTACGTCAATCAGAAATAAGATTATAAGCCACATAAAGAAGGGAAGAAATGCATAAAAAATGGAAGGTTGCACACATACCTAGCTGCCGGCATTGCAATTTCATTTGCTGCATTCTCCTCTTCCACTTCATTCTCCTCTGCATTTGCTGCTTGATTCTCCTCTGCATTTGCTGCTGCCCATTGTTCCTCTTCTCCAAATGATGCCTGTACTGGATTGGTACAAAGCCTAGCAATGTGCCCTAGGTTTCCACATTTTTTGCACTTACGCTGTTTTTTTACACGACCCTCTTCACCTGCTCTTATCCTGTTCTTCCTCGGTCTTCCTGGTGGTCTAGTCAGTACAGGAGAATGGAGTGTGAATCCCGGATCTACTATGTTCCATTGGTCTTTTCCAAGGAGTGCAGGACACATTGGAAGCATAAGCAGCCCTAAATTTAGCAACAGAGAAATATTCAGAGATGTACTGATCAACTTCACCATCTTGGCCCCCGATAACCGTCATGAGATGCAGGGCATGCATGCATGGCTTGCCACGGATCTGCCATTGCCTACAACTGCATTCCCTGCTTGCTAGGTTCACTGGATATCTCCATTCCCTATTTTTACTATCAGTATATGTGACCTCAGCTTCGTATGTGGAAGATCGAATGCATTTCATCTTCAGTCCTCTTGCCTTGGCATGCAATGCCTTAATCAGAGATGGGAGCATAAGATGGCCAACATATTTTGTTTCTGCAATTCTTTTGCGAAGAGCCATCTTTATCATGATCATCTGCCTAATCTTATCAAATGCTTGCCACACCAAAAGCTCTTTCACCGACTTGAACTTTGCATTGAAGCACTCTGCCAGGTTATTGGTCACATAGTCTACTTTGCAGATTTCATTGAATTTGCTTCTTGACCACAGCTTTCCATGATGTGCATCTAGGTACTCCTTCACCTGAGGATTGTGAGCATACAACACTCTCAAATGATACTCATGCTTCCTCTCACTGCATGTGTATGATGCTGGCCAAATATTCTCATCATAAACTCTACCTTTGAATTTATTTTTAAAATTTTGCGCTAGATGTCGCATACATTCCCTATGCTCCACTCCAGGGAATACAATTTCTACTGCACTCTATAAACCCTTGCAAGCATCTGTGTGTATAGCTAAACCTGGAGGGCTACCTATAATGTTGCGCAACTGCTGCAGAAACCAGACCCAACTTTCCTCGGACTCTACCTCCAACACACCAAATGCAACTGGGAATAGCTAGTTGTGTCCATCAACTGCAGAAGCTGCTACTAGCTGTCCTATCCATCTTCCAGTCAAAGCAGTTGCATCCACGGCCAAATAGGGCCTGCAACCATCCAGAAACCCCTGCCAGCAAGCTTTGAAAGAAACAAAAGCCCTCCTGAAGCACTCCTTCTCAAATAACTTCTTTTTTATTTTGTATTGAACTGTATGCTTGTCAATTTCTACAACGCTCCCTGGACTAGCCATCTCCACTTCAGCCTTAAATGTGTAAAGCAACTGAAAGCTCCCATTCCATGCACCATTAATCCTGTCAAGAGCCATTTCCTTAGCATAGAAAATTATCATGTAAGGTATATCAATCTTGAACTTCTCAAATAGCTTTCCATGGAGTGCTGTTGGACCAAGTGTTGGTTTTTCTCTCAACCAATCCATTACTACATCTGCCACCCACCTAGTCTTTGCTAGCTTTGTTTTGGCCTTTCCCCCTCCACCACCAGGTGGACAAGTGTGCTGATGTGGGTACTTTTTTATCTGAAATAAAATAAATAATGATGTCAACTACAATTTAAAAACATTACACAATGAACTGAAAATAGAATGAATCAATAATGTGAAGGGAATACACAAACCTGAATCAGTTTGCTCCTTAGCATCCGGGATGCATGCAACCTCCATCTACACCTATCATATGGACAGTGGACTGTGAACCTTTTTGGCTCACTCTTCTCAACCACATATTCATTTTCACTCAGAATGCAATATGTAGTCACTGCATTCCGACAGTCCACCATCGATTGGAATTCGGTGCCGACAGTAAGCTGTGGAGCTTCCCTATTCCACTCAATTGTTGGCATGTCCTCACCATCGTATTCATCTTAAACTAAGCTGTCAATGTTGTCCTCCCTCTCTTCATCATCAGTGTCATCAAATCGAGCACGACTAACGGGCTCCTCCGGATATTCATCTTGCATAGCTTGTTTACTAACTGTATCTACCAGTTCAGGGTACATCATCTCATCCTCATCATCAAGTCGAGGCACTTCCTCGTCAGGCTCTACATCTTCTTCTACAGCGGGTGCAGAAGCGAGAGGAGAAGCGGCAACACTAGTGGCACCAGTAGTGGCAGCAGACATGTTGTGGCTTTCAGAACCACTAGGTCTACTTGGTCGAGACCTACAAGGAGTGCCGACGCTCTCGCTATTAGCACAGACAGATGAGGTCTAAACTCCCTTCCCCTTGTCCCGTTCTCTGCGTGGCTGAAGCACATTGATACGGATTTTACCGAACTTGCTGTCAGCATTCAAAGTAAAAAGCAATCCAAGATGCTCATCGCAAGTTAGCGGGAGAAATGTTTGCTGGGTACTGCTGAAATAGTACAGTTCAACAGCATCCGCATCGCTCCATGGATATTGTCTACATAGTGCGTCGCGAAAATCTTTGAACGAAATGCTTGTTTCCACCACCTTCGGATAATAAAATCCACCAAGGTAGTGTGGTTTAGTACCACGTAGCACACTAGTTTCCATCCTAACTGCCAGCCGGAAAGCAAGCGCTGGATTAATCCTATCGATTGAAATGGTTGCAGTTAGGCCGGGAACAAATCAGCAAAATTGGAACGATTAACGCTACTAACGGTCAAATACGCCCTAATTTACGAGCTTTCTCATCAATTCGAGGGGAAACGATACTTACCCAGGTGTAATCCATGAATTATCCGCCGCTGATTCGATCCAATCCTCTCCACGATCGATGGGCCGGAGGGCGTCCTCCCCCGACATCGCTTCGTAATCCCGGATGGGGAGGTGGGGTAGTTGTGGCGGAGGCGCGGCGTCGCTGACGAAAGGAATACGGTTAGAGGGTTGAGGGCACAACGGCGACGGAGGCGGCACAACGGCGGCGGGCGGGGAGGAGCCAGGAGCGGCGCGGTATTGGAGGATCCATCTGTTTTAGGTTTTTTTACTCAGACAAACTGCTCCGACCGACGTGTCACCTTGCGTCCCCACTCGTCAGGACGCAACGGTCAAGAGCGCCACCATCATACACAGTCTGACTGGCCCCACTCGTCAGAGTTAACGGTCAATGCCTTGACCAACGGCAAATGCCCAGTTTGTCCATTTGTGAGAGTTTCAGACAAGGAAGAGGGGAAAAGTGAGCAAAAGTTAAGCGGGTGGGCATGGCTGAGTAGTACTAAGTAACTAGGGGCATAGAAATAGAAATCCCTTCTGAAAAACGGGTCATATTATCTCCTCGACTTAAGGGATTCAAAGAAAGATCCCAGGAAGAAAGGTCGTAAGAGGAAAAGGCACGTAGATGACGACTTAGATGAGACGAAACGTCCGTGGAATATCGCTCAGCTACGTCCCTTTTACACTTAGCAAATTCTATTGTAACCATGTCAATGTGATCATGAAATAAAAATTGGCTTCTCTCATGTGAAACTCGAGAATCTGTACCATCTTTTATTTCCCAATGATCTTATTGTTATCATCTGTTTACCCGAAATTGCCTGTGTTGCTTGTTGGTAAACTGTCTTTCATATTGAATCCGCCTTAAGGTGATGAAAACACAATGTTTTGCCAAATTAATGTTTGTCTGCTAGCTTTTTGCGCCGGGTTGCTTCAAAGCGTTTCGGCACCGAAAGGCGACACTTGTTCTGGGTCTAAACAGATTGGTCATTGTGTACCCTGTTACTCAGCAGGTTTGCTTCGCAATAGGTTTGCCGACGCTTAAAGGCTAAGGTGTCAAGGCCAGAATAAACTGAGGCATAAAAATTGCAAGTTTTGCAAATAAAAAAGCTGATTACATACAGCAAAAAACTTAGTTGTTTCTGGACATATAAATTATTTGGACGGCTTTACATCGTGCAAATTACATTTTCAGGGATGGCTGGCTCAAGGAGCAAGTTCGGCTCATGCAGATTTGTCTGCCTCTTCGCCTTCATCGTCAGATTGGGTGGGAGTTGGCGGGCACGACACCTCCTTGAAGAATGTGGTAAGGGAAACCATGTTGGCGATTTTGCTGGCATAACTGGAGACGGACTGCAAGATTTTCTTCCGATCTTGGGTGTCCAGCGGAGAGCCATCCTCTTTCTCAAGGGGAAAGTCGGATGCAACACGCCAAGCCTCCGCCTCCGGGTAGTGTGCCATCATTAGGCCCAAAGCCGTCTTGGCACCTCCACGAGCGCTGGATCGAAGCCGATCTTCAAAGGCCGACGTTGCATCGTCCAGTTCAGTTGTCAAGCTTCCAAGGTCCGTCAGTGGCTCGGGGTTGCCGGGAAAGAATTTCTCGGCAAGCTTCTTTCCTGAAGAAATGATCTTCGGGAGGAGTTCCCCTACTTCCAATATCCGGTCAAGCCGGTTTTTCGCTGTCAGTTCATGGCCATAACCCGCCGGAGCTGTAAAAGGCGAAGTTCATGTTATAAAATGGCTAAGACAGAAAGCAGTGAATTTGAGGTTTTAAGTAACTTACTCAAAAGCTGATTGTCGATTGCCACCGATTCATCGAGGCGCTTGTCAAGCCGGTCCTGGACTTCACGAAAGGCATCTTTGTGATTCTGCCTCTCCGTCTCCAGGATTTGTTCGGCTTGCGCAAGGCTCTTCTTGGCCGTCTCTAGCTCCGTCGACATTGATTGGTTAAGCTTTTTTAGCTCAATGTTTTCGTCGGGGAGCCGGTCGAGGATGCCGGCGCTCTCGGCAAACTCCTTGGCTTTTATAATGGCATCTGGAAGACAAAATGTCAGCGGTATAAAAATAACCGTCATACAAAGTTAAGTTTTCAGCATTCGTACCTTGGTACTGAACGTGATCCGCCTCGAAGCCGGCGATGATGGCGTCCTTGTTTGCCAGCTCTGTTTTTAGCCGGCGCATCTCCTGATTTCGCACACCAAAAAAGTTGATCGTTTCAGCACCAATTTTGCGATGGATCTGCGTAAGGAGGTGCTAAAAGCCTAAAGCTATATTGAAGAGCAAGACTGGCTACAGGATGGCATTTCATCGCTAGGGGGCTAAACATATGCATACGCATCATCTCGGACCACTATGTCGGCTAGTTTGTAAAACTTAACCCGGCATAGTGCTCGGGGGCTACTGGGAAGTCATTTACCTGTAGTGTCGAGAGCGTCATGCCGGCTTCAAAGCTTTCAGCAAAGTAATTTTGCTGATCCTCAAGGATCTCTATGACATCAAAGGTGTCATAGGCCTTGGTTTGGTCCGGTTCATCATCCCGGACAGTTGTTCCTTTCCTCCGGGGAAACCGAGGTGCACGCATGAACCGGCTCATGAACTCCGGCTTGATGCGGCCCTCGTCATCGAAGGCCTCCGCCTTAATCAGAGGAAAAGTTGGGGCATCATTAGCCGGAGCTTCAGCCCTTGATGGAGAAGTTTCTGCCGTCTTCCCCGTCATCTCCGTCCATTGGGTGGGAGGTATAATCCCGGCTCTCCCGAGAATTGGACCTACCACCATGGTTCGGGGGGAGCTCTCCTCCACCGGAGTTGGCTTCGAAGCCGAAGGAGTTGGGGGAGGAACGACTGGAGAGGCCTTCTTACATGTGGCGCATACCTTATCCTGCAATGCCAAAGGGGTAAGAATGCAAAGATCCGGCAAAATTGCAAGAGCAAATAAGACACGTGTTAAGCCGACTTACTTCTTGTTGGGGATGTTGAGCCCGGCAAGAGCGTCGTCATCCTCGGATGACTTAACGCCAATCGTGGTAGACTGGCTTTTCCTCTTTCGGCTCTCTGCAGTAGCCGAAGAAAAGGAGATGGGTCGCGTTGGCGCCTTGCTGGATGATGGTTTGCCAGCAGGACGAGCGGCGGAAACTCCGGGAATCTGACATATTGCATGTTAATCTGTTAAAGGCAAAATCGAATCCTTCAAAGAATTGAACTTTGGTTCGACAAAGTACCTTTGGGGGAGGGTTGGATGCCGTATACATCGGCAGCGATTCCTCATATTGCCGGCCTTCGCCAGGCCGGGCTTTGATAAGCTTGTTGAAGCGAGCCTCAAAGAGGCCTTGCTCCAGGTCCTTTTTACTGATCCGCATGGGATCATAGTCGCCTGTGTACTCGCATAAAAGCCGAGCACGATGTTGGAGGGGCTGGATCCGTCTCTTCATCCAGCAAATTATTGTGTCCTCCCTAGTTAGGGGAGGTGAAAGAGCATTTCCTAAACCCTATTGATTTTGTGTGTTAGTTAACAACACCAGTGATCATCTGATATGATGCTAAGTGGTGCAGGTTAATTGTCATATTTCTACCCTAAGCATCAACCACCAAAAAGGGAAGTTTTGGCAGAGTTTATTTGCTGCAGGACAATTCTAGGCCGGAGTCTCCGGTCTACCTGGGCCGGAGTCTCTGGCCCCTAGATTTCCCTGCCATGTGCCAAGTTGTGGTGCGGCTCTGTTAACACTCCGGAGCATCACCGGAGGATGCTCGGAGTCTCCGGGAGGCCGGAGTTTCCGGCCCTTGGTGACCGGAGTCTCCGGCCTGTTGAGCATCATCGACAAAGTCTCCGCTGAGGTGCGGAGTCTCTGGTCCCCCTGACCGGAGTCTCCGGCCCTTCCCCGAGTGAACCAAGTGTGGTGCGGTTCTGGTGCCTGTCCGGAGGGACCCCGGGAGGAGCCCGGAGTCTCCGGTCTACACCGGAGTCTCCGGCCCACTTAGGCCGGAGTCTTCGGTCCTAGTGGACTCTACTTGTTGTAATTGTGACAGATGTGTTGATTTGGTAGCCCCCAATTAAGTTGTGGGTGTGTGCCCCAAAACATTGTAAAGGCTCCGGTTTCCGCCTTGAAGGATTCCGATAGTGGAAGGTGAACCAAACCCTCGGGTGCGGTTCATCGAAGAATAGGGTGAGGCCTTTGTGGCATCTTGAGTAGGCCTCTTGTGGCGAGCTCACACCCCTCCAACGAGACGTACTCCCTTAACAAGGAGGAACTCGGGAATACATCCTTGTCTCCGCATGCTTCTACTTTCGGTTATCTCTTTCCCTTAGTTGTCTTTACTTGTTTCGTTATTTGCCTAGTTGTTTTAGTTTGCTTCTCATATAGGTAAATTCACCGTAGTTGCATATCTAGAGAATTTACCTTTGTATTAAGCCAAAAATCGAAAAAGAATTAAAAATTGGTGTAGCACCTATTCACCCCCCCTCTAGGTGCCCATACGATCCTTTCAAGAGGGGTGCCGGAGGTCAGCTCTGTGATCCTGGCCTTGATGGCGGCAAGCTCCGCCGGCATTCTTGCTGCCGGTTTCTTCTTCCATGAAGGGAGTTCTGTTGCGGCCCTATCTTCAAAAGGAGCAAGACCCTGCAGCCTGTTTGGAGGCGCTACATCCTTGCAATAGAAGAAGGTGGATGCCCACCCCTTAGCCGAATCCACGATTGGCACTTGAGGGTACCAATCTATATCCCGGCGGCAATTAAAGCTGATGGAGCCGGCAATTAGCAGTTCTTTCTGAACTGTCTGCCTCTTGACTCGAAGCAGTACTGAAAGAAGTCTAACCTAGGAGCTAATCCTAAGTAGCCTTCGAACAGCACTACGAAGCCGGATATGTAGAGGAGGCTATTGGGGGTGATGCTATGAAGCTGGAGACCATAATGGTCCAGTATCTCGATCAAGAAAGCCGAGGGTGGCAAAGAGAACCCCCTGACAACGTGAGAAGAAAGAAGTACCCGTTCATCCTTGATTGGAGTTGGAGAGGGGTCACCAAAGGCGGATCGCCAAGTCGGCGCCGACTCTGAAGACGGAAGAATGGCCCCATCGGCCATCATTCCCGTCAACTCGACATCATCCACCACCGAGCAACCCCAGTTGTGGGTCGGGTTGTTGGCGGCGCCATCGTTGTCGCCGGCTTCCTCCTCCTCTTCTTCTTCAGTGGCCCGGGCCTCTTCGGCCATATCGGTGGCGGCTGCGGAAGCCGAAGCAACCGTAGCCGCAGCTTCGGCTGCAGCTTTAGCTAGGGCAACCTCGTCACGCCCAGAGACTACGGCGGAGGGGGCTGCCGGAGCGGGGGAAGAGGCAGCGGGAGCGGCAGATGGTGCGGATCCGGCGGCCGCGGCGCCGGAGGCCAAGCCACCCACCGGCGGCGCCAAATCAAGAGGCGTAGCGTCGACCACAGGGGAGCTAGGAGTGCTGGATGCCATGGACGGAGGAGAGAAGAGCTCAAGATCGGAAGAGATGAGATTTGGAGGAGTTGGACGCTAGGGTTGCGAATGGAGCGGTAGTCGCGACAAAGGCGAGGCGACCGGTATTTATAGCGGAACGCCGAGATACGTGCAACGGTCCGGAGCCGAGATTTTCGCCACGCGTCACGGGATCGACCGTTGGAGACGTTTCCTTCCCTCCGACGCCTCGGTTCTAGTGCGGGAAAAACGGAAACTAGCCCCTACATTCAAAGATGCCACTCCACTCACTCTGCCTGGTCTGACAAATCCATCACATCGGCGGACGCGTGTCAAAGTATACTCAAGTGCTTTTCGGCATGAAGAGCCGACACACCGAAGTCGACAAGCCTGTTCGGCACAATTGCAGGTTTCTGGGAATGCTCCAAGACTGACGACGGATGAAGAATTTCCCGGACAACACATTGCCGGAAGATTGAAGCCAGCCGTTAAAGTACTTGAAGCTTTCCGGGGGCTACTGTTGGGGTTATGCCGAACAGGTACCCATACGGAGGAGACTAAAGCCAGCGTACCAGGGTGGCCCATAGTGGTGGTAAGCCGAATTCCGGCTTACCGGGCGGCCCAGTACGATGAAGCGCAGGAGGCCCATCCGGCTAAGGGAAAGTTCCAGAAGCCGGCCCGCACTGAGGATGACTTAACCCACAAGGCGGGGCCCAAGCCGGATTAGAGTAGGACTCTTTGACTTAGTCGGTTAGGTTTCCTCCTGTAAGCCCTAGGTCCGGACGCCTTTATAAGCCGGCCTATGGGACGCCTCAGGGCAAGCTCTAACACACCTTTCATTGTAATTGGCGCATATTGCCTTATAGTGAATTATAGCAGCACGTAGGGTTTCGCCACCGTTGCGAGATCCGAAGCTGGGTAAACCCTTTGTCATCTCGTCGCCGGAATACCCCATGTCTGCAAAACCCCTCTCTCTACCTAGCTCGATGGCACCCCTGCCGCGGCTAGATTCGACAATACCACGACACTCTCCCGGGACCACGCTTTCCAGTTGCTTATCAATTTGCCAAATCAAAGCTGCTTCCGCGTAGTCTCGTCCTTGTATTAACCCGATTGGGCAATTCTCTCTTCTCTCTTACCCGAGCCTTCATGCCCGTGGATTCTGCTCTTGCATGACGCAGAGCGTGTATCGTGTGAATCTCGTATCTGAACTCGTGAATTGAGAGCACACCCTCGTAGATCCCTATCAACGACGCCGAGGGCAAAGAATTACACTACTTTACTTCCTTCCTCTGCTCTCGCCCTGCTACAGTCGCGTTGAGAGTCGCTTCCCGAGGACCGGGCCGATCTGGCCACTCCGCCGGAATAGCTGGCCGGAGCTGGTGCTGGTGAGGTGCCGGAGTAGATTTAGGTAGTTTAGGTGTAGATCTAGGGTAGGTGTACAGGTTTTTTCTGTGCTTGCCTACATGGCGTATGGCGTCATGCCGGTCTGGAGCTCGCTACGGGCGCCTCCGAGCGGTGCTGCGTGGCTTACGGCGACACATCTTCTGGTGATGGCGGCGTGGTGCCCGCGTGTGGCCGGAGCCGGTGTCTCCTTCAAATAAGCTCGATGCGTTTTGTCCTCTGCATCTGGCTTTCTCAGATCTCCGAGGCGGGGAAGGAGTTGGTGCGGATGGAGAGCTTCTGGCGGCTTTTCCCCTCTGGCGGATTTCTTGCGAGCTATGCGAATGGCGTTCTGCGTCGATTCCAGCTCGACCGCCTGCTCAGGTCGGGGCGTGTCTCCCGCCGATGCGGCTTCTTCGTCGCGCGAGCGACAAATGCGGCGATATCAACGGGATCTGATTCCCAACAGGCGTGTGCAGGCGACTCAGCGGCCATCCGGATTCTTCTCGTCCTTCTCTACGGCGGATACGGTGGTGCGACGGCGAGGTCGCGGATGGCGGCGGAAGTGGAGTTGCAGATTTCCCCAAGGTTGTGTGCGTTATTTTGTTGTTTTTCGGGGTGTTTTTCTGCAATTAGGGGACAGCTGTGTGTGTCTGGATGTTTCCAGTGTAACCCGGGTGTAATATCTAATAATCCAGATACATTTCCCTAAAAAAAAAAGAGGGCAAAGACACCAGAAAGGGAGGAACATCCTGACCGAAGCAGCAAATACAGGAACGTGGAGACGGAAGGAATACTTTGCCCGTTCCGGAAAGGCGAAGCGATAGCAAAGAACACCCCTACCTCATTTCCGTTCAGATTCCATTCCACTCATCACTTCGGTCAGAGAGAGAGAGAGTGAGACGAGCGAAGCGTGCGTGCGCGTGCGCGCATCGCGTCGTGTCGTGTCGAGCCACCTCGTCTCGTCTTGGCAAAAAAGTCCGTCCCACTCTCCTCCCCACTCCTCCTCCCCCCATACCCACCTCCGCTAACCCTAGTCGCGTCTCCCCGGAGCGGAGGTACGGAGGCCGGAGGCCGGCGGCCGGCGCAGCTTCATGCCCCCACCGCGCAGCAGCGCGGGAACGACGGTACGTCGCGAGTCCTCCCTCGATTTCGTCGTCTTCCTTGCCCCCGCCTCGCGCGGTGGGCAGCTGGTTCGGGGGGAGTCTGTGTTGCCCGGGTCACTGGGGGAGGAGGATACGGGATTAGCGGGGCTAGGTGGCCTCCCATGTCTTCGATCCGGTGTTGGTCGATGCTACATCGGTGATTCCGGCCGGGGCGCTCTGCAGCTGGGTGTAGTAGGGTTGCTGTGGTGGCACGGCAGTGGGGAGCGGATTGATTTCTCTACACCGGGGAGAAAGATGGAGGGTTTTTGGTGACTGGGTGTGATTTGGTCCAGTAATCAATCCGAGTAAACTTTCACCTATCCGATCCTATTGTTCTTCACCTATCCGTCTCTTGTCACTCCTCGTGCTAGCCTAGCCCAACTAAGCACATATAGGAAGGCCAGTTCATGGCCCTATAACTACCAAACCGCACGTCTCTCTACCTTCCTGCAATGTTCAATTGCGATTGGTCAGTGCAAAAAAGGAAGGTTGGTTAGTAGACAATCTTCGGTGATGTATCCCCGCTGGTGAGGCCGAGTCCGTTGGTTGCGTTTCCCGCGCTGAAAGCTACACGTTTGGATGGGGTTGCTTTGCTTGGTTATATAGCTCGCTAATGTTCCGTCTGGCTTCAAGGTTGACATGGCCACCCTAGTGGTGGTTTAGTGTATGGGAGATAATCTCAGCATTTGAGTGTAAGGTGTCGATAATAGATAGAAGCTCCAACGCCGTGTGTCAAGTCGCGGTGCCCCCATAGAAGGTGACCACTTTCGGGTTATCTACTTTTTTTTCTTTTAAAAAACACGGAAAGTCCCCGACCTCTGCATCGATTGATGCATATAGCCAGTTCGGGTCATCTACTTTTTTTTTCAAAAAGGGGAAAGACCCCGGCCTCTTTATCGATTGATGCATATAGTAGCCATTTCGGGTGATCTACTTTTTTTCGTAAAGGGGAAAGACCCCGGCCTCTGCATCGATTGATGCATATAGCCATTTCGGGTGATCTACTGCGCGCTGCAATGTAATTTAGTCATTTCTCTTTCATGCTGTATGGTGGCCCTTTCTAAACAATATTAAATAATTACTTGAACGCCAATAGGTAGGTATAGAGTTTGGCATTCATCAGAAAGTTGTTTATGTAAGAGTACTTCTGCGGATATGGAAAGGGTCACATGCAGATTTCTTAGTTAGTTAAGAGATATGAGAATAATGTGGTTACTGCTCGCTGTGGATCATTGCTGCTCATTTTGATTTTCTCCTTTTGTAATAATGTGGTTGTGTGCATCCTCGATGTCTTGACTAGGTTCTTGATATCGTGGCCGGGTGTCATTGATATCATCTTGATATTAATATATTACCCTTTGTCGGAAACAAGTTGAGATGACAATATTTTACCTGGTTTTACGGTACATCCAAATTGATATGGCCCATCCATTCTTGTCGGTTCTATGGTTAAAATTAACTTACTCTACTCGCCAACATAAGTAGTATTGCTGGGTTCAGGGGTAAAATCGGAAGAGTATGGGAAAAAAATCCTGCATCTTGATCTGTTAAACTGGATAAGAGAAAATTTAGAATTCCTGTGACTAGAAGACTGAATGCCTGGGGAGCTAATCTGCGCCGGTGACCGCATGTGCGGTCAGGGGGTGGCTATACTCCATCTACGGAGAGAAGGAACTTGGGGAGCACACAGTTGAGCTGCTGCTGTGGCCCCCAGGGAGAGGATGAAACTGAGGCTGGTCAACGGAGCCAAGGCCGTGGCGGCATCCATTGCTATCATGAAATTAATGCAGCTCCAATGGCGTACCAGCGAGAGGCAACTGATTGATGAATGCATTGATTCTTCTGCTTCGTGCATCGTGCGCTGCACGAAGGGGTAATGTACATTTTCTTCTTTTAGTTCTCTTTCCACGAACTTCTGGATCTTATATTCGAGAACGATGGCCGTGATGTTTGATTGATGGGTGAACTATAATTTCGCTTGTACATGGAACTTGGAATGTTTTGCAGTGATATGTTAATTTTAACCTTTTTTCTTTCACTTGAATGGTTGCTCGGTTAGCTGCTGGGGAATTGTGCTTTTGATCTCCGCTGCGTGCTAACCATGCACCGTGTGGTGAGCATGTGAGACACATCTGAGCTGCAAAACATTTCTCTATCAGTTAATAAATTGAAGCAACACCATTGTATTCGAAGGAGAATGAACAGCCTTCCCCTATGACTGTAGGGGTGGATGACCATGTGGCGGTATGAGAGTGGCGGGCGGCATTCGTCTAGGAGAGGCTGAGCACAGTTTATAAGAAGTAGATGTGAATTTAAAACGGCAGAGATTGACCCGTTAATTATGGATCAGAATACAATTGCCATATTAAAGAAAACGTCTATACAGGAGAATGGCTACAATGCTTTATAGATCAACGGCTAGATCAGAATTATACTACTTCCTATGTACCCTAAAATAGCTTTAAGTATTTGTTGGAGAAAGCGAACATAATGTGTGTATTGACAACTGCATAATCTTACTATATGTACGGGAGAATTATGGGCCACACTGGCCAAGTCATGCTAGATGGGCTGTGTGTGCCAAGTAATACCCTCTACCTGCGACATTGTATCTGTTCTTTATACACGCTTATTTATTTTCGCGACATTGTGCCACTAGCAGGACAACTTTAGCATTTCCATATGTGGCTACAGGTTAAGCTGTTGTTTTTGTTGTGCAATTGCCAATTGGATTGATCTTCATGAACTGAAGTAACATCATTATGTATTCTGGCAGGAGCTGATGTTCTAGAACAAGAATTGGGCTTGTCAGGGGAAACAGCATCATGGATCCCAGCAACGGTTCATGTTCTAGAACAAGAAGTGGGCTTGTCAGGGGAAAGATCGTGGTTCCCAACAAGGGATCGTGTTCTAAAACCCGGAGTGGGCTTGTTAGGATATACAATACTGTGGATTCCACTGAGGGTTCATCTTCTAAAGCACGAAGTGGGCTTGTTGTGGTAAATAACATTGTGGAAGATTCCAACGACGGTTCATCTTCTAGAACACGAAGTGGGCTTGTTAGGGTAAATAATATCATGGATTCCAGTGAGGGTTCAGACTCTAAGACACAGAGTGAGCTTGTTGGCGGAAACATTGCTACGGATTCAAATGATGGTTCATGTTCTAAAACACGAAGTGGACTCGTTAGACGAAACATCGCTGTGGATTCCAATGATGGTTCATGTTCTAAAACAAGAAGTGGGCTTGTTAGAGGAAACATTGTTATGGATGTCAATGACGATTCATCTTCTAAAACACGAAGTGGGCTTGTGAGAGGAAACAGTGCTATGGATTCCAACAAGGATTTATTTTCTAGAACACGAAGTGGGCTTGCTAGAAGAAGGCCCTCTGTTAAGGCATGCAAATATCTAACTTCTTCACTTATTCATTTGTTTTTGGTCCAACATGATAGCATGTAAAAAATCATCACTTCTCCTTTCCTTTTTCTAGGTAGAAAACAAGGATGAACCAGTCATTAAGGGGATGTCTGATGAATCTTGTGAAGCAGACAGTTCAGGAAAAAATGGATCAAATCAGAGCAATGATCTGGTATCTTGTAATCACCCTTTCTTGTATTGCTTCATATCTGAAATACTATATCTGAGCAACTATAATTATTCCACTAGGTTCAAATCAAGAATGGCCCAGTCATCAAGGGGCCAGATGGATCTTTGGAAGAAGACGTACCAGTACAACATGAATTAAATTACAAGCGTGATCACGTATGCCACAATGTTCCTTTTTCTTTTGCACTACTTTATCTAGAACACTGTATCCAAGCTGTAACAATTATTCCATTACTAGGTTCATTGCAAGGATGAACCAGTCATGAAGGGGCCTGATGGATGGTGGAAAGAAGAAAGGCCTGCAAACAATGGATCAATGCACAAGACTGATCTGGTATGCTGCTGTAATCTCTTCCCTCTGTTGCTCGATTCTGTCTAGGACGATATATCTAAAGATATTATGATTGTTTCACTACTAGGTCCAAATCAAGGATGAGCTTTTCAGTAATGGGCCGTTGCCTGATGGATGGTGGAGAGAAGACAGGCCAAGAAATAATGGAACTAACAAGACTGATCCGGTATGCTGGAAGGTTCCTTTTTTGCTCTCTCAGTCTTCTCTATTTAAAACAATGTATAGGAATATCTGAGTCATTACTCATTAGGCAACCTAGTTTCATTTTGAATTGAAATAAATGTGTCCCCAGCACCTATATCAAACTATCTGCTGAACATTGTACTACTTGCCAACTATAATACTGGTCTGTGCTTCATTTTCATCGAAGGAACTCCATTCTCAAATCACCCTGCTAATATCATAGTTCAGCTCTAACTCTTTCAGTCTTTCCTGCCTCCTAGCATGCTTTACTCCTGATCTATACAATAGTAAGTGTTAATGTAAATACTGATTACATGTTTTCTCCCGTCGTTCTCAAGGACTTCCAAGAAGCTGAGGATCTGAATAAGTTATTAATATGTACCCGAGATGGGATAACAAGTAGCTTTAAACTGCTTACTGAGCTGTCTTATAGTGTTTTGGGATATGCTCGAGTTTTCTTTGTTACTGTAAATAGGCTGTTACAGAATGCCTAAAAAAAATCTTAGTCTGCCTCACATTGTTTTGTTTACTTTCTATTGAACCCTTCTTCTACCTATAATTCTTTTGATCTCTGCAGTACTACATTGATCCAGTTAGTGGCTATGAATTTCGTTCTCTGAAGGATGTGCAACGTTATGTTGAATCAGGAGACATAAATCAATGCAGTTTGAAGCCGAAAAAGAGAACTGTCCGGGATGTTTGTATTACACAGAATCAAGCTCATGTGAGTACCTTTCAGCACCTATTGTTTTCACTCACTGTAGCTTGCATATTTGTTCCATTAGAACATAAAAGGAATGTGTGTGCTAGGTAGGTATCATAATTACCATGCACACCTCCAGTTGAACCTTTCTATTGTTGATGGATATTGGCAGTTTGGTCCTAGTCATATGATACATTCTAGGTCATGCACAACTGGCCGCTTGTTAATTGCTCTTATCCTGGCATCCTGTTTGTCCCCTTGTAAAAATTAGGAATGCACCTGCTTTTGTGCCGCTTGTGCAGACACATCAGAGTTGGAATTTCAATGCACCCTGTGGTGTGGACAACAGATGATCATAGAACTCCCAATATTTTTCTGAACTTTTGTCCACTTGGATAGATTGGATATGAAATTTTAGGAGATGGGTCAAACAAAAATTTATTTTGCGAGCCACTTTTATTCTTCTGATAGTTACAACTTATTACATCATTTTATTAAAATCAGACAAAAGCATCATCTGAACATGCAAGAGATCGTAAATCCGTAGTTTCTGAAATATAGTTTCATTTGGTAGATCATACCTGAAACTTTGGCGTGTAGTTAAACAAAAAATCTCTTATATATGTGGCTTTCTTTTTCTTTTCCGATGATAACTACTTATTAGATTATTTTGTGAAAATCAGACAAGAGCATCATCAGAATGCACAAGGCCAGGTACTGCTGATAAGGGTATTCAATGTGAATTACTAACTTCAGAAGGGATCACGCTACCGCGGGAGGAACTATCTAGTACGTATACTGAAAATGTGACGTTACAAGACTATGATGTCATGAAACCAATGCAAAAATATGCCAACAAGGTTGATTTATTGGAACACAAGAGTGTTCGACCGGTCTCTGCAGGGGGAAAGAAATCTGTTAAAAGAAAAGCACCGAATGCAGAGGTGAAACCCAAGAAGTGTAAAACCACGAATAAAGAAAAGATCGCAACACCTTCCCGAGCGTCACCCTGTTTAGCTGCAGCGAATGTTTATCCTCAAGGAAACACCCAACCTGGAGATGGACCAACCAGTGTAAATCTTGTCAATCAGGTACAGCCTATTCAAGAGGGAACTGCAGATGGGTCACAGTTCAGCCAAGCAGACACTGTCATTCAGATACAAACCAATCAGGAGAGCATTGCCAATCAGTTACAGTCGAGCCAAGCAGATACTATGGTTCCAACACAGACTAATCAGGAGGGGACTGCCAATCAGTTACAGGCGAGCAGCAGAGCAAAGAGTGCCAATCAAATACATGCTATGCAGGAATACAGTACCAGTTACTCACAGCTGAGGGAAGCAGATACCATTAATCAAGGAAATACTGCCAGTCAGTTACAGTCGAGCCAAGAAAAGACACCCATTCAAGTTCAGACTGGACAGGAGTATGTTACGAATCACTCACAGTTGCAGCAAAGCCATAGACACACTGTGAACCAAATACAAGCTAATCAGGAACGCACCACCAATCAGTTAAAATCGAGGCAAGCAGACACCGTCGTTGGAATACAGACTACACAGGAATACTTTGCCAATCACTTAGAGCCGAGGAAATCAGGCGCTGCTCTGAACCACATGCAGATTAACCAGGAAACCGTTCAATTACAGTTGGGCCAAGCTGACACTGTGAAACAAATGCAAACTGTGCAGGAAAGCTGTACCAATCAACTGATCCAATCCTTAACTGCTAATAAAAAACAGACAACACAGGAATATTTTACCAATCACCCGAAGCAGAGCCCAAGAGATAATGTGAATCATATGCAGATTAACCAAGGAAACTCTGCCTATCAACTACAACTGAATCGAGCTAACCCTGTGAATCAGATAGCTATGCAGGAAAACACCACCAATCGATCACAGCTGATCCAGGGTTTAACTGTCAACCAAATACAGGCTATTCGGGAAAACAATACCAGATACTTGCAGCCACGTTATGCTGAGAATCCTATCCGGCAGTCTGGTTTCGCTCAGACTCCTGAGTGGGGACATGGAGCACCTGTCACCGACTTTTGGAAAAATGTTGAAATTCAGAAGCCATCAGCCCCTGCAAGAACAGACGCAGCGCCTATAGCAACATCCTCGTCAAATGTTCAACGGCAACATGCGCCTGCCCCAGAACCCATTTTGCCAACACAGGCTGCGACACCCGAAGCTGCTGATACATCTGGGTTTGCCTTGCCATTATTTGGAAATACCTGGTCGGATCCATGCATCGAGTTCGCGTTCAAGACCCTTACAGGCGACATTCCTGTTCTGGACGACAGCCTGTCTGTCCCAGGCTACTTACCTCTGCAACACGACTTGAATAAAATTGCACCACCAGATAATCCTGCTCCCTCCGTTGACTATACTAAAAACTATACACAAGTCGAGCCGAGGCCATCGGATAGGTTCTACAATGGTAGCTGGTTCCCTCCCCAGTGACAGCCCGCCCTGGGAGGAAAAAAACGGAAGAACATTTTGTACTTGCAGAAGGCTGATGATCAGAGGAGTGACCAAGGGACCAAAGCTCGAAGCAGTCGTCTTACCAGCTTCTTAAAAGCAGTAGTGTTTCCATGATCTCTTTACGATATATTTTGTATGTAGAAAAGCCTGTAGTTTCTTCTAACTTTATTAGAACACTCTGTACATCCCATCGTATCGTAGGGGTGAGAACGGCTTCGTGGAAACGATGCCGTTGTAGATGATATGGCTTGTGTTTTTTGTTTTCTTTTGCGTTCTGTGCAGTTGCCTGGTTAATTTCATTTGCTGTATCACCAGGGCTTGACTCACTAACACACCGTTGCAAGGACTTTTAAGTGTAACTATTTTTTGCAAGTGATCCTGTTATGCGGATGACAGAGCACTCACCGCGATAATTCCCTGGGAGTCACTTCAATATGTAGGAATATCGGAGTTGTATCTCCTTAATACTAGTCCATAGTACTAATAATTCTGAATATTAAGTCTAGGTGTGACTGGCTTTCTGTTTTAGTTCTGATGGGCTTGCAATGCCCTAGTTCTCCTTATGTTCACAGAAGTTATTACTCACTACGTATTTACTAGTAGAATTATTGTCGGCCAAACATTTTAGGATTTAAGTGTCAAACATCTGCAACACACAATTGAGAATACTGTGTCCATTGTTTTAATGTATACCTATATTTATTCCATAAAACATATTTTTGCACAAATTGATGCTGAAAGTGTCAAAAGTTCTGGTTTAATGCGGACGCACACAGAACCTGTGCATCCGTGTCTCCTCCCGATTGCAAGCCACACAAAGACCTTCTATGATTCCTGCGCCTTGGTTCTTCTCCCACCGCCAGGACATTCTTGGCTAACCTCCAGCGGTGAGTGCACCTTGATCTTGTTTGGAACATCGCCAGCCACCCTCGGTGCTCATCACATGTTGAGGAAGCACTCATCACATGTCGAGGAAGCACTTGGCCCACCTGCATTTGAACTCTTAAGATATAGTTTCACTTTTGAGGTGATATGCTTAGCGTGTGTTTGGTAGCCCGGGTGGGCCGTCTCACCTCATACGGGCTGAGCCTAGCTATGTGGAGTACATACAAGTGTGGTTTACATTGTGGTATTTGTTAGGTTGTGTGAGGTAAGCTCTGCTCAGTTGAGGTTGTGTTTGGTGTCCTGTATGACATGAGCTAGGCCAGACTTTGTTAAACAACAGTTAGGTCCCTAGATAAAAAGAAACACAGCAACCGGGTCCCTGATTACAAAACTTAAAAAGCAATCGGGTCTCTAGGCTTAGGCTCTCGCATTGGAGCCCCTGCCGGTGAGAGGAGGCGTCGCCGCCGTCGGGAGGCCGCGCCCTCCTAGTCCACGCCCTCCTATTCCGGTGGGAGGCCGCGCCCTCCTATTCCACGATCTTGGGGCACACACCCACAACTCAATCGGGGGCTACCAAATCTTGCCCGAAGCTTCTCAACTCGAAGTCTTCGCGACACCACCAACCGTCTACGGTACACAATGTACCCAAGAGGCACAAACTCTTGGGAACACAATGCACCCAAGAGTAACAAGCTTCTCGAACTTCAACTTCACGAATCCTCGTGGAGAGCACAAACCGATGCAACTAATGCAATGGCAAGAGCACAAGTGCTCAAATCCTTCACTCTCAAATCCCACCAAAAGCAACTATTTCTTATGGGGGAGAAGAGAGGAAGAACAAAGGAGGAGAAACACAAAGCAACTCCAAGATCTAGATCCAAAGGGTTCCCTCACATAGAGGAGATATGGTTTGGTGGAATAGTGGATCTAGATCTACTCTCTCTTTTTCCTCTAAATGGAGGCAAGAATCATGGATGGATGGAGAGAAATAAAGCTCTCAAAAGGTCAACAATGGAGAGAGAGAGCTTCGAGAGGTTGGGTAACCAATGGGGAAGAAGGCCCCTTAAATAGGTCAACCAAATATCCAACCGTTATGCCCAAAAACGCGTCGGGTCGGTACTACCGGACTTTTCCCGGAAGTACCGGGTGACCCGGATGATTCTGGGCACCCAAACAAATTCGGTACTGGACTCCTGGAACACTTTTTCGGAAGTAGGGTCGGTACTACCGACCATAGTCGTACTACTGGATTTTTCCTGATACTTCCGGACTGGTGAAAAACTACAGAAAACTCAAAACGAAAACGACCATAACTTTTGCATCCGGACTCCGTTTTCGATGATCTTGGGCTTGTTGGAATCTTAACAACGAGCTCTACAAGATTATGCAGAGAAACATCATAGTCTAACAAGGGAGCATAAAACCAAATCAGGAAAGGTAAAAACTCTCTATAAAAGATGATTCGGCAAAATCTCCAAAACCGAAAACACAATAGAAGAAGCATATGAAATCCGTTTTCGATGAACTTGGGCTTGTCATGAAGACCACGACAAGCACCAACCACTCACATAGACAAGAGCCAATGAAGATGATGCCAAAGATGCAAAGGTTTGAGCTTTCTACAAATGATACCATCAAGATACTCGCTCGAGAGCCCCTCTTGATAGTACGGTTATCTATCCTATAACCCGGTCTCTCAACTAACATCATGAGACCGGTAAAATAGAAAACCTATCAATATCATACCTTTGCCTTGCGTATAATCCACTTGAACTAGATGATGACGATCTTTGTCTTCTCAAGATGGACCATCTTTCTTGATTACGCTCCGCTTGGTGAAGACTCACATATTGCTCCCCCATACACCAATATGGGAGAGACACTCTTCGACATATCTTCACTTGGCCATTATCTTGATGACGGCCGCCACTTGACGTCGTCCTCCATGATCTACATAGGTACTCCCTTTCATTGCAACCTCATGGAGAAATACCTAACCCCACATAGAGATACAAAGCACATAGATCATGGGTTAGTTCACAAGGCTATATTACAATTGCTTACCATACCATGAGATCATGCGATCCCTCATGGTACATCACTAGCCTTGTGTGTTGATCCACTTGCACTTAGCCTTGGTCAACAATAATCTTCTTCTCTTAGCCTTGACTCCAACATATGGAGTTCAAGCATGCTAATGGACCAAACCTACAAGTATAGCTCAAAGCACATTAGTCCATATAGATTGTCATTAATTACCAAAACCACACATGGTGGCAACCATGCTCTTTTAGCGGCTGGGAAAGGGCGGCGGCGCAGGGAAGGGTCACAGGCGAGGAAGGGCGCGGTCGGGCCGGCACGAACGGGACGAGAGGAGCAAAGGAGAGAGATGAAGGAGAGAGAGGAGGGAATGAGGCGCGGGGCTGGGCAGACGGACGTGAGGAACCGGAGCGGGCCCACGCGTGGGATTAATTTCGGGATGAGTTCGACCGGGCTGAGGTGAGACGCTCGAATTGAGCTTCACAACCCGGCAGGGCTGAGGACCCTTTTCCGTATGAGTAGGGCATGGTCCAGGTGAGTTACCGGGCTACCAAACAACTGAAAAATGGGTGAGGGGAGATTTTCTGGGTGTAGCCGGGCTACCATACACGCCCTTAACGAACATCAAATACGCTATTTTTGTGTAATTCCATGCGAGATAATCCTCTGTTACAGCACGATCTACGCGAATTTTTAAAATGTCATCTACGTCCGCGATCCGCCATAGGTCTGCAAACCATTTGCGATGTATCCCTTCTAGTAATGCGGGCATTTCATCCTTCACTTTTAGGGATGACTGCAATATCATCAAAACTGATGGTGCATGCAATGCACACTTGAGTTTCACTATCATAAGGGGTATGTTTAATGCCATAATCAAGGAAATTTATCATCAATATCTAGACTTTCAGCGGTCCTATCTGTCACCGACTGGGGCGACGATGTCGCCATGGTGTCGCTCTCTTCTTGAAGACATCGTCTTGGCTACCAGAGGTGTGCTCTCTTAGACAACGATGAGATGATGCGTCTCCCAGTGTTGCTACCCAGGGTGAAGGCCTCTGGAGCGCAATGTACATCATCGTGGATGCACCATAGGCGCAGTCTTCCCCAAGACCAACTGGATTCTGCCTTATTCTCACCGGCTCCTCTAGGCGTATGAGGGGAGGTACATTGATCCGAGGAGTCTTGGGTCGTAGTTAGGCTGTGATGGGTCCAGTGACGGAGTTACAAAGAAATATCTGGGCGGGCCGGATGAAAAAATATCACAATTTTTTTTAGCAAAACTAGTTTTTTTCTTTAGAATTATTTAGCAAAGCTAGCTAGCTTGCAACGTCATTTTCTCAAGGAAAATCAACTGAACCAGTCAAAACAACATACTCTGTCTACTTGGGCTATTATTTGTTGGGCTCTCACTACCTATATGTTGGGTGGGTGTCGTAGGTCGAGCTGAATCGCTGCAAGCTGCCGGCCTTCTGCTTTGTGTTTGCTCCTTGTCAGGTTTGGGTGCGCTAATGGATTGGGCCGCAGAAACAGAGGTATAGATGTTCTAGGAAAAATCCTGGCGGCAACGGCCTAGTTCGGCCCCTACGTAGCTCCGCCACTGGATGGATCTCCCTTCGATCGTGACACGGTCCTGAAGCTCGGTGCCTCGTATCTGACCTCTCAAGGTAGATTTCGTGGTAAGGAAAGTTTTATCGTCGGGTCGTTGTAGCGGATGCATTGTAAGTCGTTTGGTGTAGGGTGTGAGTTGTAGCCTTATGGCGATATACCGGCCGTCTTGGCCTTTCCTCTGTGAAATCGATTGTCTCCCAGGGCATATCCTCGAAAAAATACATTAGACAGAGTGCAAAGAGGGAGGGGGTTGGGGGGGGGGGGGGGGGGGTAGGTAGAGGGGGAAATTGATTGGTGAAGATTATGATGGTGATGTCATACGTAAAAAATCAACAATGCATGTACTCAATCGTTTCGGAGAGAGGGGGGTTGTCACCGGGAGGGTGCCACCGATCTAGGGTTAATCTCCTCATCACCGTGCTTTTCCACCGAGGTTAGTGTTGATAGCATGGTGAGACTTTAGTAAAAACAAATGTAAGAGTAGAGATGAGAAATATACACAAGTTGTAAGGTAAGACTTGCTTTATTACCAAATCTCCATAGAGAGTAAATGTGTATCTTTACTATTAAAGCGGTAGAGGTGGTGTTCCGTGGTACGTCGCCTCGCACACTGCTCCATCTCGCTCGAAAAAACCATCCACCCACGTTCCAAACAAAACCGTCGCCAAAAAAACTGGCCTCCATCCTCCCAGGCACATACGCCGATCCGCTCCTAGCTCCCTTCCCCCGTGCAACCTCCATGCTCTCTATGTCTCGGTGCACAGCGTAGGAGGTCCTCCCTACTCTCTCTCTCTCTCTCTCAATCTCTCTCTCCAGGCATGGAGGGGATTGGGCCTAGTAGGAAAAGGGCTATTGCTGGCGAACCTAAATATGCTATCGTTGACGAACATGTGGTTCACCAACGCTCCTTTCGCCATTGGTAACAGCTTACCGCTGGCGAACCACAGCCTTGTTCGCCAGCGGTAGCCCACGTACCACTGGCGAACCAAGCACTTGTTCGCCAGCGGTATTCTCAGGGCATACCACTGGCGAACCATTCTCCTGTTCACCAGTAATAGGTATTTCTATTTTCAAATAAAAACATAAATGTATTCCAGCAATATATACAGGTAAATACATATATATTCCGGCAATATATATTTGACAGACACAGTATAAATACAGATTTCAATAGATATACAAATAGACAAGTGACCAAATTGTTGGTTCATCATATATGCATGCATTACAAGCCGAAATATACAAGTGAGGCCCAATATTTTTCATACATGCATGAATACACACAAATCTCTGGAAGTCGATAGTTTAGGTCGCAAGTTTTCAAAAGCAAGTAGTAATCTAAACTACAATCACATACAAGAGAATTGCAATGACGATGAACAAGAAGGGTATATATGCATGTTCTTCCTCTCTTCCGCTCCACCTCTGCTTTACTCTTGTAGCTCTTGTAGTTGTAGCCCTTTGAACCATGTTCTCATCCCGCTTGCTTTAGACATCTTCCGGCCCGACCCACTCGAGCGGTGATGCGTAGAACCATTTCTTCATCTCTCTGTACATGAGGCAAAGATAAAAGTGTTAGGCAAAGAAAAGAAGAGAAAGATTTCATACACAAATCAAATAATAGTTAAATGGATGAACCAAAATCGAAAGCATGCCTCATATATAGGTTGGACACACAAATTACAGAGATGGTGCTAGCGAGCCAAGTAGCATGCACAAGATGTGTGTACTCATGCATACCACAAGGCTCGCTAGATCATCCTGTATCACACAGTGTCACTTCATTTTAATCATCGGCATTCAGAGAGAAAGACGAAACAAAACAAAACAAAACAAAACAACTCTAATTAAATAGCATCGATCACACATGCAAGTTCAACGACTTTAGAAGCACAAGTTAATTTAGGGATATAATTTATGAACATAAGTTCATCTATCGTACTAAGTAGACAACACATACCGTCGATCACTTCTTCTTCTTGCGCAGCTTCGGCGGGAACGGGAGAACAACATCTATAGTGAATGGTCGGTGATCACCCTACGCTATTAAGCGATGTTCGATCTCGCTGTTCGGTGGTACTGCAAAGCCGTTGAAGTACACCCCGAAGCGATACAAGACATCGTTGCAGATGATTCCCGCGATCACCTGCTGGATGCGACCGAACTCTTGTCTGATACGAGCATCACTGGCTTCTACCAAGCTGTTGCACCATCTGTCGATAGCAGACAAAAATTGCAGTTGTTGTTGATCCTTTACAAACTCCCGCATGTGATTGATGAGGTACCATGCCTCCATCTTACTGCTTGGCGACTGCTTGATGCAGGGGAAGATAACTTTCTGGGTGAATATAAACTTGCCTCGCACTGTTGTTTTTTCTCTTTTCAGGACGCCTTCATTTTAGGCTTAGGCATTAAGAGCTTCATTCAGAACAGCCAAATTGTTGGTGTAGTCTTTATCCCTATTCACATCACTCCCAGAGTTAAGATAGACGGCATACGAGTCTTTCGGGAACATAACGATGACGGTGATGTATTGGTTACTACGCAAAACAGTTCAAAAGAGACCATCATCCTCAAAATTGCAAAATATCTTAACGATGGAAATCTACGAAAGCATGTTATGACGATTAGCGAATGACTTACTCGGGAAAGTAAGGCATGAGAAAGATGTTCTTCTCATGATGCGCACTAAAGAAGTCTCCGATGTACCGTGAAACCTTTGCCCTACCCTTAGGGGTGCTATCGTGTCTTGGATCACGGACACAGGGAGTAAAGGATACCCCCTTTTTAGGTTCGGTATGGGGCGCGAAGGAGGCTGAGAAACGTCTTCCACCGGGGGGACTTCGTCTAAGCCCGAGATCTACGTACAAGCAAGCACCGCAGAGACACAAGGAGTTTACCCAGGTTCAGGCCGACCGGAGGCTAACAGCCCTACTCCTGCATGTCTGGATTGAGTGGTGTATCATGGTGTAACTATATAGAGGTGGCTGCGGGTGCGAACCCGGGAGGTGTCGGCTAGAGGTTGAAGACGAGCAGATCCTGACCCAGAGGAGATCACCTCTCGCCTATGCTACTCTTTGTCTTGTGCGCTACCTAGCCTAGCCTCCGACTCTCTAGGAATCCCTCCCTTCCCTCAGGTGCCTTGGTCCTCCTTTTATAGGCTAAGGGGATCTCACGGGTGCACCTTTGGGGGGCGGAGGGGCTATGGCGGGAAAACCCCTCCGGTTCTTCTTTGGGGGTGACGTGGCTTCTTCTCGTCCAAGTATTCTTCTGAGGGGGTTAGGTGCGGTCGCCCACCTTTTCGAGGGTAGGCGGACATAGGCTGACACCTTTTCCGTCCCTGTCCCCCCGCGGCGCCTCCATCTTCTTGGCGCCCAAGTCTTCTAGGAGCTTCCAGCCGGGGCTGGCAAGCCTGTCTTCTTCGCGTGCTCGGAGGTTGCTTCCCGGGGGTGAGCCTGGCCTCCTGCCAGGCATCTGGGTCCTCGGGACCTCCGCAACGTCTGCCGAGTTGAAGGGGGCCCCGAGGGGTCCCCTGGTACTTCGCCGTGCTTGTCTTGTCGCCGTGGGGAAGATGGGGGGGCCCATCTGCCAGTCTTGAACCTTGCCCTTGCTTTCCTTCTTGGTGGGCCCACAGGCGATGGACCCACTTTGACCGCATCAGGGGAACCCCATGTTCCACTATTGCGACAGTAGCCCCCGGGCATAGTCCCGGCGGCTACGTCCTTCTGCTGCTGGGGCTATGACCAAAAAAGAGTCAAAGTGGGTCCCCGGCGTCAGGTCTTGATTGTCTTGGAGTTATCCGCTAGGGCCGCGCTTCACGGAGGCGCGCGCCCCACAGGTCTTCTTTGCGTTGGTGAACGTTGCGGTCCGCGCGGATCGCCAACGCTCGTCTTGAATCCAACGGGAGGAAGCGTGCCGGACGGAACGCCTCCTCGATCCCCGCGCCGGCCGGAGCGGTGGGGCCACGACGCGATGCGTGGTGTGCCTTATAAGCCACGATTCCAGGGAACTGTAGCCGTTACTTCTCCCCAATCATAGAAATCCTAAATCGCCGCCCAATCGCACTTCGTCTTCCTCCGCTTCGCAGCGCACCGCGAACTCCTTCTCCTCGCCGCCGCAACACCGAGCAGCAGACATTTTCATCTCGATGGCCAAGACCAAGCAAAGCGCCCAGAAGCAGCCCTTCGGCGCCTCGCTCGTCAGGAGGTAGCAGCCTCCTAGATCTGGGAAAACACTGAAGAGGTCAGAGCGCGCTGCCGAGATGGCGAACATGCGCCGGCGGCTGGCATTGTTCCCGAGCATCTACGCCGACGACCACGAGAAACTGATGAAAGCTCGATTCGGGGCGATTGCGTCCCAGGCGAAGTAATAGGAATGTTTATGACCCATTCCGGCGCTGATCACACGGCCACGATGTGGCACTTTATCCGACGACACCTTTTTTGTCTTGTTTAGCACCCTAAGGAAAGGTGTCTGATACGGGCCCTTCTGGTTTGAGGAGCCTTCAGATTGATCATGTTCTTCCTTTTTTTGTTTCTCAAGAATTTTGTTCTCAAGTTCCTTCACCTTGGCGTTCAAGAGAAGCTCCCCGGGCGATTTGGGATGATCCCTGAATCGGGCCCTGACAAATTTTCGGGCGAGCGGGTCTTTGATCTTGTCGTAGGGGTTCGGCCCTTCCCTTCGTGCGTCCTCATTTTGCCAAACTGGCTCCTTTCCGGTGTAACCCCGGGTTCCGAGATTGTGGGGAGCAACGTTCTTCTTCTGCATGTCTTTCCCCTACTGCCTCTGCTTCTGCTTTGCAGCAGTGGCTTCTATGGCCTTGAATTATTCAAAGTCCTCTTCGGAAATGCTGGGCCACACTTTGTGGATCTCATCGAAACCGGCAACTTCTTCCTCAAGCATCTTCCTCACATCTCCTCTCCAAGTTGCAAAGGCTTTGCCCAACTTGCCGAGGGCTTGTGTGTTAACAATATTGGTTTTGAGATCCTTGTTATCGTAGGGTGCCGGGAACTTGTATCATGTGTGCAGCTTATCAATGAGGTAGGCGGCCAAACCTTTGTTCTCCTTCGCCCTTAGGTTGTCGTCGTTGATTTCTCTCATTCCCGAGCGATGCATCCAAGTTGGAGGCCGTACCCTTTTACATATTTTAGCGGCTTCGTAGGAAGACCGCTTTTAGGGTCCACCTCTGTGAATGCATGTTGAGTGCTGCAGAGCTTGTTTGGTTCCCTCTTCTCGCGTTTACGCTCTCTGTTAGCTTCGCTACCAGACGTTCCGCCCTCCCCGGCGCCACTAGTAGTGGTCTCATCACCATGCCCGGCTTCGCTACCAGTTGGGGCCTCCATCTCATCATCGACATGCTCGATCTCCTTGTCAGCGCCGGTGTACTGTCCAAGCATTGACATGTACGCATCGTCGCCTCCTGTCCGAGAACCCTCGGCCTGGTCGTTGTGAGCCATCTTCGCACTGTCGAGGAAATTAAGTCAAAGTTAGTACAAAAAATATAAGGAAAAACCACTTAATTAAATACTAAGGTACCCCATGAGTCCAAATTTGCCGGAATGTCGATTAACTTCCGTCTCAACAAATTTTCGGTATTCCATATGTCCTATTGTTTAGCAAAAGTCATGCCAAAATTCACGGAAAATTTCGGCATGACCTTTGCTAAAAATAGGGCATTTGGAGTACCCGAATTTTCTGGAACGGAAGTTAATCGACATTCCGGCAATCTCAAGGGCCTCATAGGGTACCTACAAACATTTCAAAAAGGGCTCAACGGCCTCGATCACCACATCCACATTTCACAAAAACCAATATCCACAACCATCACATAACCACATATCCACAACCACCACCACATAACCACATGTATATTCACCACCACATCACTACATCGACACTCTCATCATCTCACCTGAAAATTGAACAACGGCAGTGTTGAGGTCCTTCTAACTTCCTGCATATGGAAAACAATTGGAATTAAGAACTATAATCATAACAATTGCAATTAAGAAGACTTGTTAAAAAAAATAGTGCATTTCAGACCTAAAAATAGTACTTCATGATCTTGAAAAGTAACAACTTTGGAACATTTTTAAGGCATGTTTAAACAGTGACCATATATAACTTAGCAAAAATTTATGAAAATTTTAATCTTCCTAAATTTTTCATCTCCTAATTTTTTTTCCTAAATTTCCATCTCCAATTTTTTTAATCTTCCTAAAATTTTCATCTCCTAAATTTCCATCTCCAATTTTTTTAATCTTCCTAAATTTTTCATCTCCAAATTTTTTACGGTTTTCGGGCACTAGAGAACGGGTCGTGCGGGGGGAATGGCTTCTGCCATTGTATATTTAAACTAGATAGCTCTACTTTTTTCTAAGACATTGATAAATGCAAAATTTTATCAAAAATTTTATCGAACACGTAGTAGGCACTCGGGGCAAGGAGTGTGAGGTGGCCGTGGGAGAAGGGGAAGGAGGGAGAGGAGAGAAGGGAGGGAGTGGAGGGGACAACGACGTGCTCACCTTGCTCACCGTCACGGCCTTGGGGAAGAGGAGATGGCGGTGGCGACGACCATGGAATGGACGACGGCGACCATGGCGTGATCGAGGTGGAGAGGGGAGTCGGGCAAGGAGGCGGCGAGGCGCGGGGAGTCGGGCAAGGAGGCGGCAACACAGGGAAGAGGCGGCGGCGATCGTGTCAGAGAGGGGGGCGTGGACGACGGCGGCGGAGAGGGAAGAGCGGCAGTGGCAGACGGTTTGAATCGGTGGAGAGAGAGTAGAGAGGCGCGCGCGGGAGGGGATGAATGGGGATGTGAGAGAGGCGAGCGCGCGGGCCCACCGGTAAGTGACAAGAGGCCTCCTTACCGTTAGCGAACAACTAACCTGGTTCGCTAGCGGTAAGTACTTACCGCTGCCGAACAGTTATTCCTATTCGCTAGTGGTAAGTACTTACCGCTGGCGAACCAGGTTAGCTGTTCGCCAGTGGTAAGTGATATAATATTTTTAGTATTATTTTGCATTCTGTTTATTATTAAGTTTTCCAACTTATTGTTTTCCCTCTATTGTTTTGAATTCTATTTATTATTTTGAATTCTATTTATTATTAAGTTTCCCTCTATTAATTAAGCTTTCCAAATTCATGATTTCAAAATTGGTAAAAATAGTGACTTAATAAAAATGTGTAAGTTTTAAGGATATAAACATAACATGAGGTACATATATAGTTAATTAGTGAACAATATCACATCATTTGATCATCGATACAAGTCCGATACAGAACAGAGATACATAATCGCATGCAATGCTGACACACAGTGCGTCTTTCTCAGCGTTTGGCATTCTTCTTGTTTTTTGGTCGTAGTTGCATAATTTAGCCCCACATCGTGACTTCTTATTTTGAATGGAAGACCTTGCCTAGGTAGCGTGGTTATGCTTCTTCTTGTGGTGTATGTTGCCTTATCATCATCATCATCTTGATCATCGTCAATATTTGGGTCGCCGAACATATCGAGCTCGTCCTCATTGGCGACACCGTCCATTCCGATGATGTTTCTTTTGCCTCTCCTCATGACGACACGGCTAGGCCGTGACGGGTCGGTTATGAAGAAGCATTGGGAGACATGCTTAGCCAGTACCCATTGCTCATTTTGCACGGTGACGTTCGCGCTTGATGAAGTGCCGACTTCGGGTATAACCATGGTGGTGAAGTATTGGTCTTCTTTTTGGACGGTCGACATCCTAGCCCATCTGACGCGGAACATCGGCACCTTCTCTCTAGAGTAGTTAAGCTCCCAGATCTCCTCGATCCTTCTGTAGTATCTTAACTTTTTGTCACCGGTGTAGGATTCCATCGTTACCCCTGAGTTTTGATAATCCAAAGTTTTGTCCTTTTGCTCTGTGTAGAAAGTGAACCCGTTGATATCATATGCTTGAAACGTCGCGAGGTTGGGGGTGGGGCCACGTGACAAGGCGTATAAGAGTTTAACTTCCGCACTAGCCGTTGGGGGCGGAGCGTCAAGCTCATCTTTGAACCAACGCAAGAAAGAGGAGTTGTGCTCTCTGATTATTTCTCCTTCTGTCCTCTGCTTGCCTTGGTCAGTGTACTTCTTCTCAATCAGGCTCTTGTGCTTTTCCACCCAAGTATCGACAATTTGAATGTGTTGGAGAGCCACTAAGTTTTCCCTATTAAAATCGGTGCATCGACAAGCGTGGTACACATGCAACTCCCACCGGCCATTTTTGTGACATGCTCCATCGAGCTTGCCAATGTGCTTGTTTCCGGGCAAACCAACAGGGTCCTCCACATCTAGAAAATTTGTGCAGAAAGAGGTGCACTCTTCGGTGAGAAAGCCCTGAATGATGCTTCCATCTGGATGGGCCCTGTTACGAACGGATCCTTTGATGACCCTATTCATCCTTTCGAACGGCATCATGTTGTGCTGGAACAACGGTCCGAGATGGATGATATCATCCATAATATGGACCAACAGATGCACACATATTTCAAAGAATGCGGGCGGGAAGTACATCTCAAGCTCGCATAGTATCACGACGATCTCTTCCTGCAGCCTTGAGAGTTGCTTCCCGGTGACTGACTTTCGGGAGATCACGTCGAAGAAGTTACAGAGGCCAAAAAGGGTTTCATGGACGTGCTTGTCCATTATCCCTTGGATCGCAACTGGAAGTATCTGCGTCATCATCACGTGATTGTCATGAGACTTCATCCCGCTGAGCTTTTGTTTCTGCGGGTCTAAAACTCTGCTTATTAGCCCCGAGTAACCCAAAGGCACTTTGACTTCCAGAAGGCACTTCATCAATTGTTCGATCTTGTTTGGACTTAGAGTAAAGCAGGAGGGGGAGGGCAGTAATAGTCGTTCCTCTTAACCCTTTTGCCCTTGGGACCGTCCGTCTCCTCTTCCGACAGGTCATGATTAATAGCCGGGCTGTCATGGGGTTGTCACGGCAAGTACTTCCTCCGGGAAGCTGAGTTGTGGGGCCATTGGCGACTAGGACACATGAGTTGATTAATCTCGATGAGGGGACAAAGAGTTTACCCAGGTTCGGCCCCTCTGAATAGAGGTAAAGACCTACTTCGTGCTTGTTCTTTATTGCTTTGGACTTGATGTCGATTACAGGGTTCCGTTTCCTCTAACTTGAGAGTCGGCGACTACGGGATTTGTGTGACCTGAGAGCTTATCGATCTAAGGTCCAGGTGAAAGTGCATGGTTGCCCCCATGCATGGTTTTGGTAATTAATGACAATCTCTATGGACTAATGTTTGCATTGAGCTAGATTTATAGATGTGTCCATTTGAGTTGCTTGATCTCCATTTGTTGGAGTCAAGGCTAAGGGAAGAAAAGTTTGTGTTGATGAAGGCTTTGTGCGGGTTGATCATCACTAAAGGCCAAGTGAAGATATTGTAACACCCCGGCCACTCCGGGAAGGACTTCCCGTTCGGTCACCCATCCTCAAATTGCTCCGGGCCAAGCACGCTTAACCTCAGAGTTCTTTTCGAATGAGCTTCCGGAAAAGAAGTTGCAACTTGTTGATATGAGTATCCTATTAATCCTATTAAGCCCTGAGCCAGGATCTCACAGATATGCCGAAGAGTGCGTCTCCCATCTTGGTGTATGGGGGAGCATCATGTGAATCTTCACCGAAGTGCAATCGAGGATGGTGGTGCATCTTGAGGAGATAAAGATCGTCTTCATCGACCTCAAGTGGATTTATGCGCAAGGCAAAGGTATGATCTTGATAGGGTTTCTATTTTACCGGTCTCATATTGTTTAGTGAGAGACCGGATTATAGGATAGATAACCGTACTATCAAGAGGGGCTCTCGACCGAATATCATGATCGTATCGCCGTAGAGAGCACAAACCTTTGCATCAATGCAATCATATTTATTGGTTCTTATTTGTCTCTTATCGTGGTGTGGTCTTGGTGCTTGTCGTGCTTGTCATGACAAAGCCAAGTTCACCGAAAACGGTTTTCATATGCGTCCTCTATTGCGGTTTCAGTATTGGAGATTTTGCCGGTTCATCCGTGCGGAAGATTTATCTCTTCCATTTCTTTGCAAAATCTCCATTGCTTGTTTGCCATTTTCAAAGGTTGCTTTTGTTGTCCTCTTTCCAACAAAATTGGTTTTACTTCATTCGGACTTCATTTGCAAAAGATTCGGCATTTCCGTTTTTTAAAATAGAGGTTTAATCTTTCCCCATTTGTTTTATAACATTTTCTTGGACTATGATTTTTCAGAGCATAATCTTGTTGTGCTCATTGTGACGATTCCAACGAGTCCAAGATTATCGAAAACGGAGTTCGTGGGTGAAAGTTATTGCATTTCCGATTTGCAAATGGGAGCTTTTACCTTTCCCCATTTATTTTTTTATATTATATTCTTGTACTTTGATGTTTCTCTGCATATTCTTGTAGTGCTCGTTGTGACGATTCCAACGAGTCCAAGAATATCGAAAACGGAGTTCGTATGTGGGAGATATCGCGATTTCGGTTTCGAGATTTTATTAGACAGATTTTATTTAGAAAAAGAAAAAAAAGAGAGGAGGCAGTCAGGCCGGCCTGGCCGGGCCCAGGCCGGGACGAGGCCGGGGCCTTCGGGCTGCCTCCCGGCCAATTGCTCGCTAGGTGTCCGGCCCAGGCCGGGTCCCGGCCGGGACCTTCGGGTGGCCTCCCGGCCTCTCTCTCTCGCGGGCCGGCCCAGGCCGCGAATGGAGGCCGGCCTCCCAGCGCTCCTTCGCTGCAGTTTCCTCTGTTCGTTCGATGCCCGAGATTCCTGGCCGGCCTGGCCGGCGTGCAGGCCGGCCCCAGGCCGGGATCTCGGGCTGCAACTTTTTTCCCCAACGGTCACTTTTTTGGGGCCCCTATAAAAAGGGCTTCTTCCCCAAATTTCGAGCTGAGCTCATTTTCTCTCTCCCCACCATAGTTGCAACATTTTGAAAGCTCGATTCCTCCACTTCCCTCCGATGATTCTTGTCCAAATTTAGGGAAACAAGAGAGGAGATCTAGATCCACTACTCCACCATGTTGGGAATATGCCCTAGAGGCAATAATAAAATGGTTTATTAGCATATTCATGTTTATGATAATAGTTTATTATCCATGCTATAATTGTATTAAATGGAAACATAATACATGTGTGGAATATAAACACCAGAGTCCCTAGTGAGCCTCTACAGGACTAGTTCGTTGATCAAGAGATAGTTAGAGTTTCCTAACTATGGACTTGTTATAGTCACTTGATAACGGAGTCATATCATTAGGAGTAATGGTGTGATGGACATGACCCAAACAATAAAGAGTTGCAATTAATCGTGTCAGAAAAGTTTTGTTGTCAACACTTTTAATATGCCAAATATAGTTTCCTTAGACCATGAGATTATATCACTCCCGTTCACCGGAGGAATACTTTGTGGACATCAAACGTCACTTCATAACTGGGTGATTATAAAGGTGGCTTTCGGGTATCTCCAATGGTGGGTTGTTGGGTGATATGAATCGAGAGTGGGATTTTTCCCTCCATGTGACGGAGAAGATATCTCCAGGCCTTCTCGGTAATATAGCATCAAAAGTCTGCAGACATGTGATTAGGTTGTAATCACGAGGATCCTATATTATGGACGAGTAAAGAGAACTTACCGGTAACGAGATTAAACTAGACATGGGGATGTCAACGATTATATCTCGGGTAAGTAAAATATTGTGAGACAAAGGGAATCCTATATGTGATTAATTGAATCTCCGGCATCGTGGTTCAATCGAGAAAAGGTTTTCATTGAGTGTATAGGAATTAATATGGGCATCCCGGTCCCGCTATTAATTATTGATATGATCATGTCTATGCATTCTCGAACCCGTAGGGTCACACACTTAACGTTCCGATGAAATTAGGTTTTGCGATGAATTAAATGATGAAATGAACGAATGGTGATTCGGAGTATCGGATGGGATCCCGGACGCCACGAGAGGTTCCGGAGGAGTCCGGAGAATAAGATTCATATATGGAAAGTTGTTTCCGGAGGTTTCGGAAAAGTTCCGGAATTATTTGCGGGGTACCAGAAATGTTTCGGAAGGTTCTAGAAATGTCTAGATGGACCCACATGGACCGAAGGGGTGCAGCCAGCACATGGGCCAGCCGCACCACCTAGGCCCAAGTGGGCCAAACCGGCCAAGGCAAGGAAAAGGGGGCCGGCCGAGTCCTAGTTGGACTAGGGGCCGGCTCCACCCCTTTAGGAAAGGGGCCCAAGGAGGAGTCCTAGTTGGACTCCAACTTGGGGGGCAAGCAAGGGGGCCGGCCGGCCCCTGCCCTAACCCTATCCCGGCCGGGTATAAAAAGGGGGCAAGGGGGAGGGGTGCGGCACCCCTAGTGCTGCCGCCACAAGCACCCCTGCCGCAGCACCCCCTCCACCCCAAACCCTAGCCGCACCACCCCTACCCCGGAGGGCTGCCTCGCACCACTACCTCCATCTAGAGCTGCCGCACCACCCCTCCCCGAAGGGCTGCTGCGCCACCTCCTCCTCTCCCTCTCCTTACGCTTGGTTTGGCGAAGCCTCGCACGCGGAGATTGTCATCATCACCGGCACTACCGTCGTGCTGCTGAGATCATCAAGGCGACGTCCTCTCGCTTGCGGGATCAAGGAGTTGACGTCTTCATCGAGCCGTACGTGTGGACGCCGCGGAGGTGCTGCCCATTGCTGCACTTCACCGGATTGGATCTCGAGGATAATACATCTCCTCGCGACTAGACGAGTCTAGTTACGGGGATCGACTAGCCAACCCCTGCACCGACAAAACACGTTTGTTGATATTCAAGGGTAAGAGATTGGATCTCACCTTCGCTATCTTCATCTAGTAGATCTAGATCCTTGGGGTTTATTCCGCTTGCCGCGTAGAATTTTTTTTGTTTTCTATGCTGCGACCCCTTCAGTGGTATCAGAGCCTAGATCTATTCGTAGATGTTGGTGCGATTAGAACACAAGGAGTTGTGGGCGTTGATATTTTATGTTGCTACCTTCTAGCGTGCACTTTGCATCTTTGCGGTATTGTGAGATTGAAGCGGCCCGGACCAACCTTACTCGTCCACGCACGAGAGACCGGTTCCACGACTGACATGCAACTTGTTTTGCATAAGTGGCTGGCGGGTGTCTGTTTCTCTTGCTTTAGTGAGGATGCAATTTTCAATGGAAGGCCTTTCAAAAGGATGAGTAAATAAGCAACTATTATATCACCGTTGTGGTTTTGCGTAGATTAGAACGGTTCTATCTCGTTGACCCAAGCCACGTAAAATTTGCATAAACAAAGTAGAGGACGTCTAACTTGTTTTTGCAGAGGGGGTCATGTGATGTGGTATGGCCAATGTGTGATTTGTGATAATGTATGCAATGATCATGTTTGTAATATTTCATGACTTGCATGTCGACGAGTACGGCAACCGGCAGGAGCCATATGGTTGTCTTTTATTTTATGTGACCTGCGTGTCATTGAATCACCATGTAATTTCTTTACTTTATTGCTAAGAGTAGCATTAGTTGTATTTGCAATAGTTGGTGGACAACCATGGTGATGGCTCCACGATGATGGAGATCATGCCGGAGATGGAGATCATGCCGGTGCTTTGGAGATGGAGATCAAAGGCACAAGAAGAAAGGCCATATCATATCACAATTGTGAATTGCATGTGATGTTAATCCTTTTATGCACCTTATTGTTATGCTTAGATGTGATCGCGACGGTAGCATGATAAGGTGATCTCTCACGTTAATATCAAGATGTGTTCTTCCCTAGTATGCACCGTTGCAAAAGTTCGTCGTTTTGAGACACCACGTGATGATCGGGTGTGATAGATTCTACGTTCACATACAACGGGTGTAAGCCAGATTTACACATGCGGAAATACTACGGTTTCCTTGACGAGCCTAGCATGTACAGACATGGCCTCGGAACACAAGAACCGAAAGGTTAAACACGAGTCATATGGACGATATGATCAACATGGCGATGTTCACCTTTGAAGCTACATCATCTCACGTGATGATCGGTTGTGGTGTAGTGGATTTGGATCGTGTGTCACTAAACAACCAGAGAGATGTTGAGTTTAGTTGGAGTTCATTAAGATGAACTAAAATTATCATAAACAAAAGTCCTTAAAGATGTCTTTGCAAAAATCCTTGTAGATCTTGGTCGACTACGGTAGTCGGTTCGTTGCTGAAAAACTGCGTCTCGATGGGTCATTTTGTTAAGTGGTACCTGTATTTGAAAGAAGTCCTAAACACCCATGCTCAGCTCTACGTGCTAGAAGAACCAATAGGAGATAAACCCAAATATTTCTGCAAGCGATGAATAGTACATGGAGTGGTTTTGAACCACCTACTTGAAAGTCAAGTGGATGATGTGCACCTTCATGAATTCTGACCTAAGTAGACAATTCAAGAACTTGATTGCAATGGAGATTGTTGATGAGCTGAAAAATAGTTTTTTTTAGCGCAAGTTAGAATTGTAAGGTTCGAATGTCTGAACGGTTTTCTTTCACTCAAGATGGAAGAGAACATTTGCTTGGAACAACACCTGAGGATAATGCATGAGATACATCATCGTCTAGTGCTTGTTTGGAACCACGAGATAAATGACGGTTTCGTGATAGGTGGCGTGATACGCTAGCTTCTCCCCAGCTTCAAGAATTTTTCCGGAGACTATCTCATGGGAAGGGATTTGATCACTTTCTGTGAGTTTGTGTCTCGGCTGCGTCATGTCAAAGGGGAACCCATAGCAAGAGAAGTTGACAATGCAGAAAGTATATAGTGATATACAAGTTATAAGTGTTTAAATCCAAATTGCAATTGTGGCGGTTTCAATAAGTATTTGATACTCATTCTGTTTTATGAAAACAGAACCTGCTGCTTGAGATTTGCATAAAGGATCTGGGAAGACGTTGCGGAATGGTGGCAATCAAGGAATTGATGCTGGCAACGATCTGTCTCTACATTTATCGTTTTTTGATTAGAGGATTTGAATGAGTTTTTGTAATCGAGTTGAGTGTGATCTTTAAATTAGTGTGTCTCGGTTTCTGAGACGGTTAGTCATGTTAAAGACAAGTGGTTGTTCTATTTTCATGAATAATTCTTTTTGATGATCACGTTTCGATTATGAGATTATTGTCCTTTGTTTAATATAAACGATGATTAGTTAAACATTTATAAAATATGTGACATACTAAAATATCCAAAACTTAATAATGACAATTGTTTTGGTCGTGCTAAATATTGAATAAACATTTTGATGCTTTATCAATGCGCCTTATTGTAAGGAGTATGACTAAAATGCCACCCTTTGGAAGAGTGCCATGAGTTGCCGAAAATAAACACAAGTGTTGGTTGTATTTTCAGCAAATGTTAGATGTCATTATTTTGTGTATTCCATCATAAATGATTAAATAGGTGTATTTATTCAAGTTATGATATTTGATGAGATCAAATAAATTACTGGAGTTTAGGATATTAGGTTAACAAGAAAATTGAGTCTTTATGATTTGATCAAAAGAGACAAAATATTTGAGTTATATGTTAGTATGCGGACTTGTGAGAAGTGTTATCACAAATTACAATGTTTAGAATATTTCAAAGGCGTTTGATATGTCCTAAGATATTGTAATCACACACTATTTGATATTGTGTGGTCTCAAAGAAGGGTTTTATTTCGGGGGTTTAATAATAGCATTTAGATTTATTTGATAACACTCTGCTTAGAAATAAGGATCTATTTAATGATTCGCATAAACGTTTTTCATATGAGTTATGAGAAAAGGTGGTTTCATTAATTATGAGATAATTAGAGACTATTGCGAATAATGTTGTAGTATATTCATAAGTATGACTATGAATAAGATTCCACAATATGAGACTAAAAGGAGCAAATCAATTTGTTGGTTGTGCTAAAGGTTTTATGGTTTTTATCTTGAAAAGGTTTCATTGATAAAAGAATTGATGGAATAAATGAAAAGCTAAAACCTTGCTTGTTCATGTATCGAGTGGCACATATGTAAAGTGCTATGTTGGTTAAAACTTGACACATGAAGGAATTAATGATGGTGATCATTGAATTTCGGTTTATCTTGTCTAAAGAAAAGTAGGATTCAAGAATATAAAATTTTGTCAGGTTACAAAATAATATTCATGATTTACTTGTCATGTTTGAGAAACAAGACATACCTACGAAACTACAAAGAAGAAATAGAAGCATTAAATACGAAAATGACTAAGAGTCATCCTATGTTAAGTTTAAATCACAAAGTAATTGTTACTTGATTTTGTGAAAGCGTTTTTTAACATATTTATTCTTCAAAAGGGTTTGTAAGGAATAAATAAAACTTACTGGACAAAAGCACAAGAGGTAAAGCTCTTTAACATATTCAATGTTGTTAACTACATGGTGTAGTTGTGCTTAAAGTCAAAAGGATTTATGCTAGCAGAGTACTAGCATTTCGTATAAAGAGTTCTCGATATTAATAGTTAATTAAGAATTTTGGAGGTGTCCAAAATATCGAGAAAATACACGAGTGTGATCTAATTAAGATATGTGGCGACATATGTTAAGTTAGAGCAGAAACTATTTTCCATGATCAAAATATGTGGTGACATATGTTTGAGTGGGAGCTAGTTAAATCATGGTCAAATATAGAGATAACATATTTCTGAGTGGGAGCCAAAGTGGTTTCACAATTTAATATGTGTATGGCGTATATTTGAGTGGGAGTTTACAACATCTTGTTTGTGTGAAATGGAGATTTCATAAATGTTGTAAATAAGTCAGGAACCAATGTATAACTTGTGAAGTTAGAAATTGAACGTCAAATATCTATGGAGATAGATGTATGAATGTATCTATGGTGGATAGATATGTTTGATAAACATTATGTCAGGATGTTTAACCTAAGTAAGATTTTGAAGGAGTTCAAAATGGAACAAGAGAAGAAAGGTTCATCTGCTTGTGAGAAATAGGTGAAACATTGAGTTGATAACTCAGTACAAAATTGATGGTTGAAGGATATGTTGGTATTTGCTATGAATGGTTCATAGGTCTAAAACATATAAGAACCATGTGTTTATATTTGACGATATATGACCCAAGTTCTTGGTTAGAAGAACATGTTAAGTGAGGAGTCATTTTTCATGGAGTTGAGATAATAAAATCTAGAGATTGGTAGACTTGGTTGAAGTCATAAAACCAAACTAGATTGGGGATCTCATAATAGCAGAAGCGCAGTGAAAGCATGATCGAAAATATCGAAGTGACATGATAGCACTGTCGATTTGTGAGTCTACAACATATAGGAGTATATGATTAATTCAAGGATTAAAAGATATAATATTATGGTTTGAGAAATTTTGTTTCAAGATTGAGTGAGTTCCGGGTGCACATGCTATGTGAAAGTTCCTCTTGACTGATCATACGTCATGTAGGCATGGAAGGGAAACGAAAATCTCACTCTATAACCAAATATATTATATTCGTCATATGATGATGAAATTATCATGTGATGATAAGAGGTTTATCATGTGATGATAAAGTAATGTCAAATTAGGTGACATTGACGCAAAGAACATAAAGAACTGTATAGTACAGAACACGGACAGAACCTCTTCCACGAGCAAACATGATCAACACTGAGACTCCATGAGTGTTAGACACCATGAGTGTTGGATCGAGAAAATGTAAACTAGATTATTGACTCTAGTGCAAGTGGGAGACTGTTGGGAATATGCCCTAGAGGCAATAATAAAATGGTTTATTAGCATATTTATGTTTATGATAATAGTTTATTATCCATGCTATAATTGTATTAAATGGAAACATAATACATGTGTGGAATATAAACACCAGAGTCCCTAGTGAGCCTCTACAGGACTAGTTCGTTGATCAAGAGATAGTTAGAGTTTCCTAACTATGGACTTGTTATAGTCACTTGATAACGGAGTCATATCATTAGGAGTAATGGTGTGATGGACATGACCCAAACAATAAAGAGTTGCAATTAATCGTGTCAGAAAAGTTTTGTTGTCAACACTTTTAATATGTCAAATATAGTTTCCTTAGACCATGAGATTATATCACTCCCGTTCACCGGAGGAATACTTTGTGGACATCAAACGTCACTTCGTAACTGGGTGATTATAAAGGTGGATTTCGGGTATCTCCAATGGTGGGTTGTTGGGTGATATGAATCGAGAGTGGGATTTGTCCCTCTATGTGATGGAGAAGATATCTCCAGGCCTTCTCGGTAATATAGCATCAAAAGTCTGCAGACATGTGATTAGGTTGTAATCACGAGGATCCTATATTATGGATGAGTAAAGAGAATTTGCCGGTAACGAGATTAAACTAGACATGGGGATGTCAACGATTATATCTCAGGCAAGTAAAATATCGTGAGACAAAGGGAATCCTATATGAGATTAATTGAATCTCCAGCATCGTGGTTCAATCGAGAAAAGGTTTTCGTTGAGTGTATAGGAATTAATATGGGCATCCCGGTCCCGCTATTAATTATTGATATGATCATGTCTATGCATTCTCGAACCCGTAGGGTCACACACTTAACGTTCCGATGAAATTAGGTTTTGCGATGAATTAAATGATGAAATGAACGAATGGTGATTCGGAGTCTCGGATGGGATCCCGGACGCCACGAGAGTTCCGGAGGAGTCCGGAGAATAAGATTCATATATGGAAAGTTGTTTCCGGAGGTTTCGGAAAAGTTCCGGAATTATTTGCGGGGTACCGGAAAGGTTCCGGAAGGTTCTAGAAATGTCTAGATGGACCCACGTGGACCGAAGGGGTGCAGCCAGCACATGGGGCAGCCGCACCACCTAGGCCCAAGTGGGCCAAACCGGCCAAGGCAAGGAAAAGGGGGCCAGCCGAGTCCTAGTTGGACTAGGGGCCGGCTCCACCCCTTTAGGAAAGGGGCCCAAGGAGGAGTCCTAGTTGGACTCCAACTTGGGGGGCAAGCAAGGGGGTCGGACGGCCCCTGTCCTAACCCTAGCCCGGACGGGTATAAAAAGGGGGCAAGGGGGAGGGGTGCGGCACCCCTAGTGATGCCGCCACAAGCACCCCTACCGCACCACCTCCTCCACCCCAAACCCTAGCCGCGCCACCCCTACCCCGGAGGGCTGCCGCGCACCACTACCTCCATCTAGAGCTACCGCACCACCTCCTCCACCCCAAACCCTAGCCGCGCCACCCCTACCCCGGAGGGCTGCCGCGCACCACTACCTCCATCTAGAGCTGCCGCACCACCCCTCCCCGAAGGGCTTCTGCGCCACCTCCTCCTCTCCCTCTCCTCACGCTTGGTTTGGCGAAGCCTCGCACGCGGAGATCGTCATCATCACCGACACTACCGTCGTGCTGCTGAGATCATCAAGGCCACGTCCTCTCGCTTGCGGGATCAAGGAGTTGACGTATTCATCGAGCCGTACGTGTGGACGCCGCGGAGGTGCTACCCGTTGCTGCACTTCACCGGATTGGATCTTGAGCATAATACATCTCCTCGCGACTAGACGAGTCTAGTTGCGGGGATCGACTAGCCAACCCCTGCGCCGACAAAACACGTTTGTAGATCTTCAAGGGTAAGAGATTGGATCTCACCTTCGCTATCTTCATCTAGTAGATCTAGATCCTTGGGGTTTATTCCGCTTGCAGCGTAGAATTTTTTTTGTTTTCTATGCTGCGACCCCTTCACACCAAACAAAATCTCCTCTAGTGAGGGGATCTCGTTGGATCTAGATTTTGGAGTTCTTGGTGTTTCTCCTCCGTTCTTCCTCCTAAATCCCTCCATAGCATTAGTTGGTTTGGTTGAATTTTGGGGAGAAGGATTTGACCACTTGATGTGGCCTTGCCTTTTGCATTAGGTGCATCGGGTTGTGCTCCCCGCACGGTGATTCGTGGGATTGAAGGTTGGGAGCTTGTTACTCTTGGGTCATTGGACCCTAGACGGTGGTGCCGTGAAGATTTCGACTTGTGAAGCTTCGGCACGATTTGGGAGCCCCCAATTGAGTTGTGGGTGTGTGCCCCAAAATTTGTAAGGGCTCCGGAATCCGCCCCGAAGGATTCCGATAGTGGAAGGTGAACCAAACCTTTGGGTGCGGTTCATCGGAGAATAGGGTGAGGCCTTTGTGGCATCTTGAGTAGGCCTCTTGTGGCGAGCTCACACCCCTCCAATGAGACGTACTCCCTTAACAAGGAGGAACTCAGGAATAAATCCTCATCTCCGCGTGCCTCGGTTATTTCTATACCCGAGCCTTTTACTTATACAATTTACATTGTGATAGCCTTCCTGCTTGAAGTTCATATCTTGCTATCACCTTGTTGTCATATTGCTTAGCATAAGTTGTTGGTGCACTTAGGCAAACCTAGTATATTAGGTGTTGGCTTGTTAATTTAAACATCTAGTTTTATTCCGCAATTATCAAGCCCCTAAATAGAAAAAGTTTTAATCGCCTATTCACCCCCCCTCTAGGCGACATCTAGGCTTCATTTGTTCTTTCAATTGGTATCAGAACCTCATCTCTCTTGTTTGGCTTTACCGCCTAGAGAGTAAAAGATGTCGTCTAGGGATTAGTGCATAATTCCTTGTTTAGATTTAATGGCACAAATTTTAATGTTTGGAAAACTCATATGCTTAGTCACTTACGGGTCTTGGACCCCAATATTGAGCGTATCTTAGATATAGGTTTTTCTCCTCCAAAGTATTACGAAAGTACGACTTTAGAGGTTGAGAAAAACTTATATCTAGATGCTCTAGCTTCTAATGAGATTTGCAAATTTGTGAGTGTTGTAGTTTTTGAGTCAATCATGCCTCTCCGGGACACTCATGAATTATGGACAAAGCTTCAAGACAAATACGGCAAGTCCAACACTATTGAGGATGATTTCTCTCCCTCCACCTCCGACCGTGACAAGCTCTCGTCTTCATCTACTTCACCAAAATGTGGTAAGCCACAAACCAATGTAATGGTGAGTAGTGATAGGCTTTGCAATATTGATAGTGAGCTCTTTTATGATGATCTTTTATCGCTATCTTGTTGTAATGCCTCATCTTTGGACTTTAACTCTTCTAGCACTATAAATGTCATACATGCTAGTGTTGATAGTCCTCGCATACCATCCAAAAATTGCTTAGACAAATCTAATGATGATATGCTTGCTTTATCTTGTTCCAATGATAAAAATGCTTGTGTTCCCTCTAACTCTTGCATGAATATTAATGTAGAGGAAACCCAATTAATTGTGGAACAAGATTTGAACTTTAGTAGTTCAAAAATTAATTATTCTTCTTCATCCACCTCTCATTGCCTTATGGTTAAATCTTCTTCTAGTAATGACAATGGTAATGATCATGATAATGATAATAATGATGAAGAAGATGATGTGGAAAAAGTTAATGCCCTCCTTCAAAATAAAGGTCTAATAATTCTTAAAGCCCTTCCTAACAATAAAAATGCTCAAGCTATCCTATTTGAAATTATGGAAATGCTAATTGAGCGCGGGGAAACTATTGAGGCCTTGGAAGCAAGCCTTGAAGAAAAGGGTAAGATTGAAAGAGATGATGCTATGGAGAAGGCATCGTTAGAAGATGATCTTGAGGAAGAGCATGAGACTCGTGCTTCTCTAGAGGAGAAACTAGAATCTATCGAGGAGTCTCATAATGAAATAATTGCTAAAATCATTAAAGAACGTGATCATGCTCATGCAAAATATAAAGTGTTTAAAATGGAAAATGCTAGATTAAATAATGAGCTTGACAAGTTGTCTTCTTCTATTCCTAATGTCAATGATGCTTGTGCTACTAACTCCACTTCTTGTGAAGCATCTATTATGAAGGAGAATGTTGAGCTAAGGGCTCAACTTGAGTTGCTAACTAGCAAGTATGAGAAGTTGGAAGCAAATCATGAAAAGCTATCTAGCTCTAATGATGAACTTCTAGCATCCTATGCTTGTCTTAAGTTAGCTCATGAGGCCATCACAACAAAGGTAACATCTATTGAGCCTCATGTGGATAATAGCACATCCTTAACTAAAAATGCTATATTGCCATGTGCTAGTCCTAGTAATTCATCCACTAAAAATATTGGTACATCATGTGATGAATTACTTGCTTTGCCTTGTTGTCATATCAATGAAGCTTCTACTTCCTCTAGTGCATTTGTTGCCACTAACCATGTAGAGGAAATAAAAGACCTCAAGGCCCAAGTCACTTCTTCGAAGAATGACTTGGAGAAGCGTCATGAAGGGAAGCGTGCACTTGACAACATGTTGAGTGCGCAACAATCCCCTAATGACAAGAGTGGACTTGGATTCAACTCCAATAACAAGAACAAGTCCGAGGTTGAGAAGAAGAAGGGCCAAGTTCAAATCAAGAATCCGGCCAACATCATTTGCTTCAAGTGCAAGGTTGAAGGGCACCATGTTCGGGATTGCCCAATGAAGAAGAAGCCTCTTAGTGAGAAGCAACTAGGGAAGCGGCCTCTTGTTCAATCTCGTGCTCAACCACGGGTTGAACAACGGCCACCTCCTAAGAAGACTCAAGCCAATGCTCCTCAAGTTGAGGAGCCTATTAAGAAGAAGAAGAGTCGGTGTTGCTACCTTTGCCGTGGCAAAGGTCATTTTGCTTCTTCATGCACTAACGGTACCTCATCCAACCCTGTCATAATTGATGATACTTATTCTCTTGGGAAGGATAGAAATGGCAATGTGCTTGCCAAATATGTGGGAGCTCAAAGTGGTGTCAAGAAATGCACCATTTGGGTTCCCAAGCCTATTGTGACTAACCTCTTAGGACCCAACTTGGTTGGGGACCAACAAGTTTCAACTTGATCAATAGGTGATTGTGGAGGACATTGATGACTTGGATATTTTTGAAGAATTAAGGGATCTTCATGGTTCTATTTCTCAAGCCAAGTCAATTGGATTATCACATATCTATCTCATATCCAATGCTTCCTCCTTGCGGTAACTTGTATTTAATTCATATATACATTGAAAGTTGCTTGCTCCCTTGCATGTGTTAGTTTTGTTCCTAGCATGTGTTTGTATATGATATGCTCCTTTCCTACTTGTGTTGTTATTCAAGGTTGTGTATGATAGTTGTGTATCATGTATGTGTAATTTGTGTGTTGAGCTTTGTTGAATCTTGTGTGGTTTTCATTTGGCTCTTTGAAATATTAATGGATTATCCCATTTTGGGGGAGTGATATGCTTTGTGCAATTCACAAACCTAAAAATGCGTGTACATGAGGCACACCACCTAGTATTGATATTTCAATATTATCTAGCTACTATGTGGTATGTCATATTCATGAGAAATTCAAATTCTACAATGTCCATTAATTTCTCTAGTTGGTTTTATTTGCCTCATGCTTAAAAATAAATGAATTATCACATTATGGGGGAGTAATAAGCTATGTGCATATTACAATCCCACAAAATGTGAACATTTGAGGTTTGCCACTTAGTGTTGATATTATAAATTATCTCTCCTATGTGGCATGTGTGCTCAAACATGTTCCAATTTTCCTTTGTGGTTACCCTTTGGTTCTTGTTTGTGTGAGTTTGCTTGGTATGGTTTTTCTCTAATATCCATTTCCATATATTATGTGAGAAACCATTTGTTTCATTTTATTTTAACCATGGCGTTGCCGGTTGGTTCGAATAATTGAAACTACCAACAAACATTTTTCAAAATATGGTGTTTTAATTCTTATCTTTTGCCATATGCTTATTTGTTGTGAAGTTGGTCTTGAACATCATTCCTATATACCACCGAGAAATGTCTCCATATACTCCTTGTCCATGACAAGTGATTCTAGTAATTGTGGTGGATTTTGTAGATCATCTTCACATTGGCTCTTGCTTTAAATTGCCCTATTTATTGCCTTCTTTGCCTCTTGCAAGGATCTTATTTTTTTAATCGGTAGTGTTTAGTGTTATAGATAAAATTTGGAGAGTAATGATCCCTTGTGTGTGCATTTTGTATTCAAATGCAAATATCCAAGATAATGCATTAATCTTGGGGGAGCATTCCTTTTTATTTAGAACACTATTCTATCTATCAATATTTGATCCTTTCAATTGGCATTTGATTCTTTATCTTATGTTTTGGTACCTTCAATTGGTATTAATTGGAATTTAGTATCTCCTCCATAGATATTTGTTCCAATTAATATTTATTGTGGGAGTCTTGATACCTTTTGCCTTATTTTACTTTACTTGATTTCGGTCAAGTATCACCCTCTTCTTGGTATCTTTTCTCCTAGTTGATATTTTTTGTTTTAATTGGTATCTTATCTTCAATTGGTGTCTTATCGATCATTTGTTGTGTTGATTTGATTCCTTTTGATACCACACTTCATGTGTTGATGTGTTTTGGAATCAATCATATGTTGATTTGATTTTTCCTCAATCATGTGTTGATTTGGATTTTGATATAATTTGGACAAACTTTTTGTGTCACACTTTGGTGTGCTCTCTTCTTGGTTGACTTGGTGTTTCTGTCCAAATTGTATCTTGTTTGTTTCTTGTAAGTCTTTGTATGCATATCCTTTAACATATATATTATATGGCATGCTAGTCCTTTTTAGTTCCAATATATAGGGGGATACTCCATCGAATCCTAAATCGGCTAAGATGTGCGTGAAATTCAATTTCATATCTATATGCACATATTTATGTGGAGTGTTTCCTATATATTGTAGTTCATCTAACTACTATGGGACCCAATTAGTTTGGGAACCATTTTGTACTCTAATTGTGTTTTAGGTACAATGGAGATGCATTGGATGCTTGCCTCATTCATAAGGAAGGTGTTCTCACCATGTGATTGTCGGAGTCAAGCTTTGATGACAAACCAACTCTCATCATCTTCATCATCAATGCATCTCGGTAACAAGTATCCATCTCATGCATACCTTTCTAGCTTTCAACCTTGTGTAGGTTGCCTCTTGGCATGAAATCTCTTATATGCAATTGTTGTGGTTTTGACCTTTTCCTTCACTTAATATATCTTTGTGATATGTGTGTTGAATTAGCAAAAACCTTTTCTTCAATTGATATTATTTCCTTGTGATACTTGTTGCCTAACTCACAGCATCTTCACTATCTCTTGTTCCCTTAGTGATATGTGTGATGCATTTGATATATTTGAAGTTCATTTATATACAATGAGATAAATTTGAGCTATGTGCTATGCTTTTAAGCAACAATCTCATTTGTATATTTATGACTTCCTTTTGGATACCTTGTTCTCCTTTTCCCGAACCATTTCGTATGTATATGTTTCTTTGCGGATGTATATCTTCAATGGGTTGTCTAATTAGAAACCTATACATATGAGAGAGGTCATCTTTTAGTTGGCATCCTAATTCTTTTGAGCTACCTTGTTTTAATCTATAATCCTTTGGTGGCTCCAAATTTGTCTCATGAGTGCTTGTCTTATTGTTTATTGGTATCTTTGCACACTCATGTTTTTCTTGAAGATCTTTGACCTCATGCCTATCATGGTGAGCATGTTGATTTTTCTTTGACTAAATGCTCTCACTAGCTTTTGGCATTTTCAATTGGTTTTAGTTTCCAATTGGTATCCCTAAGCTTGTGAGCATACCTTTTTAAAGATCTTCATTTTATCTCGGTTGGGCCTATCTTATGTTGAATCTTTGAAAATTGGTATCTCCTTTATGGCTCAACCACATCTTTGGTGCAAGTGCTATGATTTGCTTTTGCATTATGCACTCTTGCACTTGTTGCGGGTTCTAGATGACTTTGGGGGAGCGAGGATGCCATATTTGTGCACTCCTCAATAGTGCATGAACATTGGGGAGCTTCTCCGTTTTTATTTAGAACTCTCGCTTTGGATCTTTCGATTGCTTTTCTCCTTTGTGGAGATGTTTAAAATGATTTCATCTTTTTGCAATCTTTGGATCCTCAATATAGTCTGATTTCCTCTAATTTTTTGTTAAAAGGGATTGTCATCACCTTTATGGAGGAACTCATATTATATTGGCTCTCTAAATTTTCTTCCCATTTCGGCAATCGATGCCAATGGGGGAGAAGTTTAGAGGGTTTAAGGGAATTTGGGTTTTATGCTTTTGTTGCATTTGCCTTTAATGCGCTTGCATCCTTACTCGTTTGTCTAGCAAGGATGCTTTGTTCATTATATAAACCCTCTTAATAAGGGATTGTCATCAATTACCAAAATGGGGGAGATTGAAATTGCATGGTTGCCCCCATGCATGGTTTTGGTAATTAATGACAATCTCTATGGACTAATGTTTGCATTGAGCTAGATTTATAGATGTGTCCATTTGAGTTGCTTGATCTCCATTTGTTGGAGTCAAGGCTAAGGGAAGAAAAGTTTGTGTTGATCAAGGCTTTGTGCGGGTTGATCATCACTAAAGGCCAAGTGAAGATATGCCGAAGAGTGCGTCTCCCATCTTGGTGTATGGGGGAGCATCATGTGAATCTTCACCGAAGCGCAATCGAGGAAGGTGGTGCATCTTGAGGAGATAAAGATCGTCTTCATCGACCTCAAGTGGATTTATGCGCAAGGCAAAGGTATGATCTTGATAGGGTTTCTATTTTACCGGTCTCATATTGTTTAGTGAGAGACCGGATTATAGGATAGATAACCGTACTATCAAGAGGGGCTCTCGACCGAATATCGTGATCGTATTGCCGTAGAGAGCACAAACCTTTGCATCCATGCAATCATCTTTATTGGTTCTTATTTGTCTCTTATCGTGGTGTGGTCTTGGTGCTTGTCGTGCTTGTCATGACAAAGCCAAGTTCACCGAAAACGGTTTTCATATGCGTCCTCTATTGCGGTTTCGGTATTGGAGATTGTGCCGGTTCATCCGTGCGGAAGATTTACCTCTTCCATTTCTTTGCAAAATCTCCATTGCTTGTTTGCCATTTTCAACGGTTGCTTTTGTTGTCCTCTTTCCAACAAAATTGGTTTTACTTCATTTGGACTTCATTTGCAAAAGATTCGGCATTTCCGGTTTTTTAAAATAGAGGTTTAAACTTTCCCCATTTGTTTTTATAACATTTTCTTGGACTATGATGTTTCAGAGCATAATCTTGTTGTGCTCATTGTGACGATTCCAACGAGTCCAAGATTATCGAAAACGGAGTTCGTGGGTGAAATTTATTGCATTTCCGATTTGCAAATGGGAGCTTTTATCTTTCCCCATTTATTATTTTATATTATATTCTTGGACTATGATGTTTCTCTGCATATTCTTGTAGTGCTCGTTGTGACGATTCCAACGAGTCCAAGAATATCGAAAACGGAGTTCGTATGTGGGAGATATCGCGTTTTCGGTTTCGAGATTTTATTAGACAGGTTTTATTTAGAAAAAGAAAAAAGAAGAGAGGAGGCAGTCAGGCCGGCCTGGCCGGGCCCAGGCCGGGACGAGGCCGGGGCCTTCCGGCTGCCTCCCGGCCCATTGCTCGCTGGGTGTCCGGCCCAGGCCGGGTCCCGGCCGGGACCTTCGGGTGGCCTCCCGGCCTCTCTCTCTCGCGGGCCGGCCCAGCCGGGAATGGAGGCTGGCCTCCCAGCGCTCCTTCGCTGTAGTTTCCTCTGTTCGTTCAATGCCTGAGATTCCTGGCCGGCCTGGCCGGCGTGCAGGCCGGCCCCAGGTCGGGATCTCGGGCTGCAACTTTTTTGCCCCAACGGTCACCTTTTTGGGGCCCCTATAAAAAGGGCTTCTTCCCCAAATTTTGAGCTGAGCTCATTTTCTCTCTCCCCACCATTGTTGCAACATTTTGAGAGCTCGATTCCTCCACTTCCCTCCGATGATTCTTGCCCAAATTTAGGGAGGCAGATTTTGGAGTTCTTGGTGTTTCTCCTCCGTTCTTCCTCCTAAATCCCTCCATAGCATTAGTTGCTTTGGTTGGATTTTGGGGAGAAGGATTTGACCACTTGGTGTGGTCTTGCCTTTTGCATTAGGTGCATCGGGTTGTGCTCCCCACAGTGATTCGTGGGATTGAAGGTTGGAAGATTGTTACTCTTGGGTCATTGGACCCTAGACAGTGGTGCCGTGAAGATTTCGACTTGTGAAGTTTCGGCACGATTTGGGAGCCCCCAATTGAGTTGTGGGTGTGTGCCCCAAAAGTTGTAAGGGCTCCGGAATCCGCCCCGAAGGATTCCGATAGTGGAAGGTGAACCAAACCTTTGGGTGCGGTTCATCGGAGAATAGGGTGAGGCCTTTGTGGCATCTTGAGTAGGCCTCTTGTGGCGAGCTCACACCCCTCCAACAAGACGTACTCCCTTAACAAGGAGGAACTCGGGAATAAATCCTCGTCTCCGCGTGCCTCGGTTATTTCTATACCCGAGCCTTTTACTTATGCAATTTACATTGTGATAGCCTTCGTGCTTGAAGTTCATATCTTGCTATCACCTTGTTGTCATATTGCTTAGCATAAGTTGTTGGTGCACTTAGCCAAACCTAGTATATTAGGTGTTGGCTTGTTAATTTAAACATCTAGTTTTATTCCGCAATTATCAAGCCCCTAAATAGAAAAAGTTTTAATCACCTATTCACCCCCCCTCTAGGCGACATCTAGGCTTCATTTGTTCTTTCACCAGGGCCCTCCTTATAAAGGTGGACGGGTCCCTGAACTTACAGCTTATGCCGAGTTACACATGAACACGGAGTCCTACTCTAGGTCTTCACCTTCCAAGTTGGTACTCCGGGTTGTGTTTGGACTCCAGTCTCTGCCGCGTCCTTTTCCTTATGCTAACTTGTAACGGGCTGGCCGGCTTGTTCCTTGTCCAGCCCATGTTGCTTGAAGTGTAACCCGGCTTGGGCCTCCTTGGTCTTGGCGGGTCAACCTTCCAGCTCCATTGGCCTACCCGGAAAGTATCCCCCCATCAGTAGCCCCCGAATTTATCTTGGGCACAGTCTTGGCATTCTCATCCGACTCCTTTTTCTCCGACTTCTTCATTGAAGTTGATAACTCGGAAATCGCCAGCTGCTAGTTCCACGATGAATTCCTGCACAAATATAATAAACTTGATAAAAAACAAGTCGGCCCTCTCCATTACTCAAGCCCGCCACACTCGACCCCCACTCTCTGGTTGGCCTTGTGGCTATAGCCTTTTACGAGTTGGCTAGGAGGGTAGACTTCCTGCTTCACAATACTGAGGACTCGTCTTTGAAACGAGTCGGTCTTTCCGAATTATTTTTATTATTTCATTTCTGCACGTGTCATCTGTTGACCGTGGTCTCAGGCGACGCCTCGGTTTTGCCGCATCTCTGACTGGTGTATTTATTGCGACCAGTTCTGATATTCTTGCAATTTTATCGCGAAAAGGCGGCGCCGTTATTTCCCTCTAGGGCTTATCTTATCCCTTTTCTAGTACTTAAGTGGGGGACCAGATCTCATTTGTCCCCTCTGTTTCCACTTTCGTCTTCATCCTCTGTTCTTCCTCGTGCGCACGTGGCCGCTAGCCCGCACGTACACCTCTTTATCCTTGTTCTGCCATGGCTCCCAAGCTAGCCATGAAGAAAGGCAAGGCTAAGAAGGCCTCCATCGAAACCAGGATAGATCTAGCCACTGCCTGCCGCCGCAGCTGCTTCCACCGCTCCGGCATCCCAACGCTCAATCTCAGCCAACTGGGACAGATATATTATGTCCCACGAAACCCTAACAGAGTATGAGAAAATGGGGCTCATTTCCTCCATCATTATGTGGCGCGCCGCCGGTGCAGAGACTGAGCCTACTCCGGCCACCGGGGAGATCGTCGTCTTCCGCGAGCACCTCTTCCGCGGCTTCTCTCCTCCGGGTAACTTGTTTTTTCGCCAAATCCTTGCCCACTATAAGTTCCGCATCCATGACTTAGCTCCCAATTCCATCCTCAATCTCTCCAATTTCGTTACACTTTGCGAAGACTACCTCCAGATCAAACCAGACCTAGATCTCTCGCTTGAACTCTTTTACTGCAATCCTCAGTCTAAAACTTCTGGGGGTCCCCTGCTTCAATGTGGAGTTGTTGCTCTGCAGTGGCGTCAGGGTTCTCCTTTTCCCAAACCGACCTTCCCTAGCCATGTCAAGGACTGGCAGAAATCCTTCTTCTACTGCAAGGACACGTCCCCTGAGGACGAACCTCACCTCCCCCAATTCTCCCCGGGTCGCCTGGAGACAACTCCTGTTATGAAGGCGAAATGTGCAGAGGAGGCTTGCCCCAAGGTTGAAGCTTTGATGGGCCGACTCCATGCCCTCGTGGCACACAGACTGGTCAGCATGGACCTGGTGCTATGCTGGACTACTTGGAGGATCTAGCATCTCAGCCCCAGGACTCGGCTGATTGTCGACTACTCTCGGCGAGTCACTGACGACCTCCGGATGACTAAAAAGCAAGACAGCCAAATTGACATCAACCGTTTGGTAAAGAAATTCACTGGCAAGATGGTCAAGGACCAAGAGAGCTTTGGTCTCTCTCCTTTCTGTGTTACAACTCCTCCACCGGCGGCAAGCCTTGCTCCATTTGTAAACTCAACTTGTTTTCTTGTCACTTCAACTCCTTTATATCTCACTATCCCTTTCTAAACTTTTACATAGTTGAATGCCGACTGGTGGAAAGCAACTCCCGATTCGGAGGGAGCTGATGAAGAAATAGCCGGAGCCGATGGCAATGATGGCGCTGATGAAGAAAACCAGGAGTCCTTACATGAGGTTCCTGCTGTTACTGGCATGGGTCCCTCGATGTCAGACCCGCCCAGTGCTGCAACAACTTCCTCAGGGGAGTCGTCAAGTGATAAGGACCCGACCCTGACTCCTCCGAGGAATCCCAGGAAGAGGGAGCAGACCGGAGTTGCAAAGGTACCTTTCTCTCGTCTTTCTTCAACTCGAAGTCAAGTTATGAAAGGTAACAAGTTGATGCAGGGCGGGGAAGCTGCGAGGAAGAGGAAACTGCGCAGCGATGGACCTGCTGAGGACCCGCTTGTGATTTCAAGCCCTCGCAAGCGCAAGTCTCCTTCTGCCTCTCCTCCCACTACTTCAGACTCCTACAAGTCCGGCTTTGATATGGGTTCCACTGACTCTACAGCCTCTCTGTACGTTGCTACCAATGTCGCGTAAGTCTTTCTGTCTACCATGTTCCGACTTCTTTGTGTAAGGACTACTTGAAATCCAACTTCTATTTGTTTTCAACTTCAGATCTCGCCCTTCCACATAGGCTGCAAAGGTCAAGGATTTGACCACTGCCACCTCGGCACTCAAGTCCGGGGCTCCACCGACAGCCTCTACTTCCACGAGCACAAAGACTGCCCCTTCTGCTCTTGCTTCCGCTTCTGCGGGAGTCAATGTTGATGCCTCAGCAGGAGTCAGCATTGCTGCATCTCCTCCTCCAACTTCTGAGTCCATACTGGTGACCCGGGTTGTCACCCCTTTTGCTATGAAGCCCCAGCCTGAAGCAACTTCTCAATTTATCATGACTGATCTCTCCAAGGCAACTCCGCTGGAAAGCATCAAGGAGAACTTGGGCAAATCCCCTGTACAATAACTGGATTACAGCCGCCTTCTATTTAGCGGCACCAAATCTTTCATGGAGACTTGGAGTGAAGCTTCCAAGGCCAACGAAGAAGTCGCCACATTTGCCAACGAGGAGCTCTCTTCTTTGGGAGCCCTCAAGATGATTCACACTATAAGTCCTTTCCTTCTCTTTGTTTGTAATTACACACTCCCCTATTTCAGTAGCCCCCAAGCACCTGATCTGAGGTAACTTGCGACTAAGATGGGTGCTTTTGCCCTCAATTGCTTTTAGTAAAAACTTGAACTTCATGCTGTAGCCCCCAGGCGCCGAGTTGTTTTTTTGGCTTGCAACAACTCGAAGCTGAAGACTTTTAAGACCTTAACTTGCTTCAAAATTTTGATCCTTGAGTAGCCCCCAAGTGCCGGGTTGTTAGCCTGCGACAATTCGGAGCTAATACTTGCATTCTGTATGAAACTTGAAAATTGAACCCTTGTAGCCCCCAAGTGCCAAGTTGCTGTTTACAGCAGTTTGGAACTCATAGGTCATTATCTATGAACTTGCTGAAAATCTGAACTTGCAATAACTGACTTGCGCCTTGAAAAAATAGAACTCCCTGTAGCCCCCAAGCGCCAAGTTGTTAATTTGACTACTTGGAGCTATCATTTTGAGATTGTCTCTAATTTGTTGATTTTGTTCTTTGCAGAACATTGTGGCTAAGATGCAAAGGGACATGCAAGAGCTTAGGGAGGAGGCAGCTGCTGCTGTCAAAATTGCCCAATTTTAGAAAGAACTCTCCCTCCAACTGGAGAAGGACCTTAAAGCTGTTAGTGCTGAGTTGGTTCAGGTGAAGGAGGAGGCTGCCAAGAACAAGACGATTGCTGATAAAGCCATCCAGGATTTTAATGCTGGTTTAGGAGCGCTGTCGCAAGGGTATCAGTGCCATGAACAAATTCATCTTTGGTAAGTGTCATCCTCTTATCTTGTGCCTGTTTGACTGTTTAATTTTGAAGAAACCATCCCCTGATTTCATTTGCAATCTCCTTGTGGCAGGTCCGACTTCTTCAAAGTTAAAACTTATCTCTTGGCCGACAACTGAACGATCTCCTGGACTATTGCCATGGACTCCAAGAAGGTGCTCGAGCTATTGTGAGGTACTTGCATCCCAAGGATCAATGCCCTTCAAGGCCTGACCAACTTTTGAAGGAGTTGTCCAGGGCTCCTGGTAATGTCCTGGCTTGGAAGCAGTCGTCCTTGCGGCGAGCAGCAATCCGGGTCCTTGCTCTGGCCCGGAGTTACTATCCCAATGTTGTAGAGCCTGCGTTGCTGTCTTTGGGGAAGCCGACAGAACATGAAGACGGCTCCCCTTTCACTATGGAGGAGTTCAAGGCTCAGGAGTTAGCTGTCCGTCCGTTTGGTTGCGATATAGCTGTGAAAATGCATCCAGATGTCTTTGTACGCCATTACGATGCAAACAACAAGAGGACGGCTCCAGTTACCTCATTCATAAGGAAGGTGTTCTCCCTATGTGATTGTCGGAGTCAGGCTTTGATGACAAACCAACTCTCATCATCTTCATCGTCAATGCATCTCGGTAACAAGTATCCATCTCATGCATACCTTTCTAGCTTTCAACCTTGTGTAGGTTGCCTCTTGGCATGAAATCTCTTATATGCAATTGTTGTGGTTTTGACCTTTTCCTTCACTTAATATATCTTTGTGATATGTGTGTTGAATTAGCAAAAACCTTTTCTTCAATTGATATTATTTCCTTGTGATACTTGTTGCCTAACTCACAGCATCTTCACTATCTCTTGTTCCCTTAGTGATATGTGTGATGCATTTGATATATTTGAAGTTCATTTATATACAATGAGATAAATTTGAGCTATGTGCTATACTTTTAAGCAACAATCTCATTTGTATATTTATGACTTCCTTTTGGATACCTTGTTCTCCTTTTCCCAAACCATTTCGTATGTATATGTTTCTTTGCGGATGTATATCTTCAATGGGTTGTCTAATTAGAAACCTATACATATGAGAGAGGTCATCTTTTAGTTGGCATCCTAATTCTTTTGAGCTACCTTGTTTTAATCTATAATCCTTTGGTGGCTCCAAATTTGTCTCATGAGTGCTTGTCTTATTGTTTATTGGTATCTTTGCACACTCATGTTTTTCTTGAAGATCTTTGACCTCATGCCTATCATGGTGAGCATGTTGATTTTTCTTTGACTAAATGCTCTCACTAGCTTTTGGCATTTTCAATTGGTTTTAGTTTCCAATTGGTATCCCTAAGCTTGTGAGCATACCTTTTTAAAGATCTTCATTTTATCTCGGTTGGGCCTATCTTATGTTGAATCTTTGAAAATTGGTATCTCCTTTATGGCTCAACCACATCTTTGGTGCAAGTGCTATGATTTGCTTTTGCATTATGCACTCTTGCACTTGTTGCGGGTTCTAGATGACTTTGGGGGAGCGAGGATGGCATATTTGTGCACTCCTCAATAGTGCATGAACATTGGGTAGCTTCTCCGTTTTTATTTAGAACTCTCGCTTTGGATCTTTCGATTGATTTTCTCCTTTGTGGAGATGTTTAAAATGATTTCATCTTTTTGCAATCTTTGGATCCTCAATATAGTCTGATTTCCTCTAATTTTTTGTTAAAAGGGATTGTCATCACCTTTGTGGAGGAACTCATATTATATTGGCTCTCTAAATTTTTCTTCCCATTTCGGCAATCGATGCCAATGGGGGAGAAGTTTAGAGGGTTTAAGGGAATTTGGGTTTTATGCTTTTGTTGCATTTGCCTTTAATGCGCTTGCATCCTTACTCATTTGTCTAGCAAGGATGCTTTGTTCATTATATAAACCCTCTTAATAAGGGATTGTCATCAATTACCAAAATGGGGGAGATTGAAACTGCATGGTTGCCCCCATGCATGGTTTTGGTAATTAATGACAATCTCTATGGACTAATGTTTGCATTGAGCTAGATTTATAGATGTGTCCATTTGAGTTGCTTGATCTCCATTTGTTGGAGTCAAGGCTAAGGGAAGAAAAGTTTGTGTTGATCAAGGCTTTGTGCGGGTTGATCGTCACTAAAGGCCAAGTGAAGATATGCCGAAGAGTGCGTCTCCCATCTTGGTGTATGGGGGAGCATCATGTGAATCTTCACCGAAGCGCAATCGAGGAAGGTGGTGCATCTTGAGGAGATAAAGATCGTCTTCATCGACCTCAAGTGGATTTATGCGCAAGGCAAAGGTATGATCTTGATAGGGTTTCTATTTTACCGGTCTCATATTGTTTAGTGAGAGACCAGATTATAGGATAGATAACCGTACTATCAAGAGGGGCTCTCGACCGAATATCGTGATCGTATTGCCGTAGAGAGCACAAACCTTTGCATCCATGCAATCATCTTTATTGGTTCTTATTTGTCTCTTATCGTGGTGTGGTCTTGGTGCTTGTCGTGCTTGTCATGACAAAGCCAAGTTCACCGAAAACGGTTTTCATATGCGTCCTCTATTGCGGTTTCGGTATTGGAGATTGTGCCGGTTCATCCGTGCGGAAGATTTACCTCTTCCATTTCTTTGCAAAATCTCCATTGCTTGTTTGCCATTTTCAACGGTTGCTTTTGTTGTCCTCTTTCCAACAAAATTGGTTTTACTTCATTTGGACTTCATTTGCAAAAGATTCGGCATTTCCGGTTTTTTAAAATAGAGGTTTAAACTTTCCCCATTTGTTTTTATAACATTTTCTTGGACTATGATGTTTCAGAGCATAATCTTGTTGTGCTCATTGTGACGATTCCAACGAGTCCAAGATTATCGAAAACGGAGTTCGTGGGTGAAATTTATTGCATTTCCGATTTGCAAATGGGAGCTTTTACCTTTCCCCATTTATTATTTTATATTATATTCTTGGACTATGATGTTTCTCTGCATATTCTTGTAGTGCTCGTTGTGACGATTCCAACGAGTCCAAGAATATCAAAAACGGAGTTCGTATGTGGGAGATATCGCGTTTTCGGTTTCGAGATTTTATTAGACAGGTTTTATTTAGAAAAAGAAAAAAAGAAGAAGAGAGGAGGCAGTCAGGCCGGCCTGGCCGGGCCCAGGCCGGGACGAGGCCGGGGCCTTCCGGCTGCCTCCCGGCCCATTGCTCGCTGGGTGTCCGGCCCAGGCCGGGTCCCGACCGGGACCTTCGGGTGGCCTCCCGGCCTCTCTCTCTCGCGGGCCGGCCCAGCCGGGAATGGAGGCTGGCCTCCCAGCGCTCCTTCGCTGTAGTTTCCTCTGTTCGTTCGATGCCTGAGATTCCTGGCCGGCCTGACCGGCGTGCAGGCCGGCCCTAGGCCGGGATCTCGGGCTGCAACTTTTTTGCCCCCACGGTCACCTTTTTGGGGCCCCTATAAAAAGGGCTTCTTCCCCAAATTTTGAGCTGAGCTCATTTTCTCTCTCCCCACCATTGTTGCAACATTTTGAGAGCTCGATTCCTCCACTTCCCTCCGATGATTCTTGCCCAAATTTAGGGAGGCAGATTTTGGAGTTCTTGGTGTTTCTCCTCCGTTCTTCCTCCTAAATCCCTCCATAGCATTAGTTGCTTTGGTTGGATTTTGGGGAGAAGGATTTGACCACTTGGTGTGGTCTTGCCTTTTGCATTAGGTGCATCGGGTTGTGCTCCCCACAGTGATTCATGGGATTGAAGGTTGGGAGCTTGTTACTCTTGGGTCATTGGACCCTAGACAGTGGTGCCGTGAAGATTTCGACTTGTGAAGCTTCGGCACGATTTGGGAGCCCCCAATTGAGTTGTGGGTGTGTGCCCCAAAAGTTGTAAGGGCTCCGGAATCTGCCCCGAAGGATTCCGATAGTGGAAGGTGAACCAAACCTTTGGGTGCGGTTCATCGGAGAATAGGGTGAGGCCTTTGTGGCATCTTGAGTAGGCCTCTTGTGGCGAGCTCACACCCCTCCAACGAGACGTACTCCCTTAACAAGGAGGAACTCGGGAATAAATCCTCGTCTCCGCGTGCCTCGGTTATTTCTATACCCGAGCCTTTTACTTATGCAATTTACATTGTGATAGCCTTCGTGCTTGAAGTTCATATCTTGCTATCACCTTGTTGTCATATTGCTTAGCATAAGTTGTTGGTGCACTTAGCCAAACCTAGTATATTAGGTGTTGGCTTGTTAATTTAAACATCTAGTTTTATTCCGCAATTATCAAGCCCCTAAATAGAAAAAGTTTTAATCGCCTATTCACCCCCCCTCTAGGCGACATCTAGGCTTCATTTGTTCTTTCACCAGGGCCCTCCTTATAAAGGTGGACGGGTCCCTGAACTTACAGCTTATGCCGAGTTACACATGAACACGGAGTCCTACTCTAGGTCTTCACCTTCCAAGTTGGTACTCCGGGTTGTGTTTGGACTCCAGTCTCTGCCGCGTCCTTTTCCTTATGCTAACTTGTAACGGGCTGGCCGACTTGTTCCTTGTCCAGCCCATGTTGCTTGAAGTGTAACCCGGCTTGGGCCTCCTTGGTCTTGGCGGGTCAACCTTCCAGCTCCATTGGCCTACCCGGAAAGTATCCCCCCATCAGTAGCCCCCGAATTTATCTTGGGCACAGTCTTGGCATTCTCATCCGACTCCTTTTTCTCCGACTTCTTCATTGAAGTTGATAACTCGGAAATCGCCAGCTGCTAGTTCCACGATGAATTCCTGCACAAATATAATAAACTTGATAAAAAACAAGTCGGCCCTCTCCATTACTCAAGCCCGCCACACTCGACCCCCACTCTCTGGTTGGCCTTGTGGCTATAGCCTTTTACGAGTTGGCTAGGAGGGTAGACTTCCTGCTTCACAATACTAAGGACTCGTCTTTGAAACGAGTCGGTCTTTCCGAATTATTTTTATTATTTCATTTCTGCACGTGTCATCTGTTGACCGTGGTCTCGGCGACGCCTCGGTTTTGCCGCATCTCTGACTGGTGTATTTATTGCGACCGTTCTGATATTCTTGCGATTTTATCGCGAAAAGGCGGCGCCGTTATTTCCCTCTAGGGCTTATCTTATCCCTTTTCTAGTACTTAAGTGGGGGACCAGATCTCATTTGTCCCCTCTGTTTCCACTTTCGTCTTCATCCTCTGTTCTTCCTCGTGCGCACGTGGCCGCTAGCCCGCACGTACACCTCTTTATCCTTGTTCTGCCATGGCTCCCAAGCTAGCCATGAAGAAAGGCAAGGCTAAGAAGGCCTCCATCGAAACCAGGATAGATCTAGCCACTGCCGCCGCCGCAGCTGCTTCCACCGCACCGGCATCCCGACGCTCAATCTCAGCCAACTGGGACAGATATATTATGTCCCACGAAACCCTAACAGAGTATGAGAAAATGGGGCTCATTTCCTCCATCATTATGTGGCGCGCCGCCGGCGCAGAGACTGAGCCTACTCCGTCCACCGAGGAGATCGTCGTCTTCCGCGAGCACCTCTTCCGCGGCTTCTCTCCTCCGGGTAACTTGTTTTTTCGCCAAATCCTTGCCCACTATAAGTTCCGCATCCATGACTTAGCTCCCAATTCCATCCTCAATCTCTCCAATTTCGTTACACTTTGCGAAGACTACCTCCAGATCAAACCAGACCTAGATCTCTGGCTTGAACTCTTTTACTGCAATCCTCAGTCTAAAACTTCTGGGGGTCCCCTGCTTCAATGTGGAGCTGTTGCTCTGCAACGGCGTCAGGGTTCTCCTTTTACCAAACCAATCTTCCCTAGCCATGTCAAGGACTGGCAGAAATCCTTCTTCTACTGCAAGGACACGTCCCCTGAGGACGAACCTCACCTCCCCCAATTCTCCCCGGGTCGCCTGGAGACAACTCCTGTTATGAAGGCGAAATGTGCAGAGGAGGCTTGCCCCAAGGTTGAAGCTTTGATGGGCTGACTCCATGCCCTCGTGGCACACAGACTGGTCAGCATGGACCTGGTGCTATGCTGGACTACTTGGAGGATCCAGCCTCTCAGCCCCAGGACTCGGCTGGTTGTCGACTACTCCCGGCGAGTCACTGACGACCTCCGGATGACTAAAAAGCAAGACAGCCAAACTGACATCAACCGTTTGGTAAAGAAATTCACTGGCAAGATGGTCAAGGACCAAGAGAGCTTTGGTCTCTCTCCTTTCTGTGTTACAACTCCTCCACCGGCGGCAAGCCTTGCTCCATTTGTAAACTCAACTTGTTTTCTTGTCACTTCAACTCCTTTATATCTCACTATCCCTTTCTAAACTTTTACATAGTTGAATGCCGACTGGTGGAAAGCAACTCCCGATTCGGAGGGAGCTGATGAAGAAATAGCCGGAGCCGATGGCAATGATGGCGCTGATGAAGAAAACCAGGAGTCCTTACATGAGGTTCCTGCTGTTACTGGCACGGGTCCCTCGATGTCAGACCCGCCCAGTGCTGCAACAACTTCCTCAGGGGAGTCGTCAAGTGATAAGGACCCGACCCTGACTCCTCCGAGGAATCCCAGGAAGAGGGAGCAGACCGGAGTTGCAAAGGTACCTTTCTCTCGTCTTTCTTCAACTCGAAGTCAAGTTATGAAAGGTAACAAGTTGATGCAGGGCGGGGAAGCTGCGAGGAAGAGGAAACTGCGCAGCGATGGACCTGCTGAGGACCCGCTTGTGATTTCAAGCCCTCGCAAGCGCAAGTCTCCTTCTGCCTCTCCTCCCACTACTTCAGACTCCTACAAGTCCGGCTTTGATATGGGTTCCACTGACTCTACAGCCTCTCTGGACGTTGCTACCAATGTCGCGTAAGTCTTTCTGTCTACCATGTTCCGACTTCTTTGTGTAAGGACTACTTGAAATCCAACTTCTATTTGTTTTCAACTTCAGAGCTCGCCCTTCCACATAGGCTGCAAAGGTCAAGGATTTGACCACTGCCACCTCGGCACTCAAGTCTGGGGCTCCACCGACAGACTCTACTTCCACGAGCACAAAGACTGCCCCTTCTGCTCTTGCTTCCGCTTCTGCGGGAGTCAATGTTGATGCCTCAGCAGGAGTCAGCATTGCTGCATCTCCTCCTCCAACTTCTGAGTCCATACTGGTGACCCGGGTTGTCACCCCTTTTGCTATGAAGCCCCAGCCTGAAGCAACTTCTCAATTTATCATGACTGATCTCTCCAAGGCAACTCCGCTGGAAAGCATCAAGGAGAACTTGGGCAAATCCCCTGTACAATAACTGGATTACAGCCGCCTTCTATTTAGCGGCAACAAATCTTTCATGGAGACTTGGAGTGAAGCTTCCAAGGCCAACGAAGAAGTCGCCACATTTGCCAACGAGGAGCTCTCTTCTTTGGGAGCCCTCAAGATGATTCACACTATAAGTCCTTTCCTTCTCTTTGTTTGTAATTACACACTCCCCTATTTCAGTAGCCCCCAAGCACCTGATCTGAGGTAACTTGCGACTAAGATGGGTGCTTTTGCCCTCAATTGCTTTTAGTAAAAACTTGAACTTCATGCTGTAGCCCCCAGGCGCCGAGTTGTTTTTTGGCTTGCAACAACTCGAAGCTGAAGACTTTTAAGACCTTAACTTGCTTCAAAATTTTGATCCTTGAGTAGCCCCCAAGCGCCGGGTTGTTAGCCTGCGACAATTCGGAGCTAATACTTGCATTCTGTATGAAACTTGAAAATTGAACCCTTGTAGCCCCCAAGTGCCAAGTTGCTGTTTACAGCAGTTTGGAACTCATAGGTCATTATCTATGAACTTGCTGAAAATCTGAACTTGCAATAACTGACTTGCGCCTTGAAAAAATAGAACTCCCTGTAGCCCCCAAGCGCCAAGTTGTTAATTTGACTACTTGGAGCTATCATTTTGAGATTGTCTCTAATTTGTTGATTTTGTTCTTTGCAGAACATTGTGGCTAAGATGCAAAGGGACATGCAAGAGCTTAGGGAGGAGGCAGCTGCTGCTGTCAAAATTGCCCAATTTTAGAAAGAACTCTCCCTCCAACTGGAGAAGGACCTTAAAGCTGTTAGTGCTGAGTTGGTTCAGGTGAAGGAGGAGGCTGCCAAGAACAAGACGATTGCTGATAAAGCCATCCAGGATTTTAATGCTGGTTTAGAGCGCTGCCGCAAGGGTATCAGTGCCATGAACAAATTCATCTTTGGTAAGTGTCATCCTCTTATCTTGTGCCTGTTTGACTGTTTAATTTTGAAGAAACCATCCCCTGATTTCATTTGCAATCTCCTTGTGGCAGGTCCGACTTCTTCAAAGTTAAAACTTATCTCTTGGCCGACAACTGAACGATCTCCTGGACTATTGCCATGGACTCCAAGAAGGTGCTCGAGCTATTGTGAGGTACTTGCATCCCAAGGATCAATGCCCTTCAAGGCCTGACCAACTTTTGAAGGAGTTGTCCAGGGCTCCTGGTAATGTCCTGGCTTGGAAGCAGTCGTCCTTGCGGCGAGCAGCAATCCGGGTCCTTGCTCTGGCCCGGAGTTACTATCCCAATGTTGTAGAGCCTGCGTTGCTGTCTTTGGGGAAGCCGACAGAACATGAAGACGGCTCCCCTTTCACTATGGAGGAGTTCAAGGCTCAGGAGTTAGCTGTCCGTCCGTTTGGTTGCGATATAGCTGTGAAAATGCATCCAGATGTCTTTGTACGCCATTACGATGCAAACAACAAGAGGACGGCTCTAGTTACCTCCACGGCTATGGACTTTGGGCGTCCTTCTCAAGCAAATGCTGGCGCATCTACTTCTACTGGTCCTTCGCTCTCAACTCCTGCTGCTCCGACTCCTGCAAGAATCCATCCAGGAGATGATGGCAACTCCCAGCCTCAGGAAGATGTTGCTCAAGTGGTGAAGGACTCGTCCAACCCGGAGAGTTCTGCCCAAGGTGTTGCGGCCAATGCTGCTGGCAAGGCTCCTGCACAAGGGGAAGATGCTCCTGCCGAGAAGGACCATCCATTAAATGACTTTTGAATGACTTGTGCTACTTGCTTGGGTTCTGGGCTGTAAAACTTTATTCTTTTGGTGCTATGCGTCTGGATGACTTGTTTTATGCGGTAAACATGTTAATGTCTCCTTTATACAAGTTGTTTTGGTTCTTATAACCCTTCTGAATTTATACTGATGAATAAGTAGGCCCCGCGTGACTTTTGCTATCAGTGTCTTCTGACAAGCCCGCATCCTCCTAAGTCCTTTTTAGGCTTCATAGGATTTCGGGACGAGTCATGCCTGTAGTCTTTAGTCATAATTTGCGAGTTGCATCTAAGTTACCAACTAAAATCAGGGAGGAGTTGGCTTTTAAGCCGGGTCCATGAGTCTGAAGCTTGAAGCTTTTTCTGAAAGACAAGCCCCCAAGGACCACATGATCAAAATAAAGCGCACATATTTAGTGTCTAGACAAAAGATTTCAAATTCAGAAATAGTCGGTTTTATTTCCTTTGATCATAATAACCATAATACAATGTTGCAGAGCTCACTGGGCTCGTTAGTAACTTGCATATCCTGCTTACAAGGATTAACTATAGTATGGACACAACTGAGCTATGTTCCAGGGCCTCTTTCCCTCTGCATAGGGGTCTAGTGTATGAGCTGTATTAGCTCCTTTGCTTTCACTTGCCGGCTCCTACACATCCATTAGATAGTACGACCCGTTGTGCAAGTTTTTGCTAATAACAAACGGTCCTTCCCATGGAGGAGATAACTTGTGCATCCCTTCCTTATTTTGGACTCGGCGAAGCACTAAGTCTCCCTCTTGGAAAGTCCGGCTTCTGATTCTGCGTGCGTGATATCGCCGCAAGTCCTGCTGATAAACTGTAGATCTCTCAAGGGCTAACTCCCTTGCCTCTTCAAGTGCATCCACCAAGTCCTGGCGAGCGAGCTCGTTCTCTGTCTCGACATAATTGGCGACTCGTGGTGAATCATGAAGTAAATCGCTGGGCAGGACTGCTTCTGCTCCATAGACCATGAAGAACGGCGTGAAGCCGGTGGATCTGTTAGGAGTCGTCCGTATGCTCCAGAGTACTGCTGGCAACTCCTCAACACAACAACCGGTAGCTCGTAACAGGGGGACTTTCAATATGGGCTTAATCCCTTTGAGCAACTCCTGATTTGCACGTTCAGCTTGTCCATTTTACTGTGGGTGTGCCACTAAGGCTAGATCAAGCCGGATGTTGTTTTCCTCACAGAACTTGGCCATCTCTCCAACTGACAGATTGGTTCCATTGTCTGTGATAATGCTATGTGGATATCCAAATCGTGTAGCTATCTTTTTGATGAACCTGACAGCTGATGCTGCATCGACTCGGCTCACGGGTTCAAGTTCAACCCACTTGGTGAACTTGTCAACTGCAACTAGCAGGTGAGTTTTGTGGCAGGGCGACTTTGAAAAGGGACCCACCATGTCAAGCCCCCAAACTGCAAATGGCCAAGTTATTGGTATGGTTCTGAGCTCCTGGGCTGGCACATGATCTAGTCTGGCATACCTCTGGCAACCATCACAAACTCGAACTATCTTTTCTGTATCCAAGTGTGCTGTTAACCAGAAGAAATCATGCCTGAAAGCTTTGGACACCAAGGACCTTGTTGATGCATGATGACCACAGTCTCCTGCATGAATTTCTTGCAAAATTTGCCTGCCTTCTTCTGGAGACACGCATTGTTGATAGACTCCTGTGGTGCTTCTCCTGAACAACTCTCCATTAATTACTGTGTAAGACTTGCATCGTCTGACGAGTTGTCTTTTCTTGACTTCATCTTCTGGAAGCTCACCACGTAAGAGATACGTGAGATACGGCTCCGTCCAAGCCGGAATTGCGCGGGTTGCTGCGACCAACACCGACTCCGGGTCTGGAAAAGCGAGTTCCTCTTCTGAAGGCAACTTTACCGATGGATAGTGGAGCTCATCTAGGAAGACACTTGGTGGAACTTTCTCTCTTCGAGATCCCAGCCTTGAAAATGCGTCTGTCGCCTCGTTTTTGCGACGATCGATGTGCTCCACTTGGTAGCCGGAAAAGAACCCGGCAATCTGGTCGATTGCTCTTCTATAAGCCTCCATGTTTGCATCCTTTGAATCCCAAGTTCTTGACACTTGCTGGGCTACGAGATCTGAGTCTCCAAAGCACCTGATACGCTTGATGTTCATCTCCTTGGCCATGCGGAGTTCATGTAGCAGAGCCTCATATTCTGCCATGTTGTTGGTGCAGTCAAAGTGCAATTGAAGGACGTAGGCCAACTTGTCTCTGTTAGGTGAAGTCAGAACGACGCCGGCTCCTGATCCCTCAAGTTGTCTGGATCCGTCAAAGTGCATTGTCCAATACTTGGAGCAGGGCGTGTTTGGTGAAGATGTGAAGTCGGTCCAATCATTGACAAAATCCGCCAAAGCTTGCGACTTCATAGCTGTGCGCGGCTCATACGTGATGTGGTAAGGTCCCAGCTCAATTGCCCACTTGGCGACTCGTCCCGTCGCATCTCTGTTGCGGATGATATCTGCTAGTGGTGCTGAACTCACCACCTTGATAGGGTGCTCTTGAAAATAATTCTTGAGCTTCCGACTTGCTAAAAAGACTCCATACACCAGCTTCTGCCACTGTGGGTATCTTTGCTTGGAATCAGTGAGCACCTCACTGACATAGTAGATAGGATGCTGCACTGGATACTCCTTTCCTTCCTTCTTGCGTTCCACAACTACCACAGCGCTAACAACTCTCTCATTGGCAGCTACATATAGTAACATGGGCTCCTTATCTGTAGGAGCTGCAAGGACTGGCGCTGTTGACAAAGTTTGCTTCAACTCCTCAAAAGCGTCGTCAGCTTCTTTGTCCCATAAGAACTTGTCTGACTTCTTCAGGAGTCGGTAGAGAGGACATGCCTTCTCTCCGACTCGTGATATAAACCTGCTCAGAGCTGCCACACAGCCTGTGAGCTTCTGAACATCCTTTAAGCAAGTCGGCTTTTGCAAGTTATGAATAGCCTTGATTTTCTCCGGGTTCGCCTCAATCCCTCTCTCTGAAACAATGAAGCCGAGTAGTTTGCCTGCTGGAACTCCAAACACACACTTGCCTGGATTCAACTTCATCTCATACTTGCGCAAGTTGTTGAATGTCTCTGATAAGTCGTCAATCAAGAAGTCAGGCTTCTGTGACTTGACAACCACGTCGTCCACATATGCGTGGACGTTCCTTCCAATCTGCTCCCGAAAACAATTCTGAATGCATCTCTGATATGTTGCTCCTACGTTTTTGAGTCCAAAGGGCATTGTTTTGTAACAAAAAGCTCCAAAGGGTGTTATGAAGGAGGTTTTCAGCTCATCCTCTGTGGCACCCCCCTCTGGCACATGTCGCCCCGTGCGCCAGCCCAGGATATCCGGACGCACGTTACGACAATGCAACATAGCGGAAATATCATTACACAATCAGGCCCAGAGGGCTACAAATGATTTACATGGCCACCAAGGCATGAAAATTATCATAGCCAAGTATGGCACGGGACAGAGTTTAACTGGCAGCGGAAGACATAGATACGGCAACGGCTTGGAGTGGCTCCATTCCACAGGCATCTGGCTGGGCTACTGATCCTAGCACGCTTCTGCTCGATCTCCTTGCTAAGGTAGTAGATGTATCCTCTTAGTGTCTGGCCACATGAAAAGCCAGTTTGAGTACGGTGACGTACTCGCAAGAAAACAACCACAAGACATGAACAGTCAAGCAATCAGGCAACAGGTAACTAGCAACAGAAATAATCTAAACATGGCAAGTGTCTACTTACGGCAGTCCAAGTGGGTAGCAACAAGGCAGCACGACAAATCATGGCATAAGCAAATAATAGGGGTATCGCCAGTACAGAGTCCAAGCCAGGTGGGGTTGGATCGTGTACCGGGTATCACACAAAGAGCTTACCTGTGACGAATAACGAGTGTGCCCATTGGTACCAAATGTTAAACATCACCTGTCATCACCACTAGGCTCAACGGCCTTACCACATATGTCAAACTGCTAGGCCCACTGGCCTCATATCTCTGCTCGGGGCATGCACGGCTGATGTTGGCTCGGGCCTAACTCTAGGCTCCCAACGATCACGCCGCCATTCCCAAACACGGATAACCGTCCATAACTGAAGTAACATTTCCTGCATCAGCTTATTAGTGCAATCAGGTTGTTCATCTTTCTTTCACACTCAACTTAAGTTTAACATCCGGACTCGACAAAGGACGATAGTGTGACCGACACTGAACTATTGTTCCATAACCTAGGAACAAGGCTAGCTGCTAGTTGACACACTCTCGAGAGGTTGCAGTTACCACCTATCTAATTGCACCTCACCTGGCCAAGGCAAGATACACTTACATAACCGTTCACTCTACCAAGACACTCCCTGTATAGCTACCGACATAACTCTATGTCTTATGACGAAGTGAATCCGGCACGTCCCCAACTCATGAGCGACGCCTAGCTCCGGAACCTTCACAAGACTAGCCCCGACCACAACTATGCAATATCCGACTAGACTTGCCAAGTGGGTAGCATCAAAGGAGGCTTGATAGGTTACATAGGCTATGGCTCTCCCATTTGGGCGATGGTGGTAGTGCGTTCAAGGTTCAGATTGGTGGCACTATGGACTGACCCTATCGAAGCTTGGAGGGGGTTTCATTTATTCCAGTTTCATTTAACAACAAGTACAAACAACAGAGCATTAGTCGAAGACAATAAGGATTAGTCCAACACAACAAGTATAATCTATCATTTCAACATAAGACCATAAGCAAACATAAGCCACACAACAGTTCAAGCAATAAGCAACAATAATCATGCAATAATTCAGCAAAGATGAATAACTTCAACCGGGCGATGGCGGAGTTGCCTCCGGCCAGTAACAGCCACAGGTTGAGTAAAGAAAATAAAATAGCACAATCAACCGGGCGAGGACGGAGATACTTCCGACCAGTAGCAGCCACAGGTTGAGGAAGTAAAATAAAATAGCACAATTGGTTAGCGTCAACCGGGCGAGGATGGAGATACTTCCGACCAGTGACAGCCACGGGTCGACTACAAAAGTTAGTGGAGGCGTCCACGCGATCCCGTTCCTCCATTCCATTGACTGCGGCGGTTTCCCCAGTCCATCGTCGCCGGAATGGGGAGTGGTGCATGGTACCGTCCAACACACGCCACAACTCTACAGAAAAGTAGACGAGATTCAATCCACGTGGGCGGGGCCCAACATGTATTTAGTCGCCGGCCGGAACTCAACCCACACTTGATGGGTTTATCGTATTGCAGGAAAGTAAAGGTACATGAAATAATAATACTGGAAGTAGGCGAGATTCAATCCACGTGGGCGTGTAGTCTCCAAAATGAACCGAAAAGCAATCATAAGAAAGAAAGCATCCATTCCACTCGAGTATTAACTCGACGTGGTGTCAGCAATCTTGGCAAAAAGACCCAAATGAAAAGCCAGTGTCCCAAGCGTCGCAGTCAAAGCGGGCATACGCCAGCCAAGTTTGACGGAGGGAGAAGAAGCAAATAACTCTTTGGCAAATGCCCCAACTCCGAGGATCATAAGACGACATTCGTCCGCTCCTCACCTCGGCGAAGGAGAAGAAGCAAACAATCATGGGAACGCATGTTTTATAGTTATCCAGTTAGAGGGTTCGACACAGCCACGCAAATGTGAGGCGCACAAATTATTCACACGTCATTCTAACACACACATGGATGATGAGTGAAGCATGGCGTCGCTAACTATACTGGAATTGAATCACGGCGTTGCTATCTAAGCTCGAAATAAACCTAGCAAGCAAGTACACACATGGAATCATCTGCATCGAATAGCCCCACATAAAATACCACGCATGCCATGATAATATGCGACAAACTGCGTCGCTTGAGTGTTCATAGCAAGTGGTTAGCTTGCCTTCGGAGATCGATGCCATTTGGCTTGAGGGTCACGGACACGTCGCGGTTTAGGGTATCGGTTTGCCGGTACCGCGGGATGGACCTATGCATATGTATAAGGGTGCTCAGCATACAAACATTTTACAAAAATGTAAAACCTATACCACTGGATAAAGCTTTTCAAACTATGAATTTACAAATTTGAATCACCTCAATCGGAGCTACGGTTCAAAAGATATTGGACTTCTAGTTCTCGGTAATTATCAGCCACTTCCAGAAAAAAAACGTTCGCGGGCCGAATCTTACCGGGCCAGGCCGGTCGTGTATTCTCTGTAAATACGTTTTCCCTTGAGGAAAGCGTAAAGCGTAAAATACGCTTTTGACTGGCCACAAGGGGATCGATCGGATCGTCCTCATCCTGGCTCCCGTATGCACCGAGGTGCTCGGGGACGACGGGGAGAGGACGGCCGCCGGCGTCAGGCGTCCCGGCGAGGACGGACGAGGAAGGCGGCGAGGCCGCTGTGCGGGGCATGGCCGGGGACGGCCTCCGCGTGCGGTGCCTGCGACCACCGCGGCGCGGCCATGGCGGACACGGCCGGCGACGACGTCGGCGAAGGGGCGGGCTGAGGCAGACGCCGACGACGCGGGCGGACGCGCCGGGCTTCACCGCAACCGTGGGACGGCCAGGGACTGCGGGAGTTGCCACCGGGAGGGCCAGGAGGGCCGGGACGCGCGGGTCGCCGCCTTGGTCGAAGCTGGCGTCGGCCGGGGTGGGCTTCCGGGAGGACGCCGGCGACGGGGGCCGAGGACAGCGGCGTGGTCGCCGTGCCCCACCGCGGCCTGGGACACGCGAGCGTGGAGAGGGCGCGCCGGCGCCAGCTCGCCCAGCTTGGCAGGGGCGGCCGCGCGCGATCGAGCACGGTCTCGAGCACGCCGAGCTCAAGTGCTCACCGGGGATGCGTGCCTCGCCGTCGGAGGGGGCGGAGCCTCCACGCCTCACCGCGCCCACAGCAGGGTTCGCTGCGGCAGAGTGGCTGCGGAGCTCGCCCCAGCGGTGCTCCTGGGCTTCTGCCATGGGAGCCCGAAGGCTCACGTGAGCTCGTTCGACAAGGGTGGGACTAGAGAGAGGGGTCTGGGGATGAGAGTGTGCGGCGCGGGAGGAGCTCGAGCTGCTCTCTTATAGCCGGGGGAACGAGGAGGCAGCGGCTTGCGTCGATTCAACGCAACGGCATAGCTCTAAAAAAATCACACGGAAGGGATAAGGACGGAAGCTGGATAGAGATACTGAGCTGGACGAACAGTAGTTCACAGTGAAGTTACTGCGCGGGATTAGACAGGGTTTTAGGGCTAAGCGGGATTTAGGGCTGGCCAAAGCGTGTGTTCGGGACGTCTACAGCGCGACGCGAGCGGCATTGTCGCGTTCCCGTCGACTCAGGGCGCTAAACGGAACACAGGCCATACCACTGGGTTCGTAACGACGAGACCGACACAACAAAACAAGAATCATTCCAGGATTCCAAACTTCGCAACACAATATTTTCAGAAAACCAAGGGTCCACAAGGTGTTCGATGAAATGACCAGGGCCTTGCACATGTCAGAAAAATCCCCAAAATTCACAGTAGGATAGGATAGGTTTATATAGTATATATGTGAAGTTTGAGCTCAGTTGGACCCAGGGAAGTTGGTCAAATAATTTGGTGTCCCAAGAGTGCCCTAATGGCATGGGTATGCCAAGTGCATTTGCTCAAATGATGTTGGCCTGATATTGTGGATATGAGGTTGTGTATGTGTTCTTGTCAACTTGGAAAAGTGTCAATGCCAAATTATTTTTGTAGCTAGGGGTTGCTTTGGAAATTGCAATATGGAGGAAAAGGGCATTACAAAGGAAGTACCTCAAATATTTCTCAAATGAGGTTGGGCCAATGGAGTGAAATGTTCAGGAGGTGAAGTTAGGCCTATCCCCAAAATTGTAGAATTTTTGGATGAGTGGAAGGGGTCTAGATAATTTCTGGATTGAAAATGGCATAATGGGATATATGAATAAACTTGGAATTATTGCATGGGACTATGAAATGTTTTTCCATGGGAGTGAGGTATGTGTATGAGGGAACCATATGGTAGTTTGGTAGGATTTATTTCAAGCTATAATTGGGGTGGTGGCTTTTGGTCGGATCGATGGGAGGGTTTTAGAATCTCCAAATGGAATCACGGTTCGACCGGCAAAACAATGGCATGGAAATATGGTGGAGGTTGACAAAGATCAGGGATTATTGGGAAATTTTCTAAGAGAGCAAAACCAAAGTCAAATCAAAGACTATCTGGTTCAAAGAAAATAGTTTGAAAACAGAAAAAGTTTTCAGGCGCGAGAAAACATTACTAACATTAGGGACGAATTTTTCGGGATGTGACAAACCTTCCCCCCTTAAAAAGAATCTCGTCCCGAGATTCGGAGACTTACGGAGATTACCGGAGTTATACGAGATATTTCTTGTATGGTTTAATATACCCCTATATTTGAAAAACTTTTTGCAAAACCTTTTCTACAAAATACTAAAGTTTAGCACTAAAAGGATCAACACTCACCAGGATATTTTATTAAAACAAAACGTTATAAAAAAATGATATTTTATCACACTCATGCATTCTAAGGATGGCATGGCAGGGGCTCATGCAATCAATCAACATAGGATGTGCCACTATTGTAAAAAAGAAATAAAAAAAATACTAAGGTTTTTAGTTCGACCAAACACCAGCTTGGCAAATCAAACAAGATCTACACATGAATCATCAAGTGAGCAGGGAACCATGGGTACAGTGTATCCTCAAATACATCCACTAAATGGTTAAAGTTGTGCAACACATCAAAATATTTTTCCTACTAGAAAATAATATCCCATTCAAATGTTGTGTTAATTTTACAGGTGGGCATATGTGTCCTGGTTCACATACATGTCCTATTTTAAGTGTTTTGTCACTTGTTCAAAACTTTTAAAAGGAAGAAAGGGCATGGTGTTTTGTCGCACGTCAACCGAGTAGTTAACAAGCGAATAAACATTAAGTTTTTACACGAGTTGAATTAACAAGTCCCATAAGCTGCCAAGCTAACACGCGATACAAGCAAACACAGAAGAACAAACAACCTCACAAACTCTCACCTACAAATTTAGGACTCCTCACTAGGTGGGGACTTTGTCTGGCTTCATTCACTTTGCTCCCTTCAGGAGCTTGCAGGTCTGGTCCTAAGCAAAGCTTGGTATCCACTGGGCTCCTCGCCACCACGGCTAGAGTCTCAGGGATGCCTTCTGGCACAATGCCAAAGTTGTGAAGGAGTTGGAGGTCGTGGGTTGCGGTTGCTCCTGGATGAAAGGTGTCGAGTCCAAACTTCAGAGCTTCCATTGATGGGGTGGCCTCTGGAGTTTAATTGTTACTGGTCCTTGCGGAGCTGGGTTGTTGTTAGTGGGCTGCGGGACTCGGGAAAGGGCTTGCCTACTGGATTGACATTCTTCCAAGTGGTAGACAAGGATGCTCTCCAAAGCGGTGGTGTAGGCTACGAGTTGTGACAAGGTTGAGTTGAGCATCACTTCGATGCTTACCATGGGATGGCTGGGGCTTGCAAGGGATCTTGGCGGGAAAAAGCGAGACGCAGGAGATTCCATCGCGGCTTCAAAGTACTGTAGACGAGCGAGACATTTCCAAGCTGCAACTTGGAGCGCCATCTCAGGGGAATCCACGAAGTGGCTTTGACTCACATACGGCGTCGCGCTTCCTAAGGGACTTGTGCCGACATACGCATCGGCATGATACTTGCTCAGGTAGGAGGAGAGGTTAGACCGATATACATGATACACCGGGCGAGAAACACAACCAATAATATCGCGAGCAGCTCCCATAGTAGAGGTGGAAAACCGGGGCGAAACTCAGCGGTGGTCTCGAAAATAAGGGTAGGTTCCATTAAAACTCAAGCTAGTGTACTTGGGAGAGAGGAGAGCGCAAGATTCCTGAGCGGGGCCTGCTTCAAGAGAGTTGGGTTGCAAAGGATAGCAAGCGAGGGTGGGATTTTATAGGTAGCTGGGACTTGGGTTTCATTCTAATGGGTAGTGTCGATTCCTTCTCCAGGAAGAAACCGGCGAGTCTGGTTGGGTAAGATTGGGACAAGTTTTACTGCACCATACTGTTGACCGACACGGGCCATGCCGTTTAGGCGGAGATGGGTTAAATCCATCGGGTCGTTGTCGGGCAAAAGTAAGGTGGGGCTTTCCATGCTAGGGTAGTCTACAGCCAGCCTGGTGCTCTGATACCATGCTCTGTGGCACCCCTCTCTGGCACATGTCACCAGAGAGGCGGTCGCCCCGTGCGCCAGCCCAGGATATCCGGACGCACGTTACGACAATGCAACATAGCGGAAATATCATTACACAATCAGGCCCAGAGGGCTACAAATGATTTACATGGCCACCAAGGCATGAAAATTATCATAGCCAAGTATGGCACGGGACAGAGTTTAACTGGCAGCGGAAGACATAGATACGGCAATGGCTTGGAGTGGCTCCATTCCACAGGCATCTGGCTGGACTACTGATCCTAGCACGCTTCTGCTCGATCTCCTTGCTAAGGTAGTAGATGTATCCTCTCAATGTCTGGCCACATGAAAAGCCAGTTTGAGTACGGTGACGTACTCGCAAGAAAACAACCACATGACATGAACAGTCAAGCAATCAGGCAACAGGTAACTAGCAACAGAAATAATCTAAACATGGCAAGTGTCTACTTACGGCAGTCCAAGTGGGTAGCAACAAGGCAGCACGACAAATCATGGCATAAGCAAATAATAGGGGTATCGCCAGTACAGAGTCCAAGCCAGGTGGGGTTGGATCGTGTACCGGGGATCACACAAAGAGCTTACCTGTGACGAATAATGAGTGTGCCCATTGGTACCAAATGTTAAACATCACCTGTCATCACCACTAGGCTCAACGGCCTTACCACATATGTCAAACTGCTAGGCCCACTGGCCTCATATCTCTGCTCGGGGCATGCACGGCTGACGTTGGCTCGGGCCTAACTCTAGGCTCCCAACGATCACGCCGTCACCCCCAAACACGGGTAACCATCCACGACTCAAGTAACATTCCCTGCATCAGCCTATTGTAATCAGGTTATTCATCTTTCTTTCAAACCGAACTTAAGTTTAACCTCCGGACTCGACAAAGGACAATAGTGTGACCGACACTGAACTGTTCCATAACCTAGGAACAAGGCTAGCTGCTAGTTGACACACTCTCGAGAGGTTGCAGTTACAACCTATCTAATTGCACCTCACCTGGCCAAGGCAAGATACACTTACATAACCGTTCACTCTACCAAGACACTCCCTGTATAGCTACCAACATAACTCTATGTCTTATGACGAAGTGAATCCGGCACGTCCCCAACTCATGAGCGATGCCTAGCTCCGGAACCTTCACAAGACTAGCCCCGACCACAACTATGCAGTATCCGACTAGACTTGCCAAGTGGGTAGCATCAAAGGAGGCTTGATAGGTTACATAGGCTATGGCTCTCCCGTTTGGGCGACGGTGGTAGTGCGTTCAAGGTTCAGATTGGTGGCACTATGGATTGACCCTATCGAAGCTTGGAGGGGTTTCATTTATTCCAGTTTCATTTAACAACAAGTCCAAACAACAGAGGATTAGTCCAAGACAATAAGTATTAGTCCAACACAACAAGTATAATCTATCATTTCAACATAAGACCATAAGCAAACATAAGCCACACAACAGTTCAAGCAATAAGCAACAATAATCATGCAATAATTCAGCAAATATGAATAACTTCAACCGGGCGATGGCGGAGTTGCCTCCGGCCAGTAACAGCCACAGGTTGAGTAAAGAAAATAAAATAGCACAATCAACCGGGCGAGGACGGAGATACTTCCGACCAGTAGCAGCCACAGGTTGAGGAAGTAAATAAAATAGCACAATTGGTTAGCGTCAACCGGGCGAGGACGGAGATACTTCCGACCAGTGACAGCCACGGGTCGACTACAAAAGTTAGTGGAGGCATCCACGCGATCCCGTTCCTCCATTCCATTGACTGCGGCGGTTTCCCCAGTCCATCGTCGCCGGAATGGGGAGTGGTGCATGGTACCGTCCAACACACGCCACAACTCTACAGAAAAGTAGACGAGATTCAATCCACGTGGGCGGGGCCCAACATGTATTTAGTCGCCGGCCGGAACTCAACCCACACTTGATGGGTTTATCGTATTGCAGGAAAGTAAAGGTACATGAAATAATAATACTGGAAGTAGGCGAGATTCAATCCACGTGGGCGTGTAGTCTCCAAAATGAACCGAAAAGCAATCATAAGAAAGAAAGCATCCATTCCACTCGAGTATTAACTCGACGTGGTGTCAGCAATCTTGGCAAAAAGACCCAAATGAAAAGCCAGTGTCCCAAGCGTCGCAGTCAAAGCGGGCATACGCCAGCCAAGTTTGACGGAGGGAGAAGAAGCAAATAAATCTTTGGCAAATGCCCCAACTCCGAGGATCATAAGACGACATTCGTCCGCTCCTCACCTCGGCGAAGGAGAAGAAGCAAACAATCATGGGAACGCATGTTTTATAGTTATCCAGTTAGAGGGTTCGACACAGCCACGCAAATGTGAGGCGCACAAATTATTCACATGTCATTCTAACACACACATGGATGATGAGTGAAGCATGGCGTCGCTAACTATACTGGAATTAAATCACGGCGTTGCTATCTAAGCTCGAAATAAACATAGCAAGCAAGTACACACGTGGAATCATCTGCATCGAATAGCCCCACATAAAATACCACACATGACATGATAATAGGCGACAAACTGCACCGCTTGAGTGTTCATAGCAAGTGGTTAGCTTGCCTTCGGAGATCGACGCCATTTGGCTTGAGGGTCACGGACACGTCGCGGTTTAGGGCATCGGTTTGCCGGTACCGCGGGATGGACCTATGCATATGTATAAGGGTGCTCAGCATACAAACATTTTACAAAAATGTAAAACCTATACCACTGGATAAAGCTTTTCAAACTATGAATTTACAAATTTGAATCACCTCAATCGGAGCTACGGTTCAAAAGATATTGGACTTCTAGTTCTCGGTAATTATCAGCCACTTCCAGAAAAAAAACGTTCGCGGGCCGAATCTTACCGGGCCAGGCCGGTCGTGTATTCTCTGTAAATACGTTTTCCCCTGAGGAAAGCGTAAAGCGTAAAATACGCTTTTGACTGGCCACAAGGGGATCGATCGGATCGTCCTCATCCTGGCTCCCGTATGCACCGAGGTGCTCGGGGACGACGGGGAGAGGCCGGTGACGAGGTTAGGGCTCGGCAAATCCCAAGGTTGTACACCCCGGGTTGATTGAGGGGGAGAGAGAGAACGTTGGTGGTTGTGACGGCTAACAGGGGGCGAGTTTTACCCAGGTTCGACCCCTCGAGATGAGGTAAAGACCTACTCCTGCTTGTCTGGAATTATTGAGGTGGCTACAATGGCGAGATGCAATCTCGCTAGGGTTTGCTTGCTGGTTGCTTGACCTAGACGACGCACCCTCCTGGCCTTTATATCACAGGCCAGGTCTCGGGTGGACGGTGCAGATTGCACGTTACAAGATAAGGGGAACTCTCATCGGCCTAACCGACTACTTGGGCCACCCGGTATGCTTCATGGGCTTCAGTGGGCTTCTCTTGGCGTGACCCAGGTATCACCACCGTGGGGCACCTGAAAGGTAGCCCCACGACAGTAGCCCCCGAGTGCTTAGTCGAATCGCAGAGTCGAGTAAAGGACTCCTTCCTCCGGGCACGCCACCTGACTCCTTCGCGAGCCAATCTTCGGCTGCTACTGTCTTGAATGATCGAGTGCGCTTCATGATTTTTCTTGACCCGCCAGCTTTCGACTGTCGTTGTCCTTAGTCATCGGGTGCGCGAACAGTGCTCCCGATGGGAGTAGCCCCCGAGATTAAGCTGAATTGCTTGCAATTGAGGTTAAACTCAATTTTTCTTCAGTCGAAAAGCCCGCTCCCGATGGGAGTTAAAAGATGACTCGAAATGCCCAAGTCAAAAACTGGCCTCGTTCGACTTACTTTGTACTCAGCCTGAATGGCTTACGGAATCGACTTAAACTCAGCTATGAAAGCTTACTGGTTGGAGTCCACTCGAATGATGAATTCGGGTGTCATCAGCTTTGTAAAGCTTACTATGTATTTACCTCACTCGAATGGATTATCGAGTCGACTCAGTTCTCAGAGCTTACTGTTCTTGCTGCACCCGAAAAACTGTCCGGGTGCTCCATCAGCCCGTTGGCTTACTTTATACGCTTCCGCTGATGACGTCAGGGCTGACGTGTTCGGCGTGCGCTGCGTCCGATGGGACGTAACAGAGTGGTCCCGGTGTCAGTGTTGACTGTTCTGACCGTTGGGCGCGAAATTTTCGTGGCATGATGATGGCGCCTCGATTCCCGCGCGTAGTGGGCGGCGTGGCCGGCGACGGTTGCTATCTCCGCGCGACACGTGGACGGCCAGATGTTGCCTCGGGTTGCGGCTGCGTGGAGGACGGCCAGGATGAACTGACCCCGCGGTACATAATCTTCACCGCGGTGGGGAACAGCTCACGCCTTCCTCATTTCGCCGCCATCTCATCTGCTTTCTTCGCCATTGCTGTTCCTCCATTGCTGTTCTTGCGCCCAATTCACCAGATACTCTCTCCTCCCCCGCTAGCACCATGGGCCAGAAGAGGGTGAAGGGAGCGGAAGGCTCCGCCGCCGACGACGACGCCGGGATGAAGAAGCTGGAGGGCGACTGGGGGAAGTCGTCCGTGAAGGCGGCGGAGTTGGACGCCCTCCGCGAACAAGGGTTGCTGCCGCCGACGAGCACGGCGACGACGCGCGCCCCCGGTAAGGATGTGATCCCCTCTCCTCGTGATGGGGAGCGCGTGTGCTTCGTGGAGTTCCTTCCGCGAGGCTTCGGGTTCCCCATCCACGATTTTGTTCGTGGTCTTCTCTACGCCTATGGGATTCAGATGCATGATCTGAATCCCAACAGCGTATTGAACATTGCGAGCTTCATTGTGTTATGCGAGTGCTTTTTGGGGATCGCACCCAACTGGAACTTGTGGAAGTCGCTCTTCATGGTGCGACGGATGGTGGGGAAGTCGAAGCAGACGTTCCCCGTGGGCGGCTTCGGAATCCAGCTGCGCGGCGACACAAGCTTCTTCCAGCTGAAGAAATCCGACTCCGTCCAGAACTGGCGGAAGAAATGGTTCTACATCAAGTGGGACCAAGAAGGCCTTCCCGAGTTCGCCGCTGATCGACCGCTGCGAAGGACCAAGGCCTGGTCGCACCCTCTGTCAAAGGAGGACAAGGAGTCGACCAAGTCCCTGGGTGCAGCTCAGGAGCGTGAGCGAACCCGGGGTGAACTAGAGAAAACCCAGGTTGAACGCTTGCTCGGACTCGCCCATACCATCGGAGGTAGGTATCTCGGCTCACTGCCTACTTTGTCTTTTGTTGACTTTGGATGTGTCACAAGTGTATTCATCTTCGTTGTTCAGAGCCGTGCGGAGGCGCTCCTCCCGAAGAGTCTTCCAGCAAGAATGTCGACCTGGAGACGGCTGTTGGCTTCGTTGACCGCGCTTATGCGTATGCTTCGACTGCACTGCAGCAATCTTCAGCGGCGCTGCAGAGGTCGAAGAATGCCCTGGCGAGTGTGCACCAGGGCATCTTCCCCAACCAGCCGTTGCCTGCCGATGTTGATGGACTGGCGGCTCCTTTTGAAGGCAGGGCGACCACCTTAGCGGACTACACGCGTGCTCAGACGGTACGCGGCTCAGAGTTCACTTTCCGGCTTTTGCTTGGTCATGAGGTTGCAGGCGACTTCGAGGCTGTTGTCAGCGACTTCCCTCGAAGGCCCGATGGCAAGACCAAGTCGCTAAACAGCGTCAAGGTGAAAGCGAGTCAGTTAGCTGTTAAGCTAATTGATACCTTTGAGAAGAAGCTTGCCAGGGCTGCAGAGTTAGCCTCCAAGAAGAGTCGCTCGCAGTCGGAGTCTGCAGTGTAGTATGTGTAGTAGGGTTCCCTTTTGCCTTAGGGTTCTTCTTTTGGTTATAGACTGTAATGAACCATACAGTTTGCGGGTCTTCTGGCCGCGGGCAAACTGATTCTGAAATGTGAATATGTGTCTTCGAATCTTTTGTCATACTTTCTTCTAGGACGTGCTCTTTTCCTTGCTTGACACTGTCGAACTTGACAGCCTGAGATGGGTGAGACTCCCGAGGTTGCTGTTGCCGCTGGTGTGGGTGAAGACGAGGATACTTCTTCGGCTGCACCCACTCGCCCTCGTCGTCGAGCGCGTGCAGCCCACGCGCGGAGCGCCAATGACCAACGAGTGTTCACCTATATGAGGAACAAGATTGTTGAACTTGAGTCGAAGGTGAGGACCGCCAAGTTGGAGTTGGAGCGCTTGAAGTCACGGCCCGCTGCGCCGTTCTCACAGCGTGAGGAATTCCTTCTTGGTCAGATGGAACTGATCAGTCGACAACTGCAAGGTTGGTCTTCTGACGCTTTGCTCTTGTTTCTTTATGCTTGCACTGTTCTAAGTGCTGGGTCTTCGTGCAGATGTGAATGCTGACCAGACGGCCGAACAGGGTCGAGTGGACGAGCGAGTGGGTAGAGAAGCCGCCGGTGACTCACTCGAAGCCCGTCAATTTTGGTCGGACAGGTCCCAGGGGAGTATACTTGCAAGAATGCTGGATCGCACCTGGCGGGCTGCTTTGCTCTTGGAAGGTTGCAGAAACACTCTATTGCAGGTCAATAAGGTGTTCTTTCCGCACAACGAGCAACCTAGCGGACTGGCTGCGCTGCTGGAGAGGTACCGTGAGGGTAAGGTCAAAGCGTTGAAGGAAGTCGTGCACGCCCAGCTTGTTGCCGGGGCGAACGTGGCGCTGGCGTACGTTCGAATGCATCGGCCCCATCTTCCCTTGGACAAGGTGCTTGACGGCTTGCCTGGAGCGGATGATTATGCCGATACTCTTGCGGCTGCGCGTCGGATGATTCAGCAAGTCCAGGCCTTCAGCGAGCAGCTTGTGGGGCCGCTTGATGCGCCAAAGGAGGAACCTGGAGAGTAAAAATAGCAGTCTGTTGTTGTATGATGTTAGCTTGTAACATAAATATGCATGTATGTATGCCCATATGATGTTGTTCACTGAATGTATAATGTGTGATTTTGCACTCGTAGACCTGTATGGCGCGAGCCCCCGAGTGAATCGAGTGGCGGCCTAGGGTTTCCGAGTTATGCCTGTGTGGCGCAGCCCCCGAGTGATTCGAGTGGCGGCCTAGGCTGGCCTTAGACCTGTATGGCGCGAGCCCCCGAGTGGTTCGAGTGGCGGCCTAGGATTTTCGAGTTATGCCTGTGTGGCGCAGCCCCCGAGTGATTCGAGTGGCGGCCTAGGCTGGACTTAGACCTGTATGGCGCGAGCCCCCGAGTGGTTCGAGTGGCGGCCTAGGATTTTCGAGTTATGCCTGTGTGGCGCAGCCCCCGAGTGATTCGAGTGGCGGCCTAGGCTGGCCTTAGACCTGTATGGCGCGAGCCCCCGAGTGGTTCGAGTGGCGGCCTAGGATTTTCGAGTTATGCCTGTGTGGCGCAGCCCCCGAGTGATTCGAGTGGCGGCCTAGGCTGGACTTAGACCTGTATGGCGCGAGCCCCCGAGTGGTTCGAGTGGCGGCCTAGGATTTTCGAGTTATGCCTGTGTGGCGCAGCCCCCGAGTGATTCGAGTGGCGGCCTAGGCTGGCCTTAGACCTGTATGGCGCGAGCCCCCGAGTGGTTCGAGTGGCGGCCTAGGATTTTCGAGTTATGCCTGTGTGGCGCAGCCCCCGAGTGATTCGAGTGGCGGCCTAGGCTGGACTTAGACCTGTATGGCGCGAGCCCCCGAGTGGTTCGAGTGGCGGCCTAGGATTTTCGAGTTATGCCTGTGTGGCGCAGCCCCCGAGTGATTCGAGTGGCGGCCTAGGCTGGACTTAGACCTGTATGGCGCGAGCCCCCGAGTGGTTCGAGTGGCGGCCTAGGATTTTCGAGTTATGCCTGTGTGGCGCAGCCCCCGAGTGATTCGAGTGGCGGCCTAGGCTGGACTTAGACCTGTATGGCGCGAGCCCCCGAGTGGTTCGAGTGGCGGCCTAGGATTTTCGAGTTATGCCTGTGTGGCGCAGCCCCCGAGTGATTCGAGTGGCGGCCTAGGCTGGACTTAGACCTGTATGGCGCGAGCCCCCGAGTGGTTCGAGTGGCGGCCTAGGATTTAGGTTGATTGCTCACAAAGGAAGAAATGACAAGTGTTTTCCTTCAAATATCTTTATTGATTCTCGCAAACAGGCCGCCTCGTTAAAACCCTTCCAGTCCCCTTAGGTACCCTGGCGAGGGAAAGAGTGCGTAAGAAACCTGCTGCTACTTAACAAGGTGAAGCTTACAAGCTGGGGTTGATCAGGCGTAGAAGCGGCGTAACTGTGCCACGTTCCACGGATTGCTGCAGACTGTCCCTGTCTTCGAGTCCTTCAGGCGGTAAGCTCCATTGCCGATTGCCTCTGTCACAATGTATGGCCCCTCCCATGGGGAGGCGAGTTTGTGCACCTTCTTCTGCTTGAGCCGGAGAACCAGGTCTCCTGGGACGAATGCTCTAGGCCGCAGTCGCCGACCGTGGTAGTTGCGCAGGTCTTGCTGGTACACAGCTGTGCGGCTGAGAGCGATGTCGCGTGCCTCATCCAGGACATCCACATCATCTTCGAGTGCTTCTTCAGCATCAGACTCGTCGTATGCCACCACTCGTGGAGCGTCAAATTTGATGTCGCAGGGCAGGACTGCTTCGGCACCGTACACCATGAAGAATGGTGTATACTGGGTAGATCTGTTTGGCGTGGTGCGTAGGCTCCACAGCACACTTGGTAGCTCTTCCACCCAGGCTCCTGCGGCTCGCTTCAATGGTACTCGCAGACGCTTCTTGATGCCTTTGCCGACTAGGCCATTGGCCCTCTCGACTTGCCCGTTGGACTGCGGGTGCGAGACAGATGCATAACTGAGCTTGACACCTTGTTCAGAGCAGAAATCCCTGAATTCTTCGGCTGTGAAGTTAGTCCCGTTGTCGGTGATGATGCCGTGTGGCACACCGAACCTGAAGATGATTGACCTGATGAAGTTGACCGCTGAGGTTGCGGTTGAGCTTGTGATTGGGACCGCCTCGATCCACTTCGTGAACTTGTCGACTGCCACCAGGAGGTGAGTGTGCCCGCCTGGGGAGGATTTCTTGAAGGGACCTACCATGTCGAGTCCCCACTGCGCGAAGGGCCACGCGAGTGGTATTGTCTTCAGTGCCGACGCTGGTGCATGCGGCTTGTTGGCGAACTCCTGACAGCCAACGCATTTTCTGACCAGTTCTTCTGCGTCTTGCATTGCGGTGGGCCAGTAGAACCCTGCTCGCAAGGCCTTGGCCACCAGTGCTCGACTGCTTGCGTGGTGCCCGCATATGCCAGCGTGGATGTCGAGTAAGATTGCTTGGCCGTCGGCTGGATCGATGCACCGTTGGAGGACTCCTGAGATGCTTCTCTTGTAGAGTTCGCCGTTGATGATGGTGAAGCCTTTGGAACGGCGGACGATGCGCTTGGCTTCGACTGGGTTCTCCGGCAGCCGCTGGTGCAGCATGTAGGCCAGATACGGGCTTGTCCATGTGGGCTCGACTAGCATTATCTCCATGACCTCCTTCTCCGTGCTTGGCGGGTTGGCGGTGCTTGTTGTCGATGTAGAGGGTCCCGGCGGGTGCCGGACCTTGATTGAGCGCTGTGTGATGCACTCGAGGAAGACTCCGGGTGGCACCGGAGCTCGATCCGATCCTAGATTGGCCAGGATGTCAGCTTCTTCGTTGCTTTCGCGGCCGATGTGCCGCAGTTCACAGCCGTCGAAGAGGCCTTCCAGCTGATTGTACAACTCCCTGTAGGCTATCATGTTGTCCGCGATGGCGTCACACTGCTTCATGGTTTGCTGCACGACCAGATAGGAGTCGCCGTAGATCATGAGGCGAGTGGCACCGCAGTTCTGGGCCATCCGCATGCCGTGGATCAGTGCTTCGTACTCTGCTTCGTTGTTGGAAGGAGTTGGGAACTTCATCTGCAGCACGTACTTCAGCTTGTCGCCTTTAGGTGAAATGAGCACGACTCCTGCTCCGGCTGAGTTGAATTTCTTGGATCCATCAAAATACATTGTCCATGCATTGGACAAGTCGGGCTCGTCGGGCAGTTGTGCTTCTATCCACTCTGTGGTGAACTCTGGGAGGACCTGAGCCTTGATCGCCTTCGGGTGTGCGTACTTCAGCCCCCATGGTCCTAACTCGACAACCCACTTAGCGACTCTTCCTGTCGCGGCTGGGTTAGTGAGGATGTCGGATAGGGCAGAGGAGCTTACCACCGTGATCGGGTGCTCGGAGAAATAATGGACCACCTTCCTGGACGTCATGAAGACTCCGTATGCCAGCTTCTGGTAGTGCGGGTACCGCTGCTTGGAATCAGTGAGCACCTCGCTGAGGTAATACACTGGTCGCTGAATAGGGTGACTCTTTCCTTCTTCCTCCCGCTCGACTACGAGTACGGTACTAACCACCCTGTTCGTGGCCGCCACATACAGGTACAGTGGCTCATTCTCATGTGGTGCCACTAGCACTGGAGGAGTTGTCAGGGTCTGCTTCAGTTTGTCGAATGCATCTTGTGCCTCCTCTGTCCACTCGAATTTGTCTGCCTTTTTCATCAGTTGGTAGAAGGGCAGGGCCTTTTCTCCCAACTTACTAATAAATCGACTGAGCGCTGCGACTCTGCCGGCCAGGCGTTGTACTTCATGGAGCTTGGTCGGTGCAGGCATGTCGAGTATGTTCTGCACCTTCTCAGGATTGGCTTCGATTCCTCTCGCAGAAACAAGATACCCCAGTAGTTCTCCAGCTGGGACGCCGAAGACGCACTTTTCTGGGTTTAACTTGATCTGGTACTCGTTGAGCGCGTGGAAGACCTTGCGGAGGTCGTCGATGAGGCTGTCCTCTGTGCGGGTGGTGACGACTATGTCGTCGACGTAGACCTGGACAGTCTGTCCTATGAGCTCCTTCAAGCAAGCCTGCATCGTGCGCTGGTACGTCGCTCCAGCGTTCTTCAACCCGAAGGGCATCATCTGGTAGCAGAATACACCGTGTGGTGTGATGAATGCTGTCTTCTCCTGATCCTCGACTTTCATCCTTATCTGCTGGTACCCAGAATAAGCATCCAGGAAGGATAGACGTGCACAGCCTGCAGTCGAATCGACGATCTGATCAATCCGCGGGAGCGGAAAGTGATCCTTGGGGCAGCACTTGTTGATGGCGGTGAAGTCGACGCACATGCGGAGTTTCTTCGTCTTCTTCTTTTCCACCAGTACTGGGTTTGCTACCCACTCTGAATCTTTTATTTCTCGAATAAATCCGGCGTGGAGCAACCGGTCAATCTCCTTGCTGATAGCATCTCTCTTGGGACCCGCAAAACGCCTCATGGACTGCTTGACTGGTCTGGCATCTTTGCGGACGCGTAAGGAGTGCTCGGCGAGTTCCCTTGGTATACCTGGCATGTCAGAAGGTTGCCAGGCGAATATCTTCCAGTTCTCGCGCAGGAACTCGACGAGCGCGCTTTCCTATGCGTTAGTCAGGCTTGAAGACACCCTGACCGTCTTGTCGGCATCCGTCGGGTGTACCTGGTGAGCCCTTGTGTCGTCGCTTGTGTTGAATGTCGAGTCCTTGGATGATTTCTTCTTTGGGGGGAAAAGGGTCTTGTCGTTGTCGACTGCCAGCATCTCCAGGTGATCGTCCATCCCAAAGAACTCAGAGATCCTGCTGAACTCGCGGTCGCAGCTGTCGGACCGGTCGAAGTCGCCTCTCACCGTGATGACACCCTTGGGTCCAGGCATCTTGAGTATGAGGTAGGCGTAGTGGGGTACTGCCATGAACCTTGCAAAAGTTGGACGCCCGAGGATGGCGTGGTACTGTGATTTCCAGTCGACCACCTCGAAGTCGATTGCTTCCCTCCGGAAGTTGTCGGGTGTGCCGAAGATCACGTCGAGTGTGATTACTCCCATGGGCGTAACTGCTTGCCCTGGTACTATACCGTGAAAGGTATTAGATGACGGCGTCAGGTTGGTAGTTGACCTGTTCATGCGCCTGAGGGTGTCAGCAAAAATAATGTTGATTCCGCTGCCTCCATCCATGAACACCTTTTTCAAGGTGTACTCCCCGATCTGAGCTTCGAGTACCAGAGCGGCGTGCCCGGGCCGTGGTATTGCCGGCGGGTGGTCAGCCCTGGAGAAGGTGATGTCTGTCTCTGATCCTCTCAGGTACTCGGGTACTGCGGGTGGATTGGTGATTGCCTGAAAGACTTGGCGAGTAATGAGCTTCTGGGTCCTGTTGGAAGGACGCCCCTTCTGTATCATGTTCATCTGCCCGCGTGGTGCTGGGAACGCGTTGGCAGGGTCCTGTTGCTGCGGCTGCTGCTGCTGCTGTTGCGGGTAGAAGGCCAGCGCTGCTTGCGCTGGGTTGGCGACTGGAGGAGGAGGTGGCGCCTGGAGGGCCAGTTGTGCGGCTGGCTGTGCCACGGGTGCTGCTTGATTATCGCGCTGTCCGTTCTGGGGGACTATTCGCGCAAACGCCCTGTATATCTTTTGCGCCTTTCTGCAATCCTTCAACAGGTGGCGGGATCCCCACTTGCCTGTTTCTGGGTCCCTGAACATGTGATGCTTGCAAGGTTGTTCTAACTCCTCTTCCTCAGTCAGTGGGCGTCTCCGCCACTCGCGTTTGCGACTTCCGTCTCTATGGTAGCTGCTGCCACCATCCTGGTTGTACTGCCTTTCATTCTCACGGGGGGTTTCGAATCCCGCCGCTACTAACTCGATCGAGTCGTTGCCGACGTAACGCGGCTTCTTCTTCAGGCGCCCTTCTCGCCAGTTGCTGGGTCCTGCTTCTTGCCTCGGGGATCGTGGTGCATCACGAACAGAGTCTTCTCCATCTGCCCACTGGTTGGCTATCTGCATGAGCTCGATCATGTTCCTCGGCCTGAGCCTACCGAACTCCTCACGGAGGTCGCGGCGGTAAACGCCGTGCATGAATGCATCCATCACCCTGTCCTCTGAGGTGGCTCCATCCATGGTGTTGCGAAGTAAGGTCCACCGCTGGATGTATGAACGGAGTGGCTCGTCTCGACCTTGCTTGCACGCCTGGAGCTCAATGAGGGTTGTTGGTCTTGCGTATGTCCCCAGAAAACTCTTCACGAAGGCGTTCCTGAACTCTTCCCAGGTGCTGAAAGCGTCCCTGGGCTGAGTGTTGAGCCACCCGCGAGCAGATCCCGTGAGCATCAACTGGATGTACTGCATGGCAGTAGTCGAAGTACCACCTTGACAGCTGCACGCGATGAGGTAGTCTTCCAACCAGTCCCTTGGGTCTTGCTTCCCATCATACTTGGGTGTCTCTGCCGTTAGCTTGAAGCCTTTGGGCGAGGCCGGACGGGGGCGGCGGAGAGGCCGCTGTGCGGGGCGTGGCCGGGGACGGCCTCCGCGTGCGGTGCCCGCGACCACCGCGGCGCGGCCATGGCGGACACGGCCGGCGACGACGTCGGCGAAGGGGCGGGCTGAGGCAGACGCCGACGACGCGGGCGGATGCACCGGGCTTCACCGCAACCGTGGGACGGCCAGGGACTGCGGGAGTTGCCACCGGGAGGGCCAGGAGGGCCGGGACGCGCGGGTCGCCGCCTTGGTCGAAGCTGGCGTCGGCCGGGGTGGGCTTCCGGGAGGACGCAGGCGACGGGGGCCGAGGACAGCGGCGTGGTCGCCGTGCCCCACCGCGGCCTGGGACACGCGAGCGTGGAGAGGGCGCGCCGGCGCCAGCTCGCCCAGCTTGGCAGGGGCGGCCGCGCGCGATCGAGCACGGGCTCGAGCACGCCGAGCTCAAGTGCTCACCGGGGATGCGTGCCTCGCCGTCGGAGGGGGCGGAGCCTCCACGCCTCACCGCGCCCGCAGCAGGGTTCCCTGCGGCAGAGAGGCTGCGGAGCTCGCCCCAGCGGTGCTCCTGGGCTTCTGCCATGGGAGCCCGAAGGCTCACGTGAGCTCGTTCGACAAGGGTGGGACTAGAGAGAGGGGTCTGGGGATGAGAGTGTGCGGCGCGGGAGGAGCTCGAGCTGCTCTCTTATAGCCGGGGGAACGAGGAGGCAGCGGCTTGCGTCGATTCAACGCAACGGCATAGCTCTAAAAAAATCACACGGAAGGGATAAGGACGGAAGCTGGATAGAGATACTGAGCTGGACGAACAGTAGTTCACAGTGAAGTTACTGCGCGGGATTAGACAGGGTTTTAGGGCTAAGCGGGATTTAGGGCTGGCCAAAGCGTGTGTTCGGGACGTCTAGAGCGCGACGCGAGCGGCATTGTCGCGTTCCCGTAGACTCAGGGCGCTAAACGGAACACAGGCCGTACCACTGGGTTCGTAACGACGAGACCGACACAACAAAACAAGAATCATTCCAGGATTCCAAACTTTGCAAGACAATATTTTCAGAAAACCAAGGGTCCACAAGGTGTTCAATGAAATGACCAGGGCCTTGCACATGTCAGAAAAATCCCCAAAATTCACAGTAGGATAGGATAGGTTTATATAGTATATATGTGAAGTTTGAGCTCAGTTGGACCCAGGGAAGTTGGTCAAATAATTTGGTGTCCCAAGAGTGCCCTAATGGCATGGGTATGCCAAGTGCATTTGCTCAAATGATGTTGGCCTGATATTGTGGATATGAGGTTGTGTATGTGTTCTTGTCAACTTGGAAAAGTGTCAATGCCAAATTATTTTTGTAGCTAGGGGTTGCTTTGGAAATTGCAATATGGAGGAAAAGGGCATTACAAAGGAAGTACCTCAAATATTTCTCAAATGAGGTTGGGCCAATGGAGTGAAATGTTTAGGAGGTGAAGTTAGGCCTATCCCCAAAATTGTAGAATTTTTGGATGAGTGGAAGGGGTCTAGATAATTTCTGGATTGAAATGGCATAATGGGATATATGAATAAACTTGGAATTATTGCATGGGACTATGAAATGTTTTTCCATGGGAGTGAGGTATGTGTATGTGGGAACCATATGGTAGTTTGGTAGGATTTATTTCAAGCTATAATTGGGGTGGTGGCTTTTGGTCGGATCGATGGGAGGGTTTTAGAATCTCCAAATGGAATCACGGTTCGACCGGCAAAACAATGGCATGGAAATATGGTGGAGGTTGACAAAGATCAGGGATTATTGGGAAATTTTCTAAGAGAGCAAAACCAAAGTCAAATCAAAGACTATCTGGTTCAAAGAAAATAGTTTGAAAACAGAAAAAGTTTTCAGGCGCGAGAAAACATTACTAACATTAGGGACGAATTTTTCGGGATGTGACATCCTCCTCCTTGAGTCTGATCTGATGGTAACCGGAATAAGCATCCAAGAAACAAAGCAACTCGGAACCTGCTGTGGAGTTAATAATCTGGTCGATGCGCGGTAAGGCAAAAGGATCCTTAGGACATGCTTTGTTCAACCCGGTGAAGTCAATGCACATGCGTAGCTCCCCTGTCTTTTTTGGCACTAAGACTGGGTTGGCCACCAACTCTGGATGGAATACCTCTTTGATGAAGTCGGCCGCAAGGAGTCGGGCCACTTCTTCTCCTACAGCTTTACTTCTATCATCATGAAACTTGCGAAGTCCTTGTTTTACAGGTCTTGCGTTAGGGTTAACATGTAAGCTGTGCTCGGCGAGTTCTCTCGGTACACCTGGCATGTCAGATGGCTTCCATGCGAAGACGTCCCGATTCTCACGGATGAACTCGATGAGCGCGCTTTCCTATTTATCAGAGAGGTGTGCCCCGATAGTGAACTGCTTGGAGGAGTCACCGGGGACGAAATCAACTTATTTAGTATCTTGAGCCGACTTGAATTTCATCTTCTCCTCTGTTGCCGGCTTCTTGAGCACTGTATTGTCTTCCGGGTCTACATGTGCTTTATAGAACTTGAGCTCCTCTTGGGCACAAGCTGTCTCTGCCATAGCTGCATCTCCCTGCTCTTACTCAAGTGCCATCTGCTTACTACCATTTACTGTAATGACTCATTTTGGTCCTGGCATCTTCAGCTTCAGATATATGTAACACGGCCTTGCCATGAACTTGAAATATGCAGGACGTCCAAAAAGAGCGTGGTATGGACTGTGGAGATCCACAACCTCAAAAGGCAAAATTTCTGATCGAAAATTCTCAAAGGTGCCTAAAGCAACTTCCAGATAAATCTTACCAATGGGTTTTGCCGACTTCCCCGGTACTATCCCATGAAAAATTGTCTCTGTCGATATGAGTTGCCTGTCCTGCAACTGCATCCTCTTGAATGTGTCGTAGTATAATATATTGATGCTGCTACCGCCATCTATGAGTACCTTGTTAAGCGTGTATCCTCCGACTTGTGGTGCTACCACCAAGGCTAGCTGCCCCGGGTCATCAATTCTTGATGGGTGATCTGCCCGACTCCAAGTAATTGGTTGCTCTGACCACCTTAGCCACTGTGGTACTGCTGGCTCCACGACATTGACTATGCGAACTTTCAACTTCCTTGCTCGCTTGGAGGTGCTAGTGGTGAAAACATGCTAACTGCCTTGACTCGGGTGATGTGGCCGAGTTGCTACATAGTACTGTCCCTGGTTATCATGAAGCTGCTTAGGGTTCTGCTGAAAGCCTCCTTGACTTCCCTACTGCTGTCCTCCACCACTGCTAGATCCTGGGCTGTTTCCGGCTCCTCCGCCATGGTTGCCAGGTCCTCCATTGTTACCTCTATATCCATCGTTTCTACCTCTATTGTTGCCGCGGTTTCCCGGGTTGTTTCTCCATTGCTGCAGGTCTACACATTGCTCTAGGGTATGCCCACACCTGCCGTTCTTGGTGTGGCAAGGACACGGAATTTGCAGGACTTCTTGAGGAGTCGGCCTGTGCGCCTGGTACCCTTGAGAATTGTTGTCCATGCGTCTGTTCCCAGAGTTGGTGCTAGCTACTAAGTTAGAGTTATCGTATGGACGCTTAGTCCCTCCATGATTTTGATTCTGGTTTTGATTCTGGCCACTACCACCTTGGCCCTTTCTGACTTCTTCCTGATCCTTAGTTTTATCTGTGGCAGCGTGCTTGTTAGCTCCTGCCATAATCTCTCCAATGGAAATAGGTATGCCTTGATTTAGACTGTTCTTCATACGCCATAGCTTCCAGCTTAATGGATTAAAGGTACAGTTCCTCTCCATAGCCATCAACACAGAAATTGGTTGGAGTCCTTGTGAAGAATTGATAATCTCCGAGACTCGTTTCATCCAGTGCCTTGCAGATTCTCCTTTCTTCTGGACACATCTCTCCAAGTCCTCGATGCTACTCAATTTCTTGCAAGTTCCCTAAAAGATTTGAATGAAAGCGGCTTTCAACTGCTCCCACGAGTTGATTGACCTGGGCGGTAAATTTCTCATCCAGACTTGAGCTTCTCCATCCATCATGAGATACATGAATTTTGCACACAAATTTCCAGTTGCATTGCGAATACTCATTGCCATCACGTAACTGCTGAGCCAGGAAGTTGGATCCATATTGGGCTCGTAGTTGCCAACCTTGCGAGGTTCTTTGAAGCTGCTGGGGAAGAACTCGGCTCTGATGGCTTCTGACAAACACTCGGGACCCGTCAAGGAAGGTGAACTTCCAGGCGAATTTACCTCTACGATTGCACGAGTCGGCTGGATAACTGCCGCTACTGCTGGCGCTGGCCCTCCGGCCCCTCTGGCTTCTGGGGCTCTGGCCGCGGCAACTCTCCTATTTTGTGCCTCATCAACTCTTCTTTGAGCTTCTGAAGCAGTCGGCACATTTGGTTGATTCCTTGCCAGCTCGCAGCGTCTTGCGCTCGTCGACCCGGCCGGATAAGACTCGTCGTGCCGACTCCTTGTTCGGGAGTTATATGGAGTTGAATGAAGCCTGCTGGCATCTGGGAAATTGGGGTAAAGAGCTTGCTGAGCCAATGCTGTTTTTAACATATCTATGGCAAGTCGTGCCTCCTGTCCCATTGGATTTTCCATGAGCGGGATTCTGTCTAGTACCATAGTTGCTGCGTGTACATTGTCCATTGGATTTGAATAATGTCCTACAGGTGTATGGAACCTTTGCGGTGGTGGACACATACTGCCGACTCCTCCTCCAGGTGGTGGTGGTGGTCCGTTGGCTCCAGCTCCTGGTCCGACTCCTCCGTTTCCTCCTGGTGGTGGTGGTGCTGCTCCTGCTCCGGGTGCTGATCCTCCGGCTCCTGCACCTCGACCTGTTGGTGTCTGAAACAAGTTGGTTGGATTTATGTGAACTCCTTCGTGCAGTCGGCTCTGAGTCCTCCGATGCTGTATTGACATGAGTTCTTGCTGGCGATTGCGTACTGCTACTGTTTCAGCCTGTACACGTTCATGTTCTGCTTGTATGCGAGCTTGTTCAGCTTGTATGCGAGTTTGTTCTGCTTGTACATGGGTTTGGTCCGCTGCCAACTTCCGATTTGCCTCTGCAACATCTGCCAACTGCTTTTCTATTGCTTCACGAGCCGCGATCAACTCCTCTACACGAGCCGCCGCGTTATCCGTTGTGATCTCCTTTGTCAGCAAGTTGGGGTCAAACTGACTCCCACCACCACGTTCTCCACCGTTGTCAGGTCTGGACATGGACATGTACACTCCAACGTGACGTGGACGTATTGGTGACTGCACGTACTCCTCCTCGATTCCATATCCGAGTCGATCTTCAAATAATGGTAAAATTGATTCTGAATCTGCATCGTAATCTGGCTCTGAACCCGGCTCTGGCAGCATCTCCGGCTCCTTTTATTCAGCAACTATGCCGACTTGTGATGTACCAACAGACTCCTCTCCATCAGACTCAATGATAGTTGTTGCCTCTGAAACAGAATCCAACTCGTTAACACGGTTACCTGAGATGTTGACCATGCCAACGAACACGTTGATCTTGCCGAAGATGAGCTGGTAGCCTTCCTCAACTTCATCCATCTCCGGGTTCCACCCATAGTCGTCGATCTTGGTCTCGCCGTACTGGTTGGTGTAGACCCTGCTGATGGCGAGCTTCTCCATACCTCGGCGAGCTTCTCCCATGAGTTCGACTCCTTTCATCACTGGCCCCACGGTGGGGGCCAACTGTCGTGGGGTTGTCACGGCAAGTACTTCCTCCGGGAAGCTGAGTTGTGGGGCCATTGGCGACTAGGACACATGAGTTGAGTAATCTCAACGAGGGGACAAAGAGTTTACCCAGGTTTGGCCCCTCTGAATAGAGGTAATGACCTACTTCCTGCTTGTTCTTTATTGCTTTGGACTTAATGTCGATTATAGGGTTTCGACTCCTCTAACTTGAGAGTCGGTGACTACGGGATTTGTGTGACTTGAGAGCTTATCGATCTAAGGTCCAGGGCCCTCCTTATAAAGGTCGCCGGGTCCCTGGACTTACAGCTTATGCCGAGTTACACATGAACACGGAGTCCTACCCTAGGTCTTCACCTTCCAAGTTGGTACTCCGGGTTGTTTTTGGACTCCAGTCTCTACCACGTCCTTTTCCTTATGCTAACTCGTAACGGGCTGGCCGCCTTGTTCCTTGTCCAGCCCATGTTGCTTGAAGTGTAACCCGGCTTGGCCCTCCTTGGTCTTGGCGGGTCCACCTTCCGGCTCCATGGGCCTACCCGAAAAGTATCCCCCCATCACGGGCGTCCTCCCTGAAGCTCTTCCTGGATACCCATATGTATCAGGTCGCTTCTTGCTTTCGGCCCATCTTTCGTCCTCTCCAGCATGTTGAGCAGAGTGCCAAACAGACTCTCGCACACATTCTTCGTGATATGCATTAGATCTAGGCAATGAGGCGTATCGAGGACGGGCCAGTACGGCAAGTCCCAAAACACAGAACTCGTCTTCCATACATCCAGGAGTGGTTTTGGCGCCTTTTGCTTCTTTCCCGGCCGAGGGCACTCTTCCCATTCATTCAGCAAATCATATATTTCTTCGCCGCACCTCTTACGTGGAGGTCCCCGGAGCTCATCTTCGCTGTTGAAAAGGTCTCCACGCCTTCTCCACGAGTCCTTAATGTGAAGCCACCTCCGATGGCCGATGTAGACGGTTTTCGAAGACCCGGGATCTTTCTGGAGCTGGTGAAACGTCGGGTCATCCATGCACCTCACACATCCGTTATGTCCGTGGCACACCTGGCCTGAGACGTATCCGTATCCGCGAAAGTCGTGCACCGTATAGAGCAAGGCGGCTCTCATAGTGAAATATGTTTCTGCGAAGGTGTCCCATGTGTTGACCCCTTCCTCCCATGACTTGCGCATCTCATCTTTTAGCAGCTTCAGATACAGATGTATGTCAGTGCCCGGTTGTTTCGGCCCTTGAATGAGCATGCTCATGTGTATGTACTTCCTCTTCATGCACAGCCAGGGGGGAGGTTGTATATCCAAAATAACACGGGCCAAGTGCTATGTGTGCTGCTCTGGTTGCCAAACGGATTGAGCCCATCGGTGCTCGCACCCAACCTGATGTTCCTTGGCTCTTCCCCGAAAGTTGGATATTCATCGTCTAATGCTTTCCACTTGCTTGCATCCGAAGGGTGTGTCAGATTTACCTTTTCATTCTGCTATGGATCTTTCAGAACTTTCTCCCTTCTCTCTGCGTGCGAACGCATGAGCTTTGTTTTCTTGCGGTCCGCAAAGTAGCGCTGCAGACGGGGGATGAGCGGAAAGTACCACACAACTTTTTGAGAAGCTTTCCTCCCTTTCTTGTATCGAGCAGCCTTGCACACAGGACATGCGGTCTTGTCCACGTCCTTTTCCTAAAAAATGTAGCAGCCGTTGATGCACACGTGGTATTTTTTGCGCGGTATATCAAAGGGGCACACGATTTTCTTGGCATCCTCACAACTTTTAGGACATGTGTTCTCCTTCGAAAGCTTGCTCTGCCGGTATTGCAGACTTGCGTCGACGCTTACGTCGCTTCATTTGTATCTTGCCTTCATCTGTAGAACATCGAGCGCTACTTTCAAGCGAGAGTCATCCGGTTCGTAATCTGGATACAACAGAGTATTCGAGTCTCTCTCTAGTTGCGCCAGCTTAGATTGCTGTCTTGTAGCAGATCTGAGGTTAGTCGTCTTCTTTAGAAGCAGTTCTTTGAGATGAGGGTCCCGCATGACTGAAGTTAGCGGTGCCCGCGTGTCCTCGTCTTCCTCTGTTACGTGTTGTTCATCACTGTCTTTTCCAGCATATATATCATGTGTCGGATGAGCAGGCTCTTGATCATCTTGTTGCACCTCGTTGTCATCATTGACCTGCTGCCCTTCCTGATCATTTCCTGCCGCCGCCCCATGGATTTCGTCATCATCTTCACCATCACTTATCCACTGAGTGTGCCCCTCCATGAAACCACGCCTCAGCAGGTGCTCCAGCAACTATCCGCTAAAGGGGTCGAAAAAGCCCTCTAGTCTGCATATTCGACACGGACATTGTATCATTTTACGATTATTCCGTAACATGTCTTCCGTCGCGTGCCTCAAGTATCTATTCACGACACGTTCGCTCATAGTGACCATTGTTGCCTACATGGTGTAAAACAAATACAATTATTAGAACCATATATATCGTTTTTCACGAAAAAATTCGGCATGACCTTCCTAGAAATATGACCTAACAGGGAGTGCCAAAAATTACCGAGACGGAAATTAATCAACATCCCGGCAAAATATTGACAACTCATTTTAATTTCACATTTTCACACAACCACAACATGCATAATTTCAGACATATATATAGTCCATTATAGCAAATTACGGTCAAATTTCATAAAAAATCATTAATTTATATATATAGTCGATCCATCATAATTAGATGACCACACGTACGAGATCGAGTCAAGTTCACCGAGAAAGTGGTGTGGAATGCTTGTAGCTAGAACAATGTGTTGGAGCTTTGAATCTTTGTGTTGGAGAGAGAGAGATGGGGCTAGATCTAGATCTAGAATAGTTGTGGAGGGGAATCCTTTGGTGGATAGGATGTAGAGAGGGAGGTGAGGCTAAATCTATCAAGTAAAATTAGTTTTTATTGGTTAAAACTAGTGGGAAATGATGGGGGGTGGGTGGGGATTTAATGGGATAGCTTTGAGCTAGTGTGAAGGGGAGAATGAGGTGTAATAATGGAGTGGAGATGAGGCTGGTTAAGTTGAATTGGAGGCCCCAAATTACCACTAGCGAACTGGTAGCTTGTTCGCCAGTGGTACTTAAAATATCGCTGGCGAACAGCTACAGCGCTGCGCTAGTGGTAAGTGAGGGCCTGGACGACCCCAGCGGGGCCACCTACCGCTAGAGAACAGGAAAGCACGTTCGCCAGCGGTACTACTTACCGCTGGCGAACAAGTGTCATGTTCGCCAGCGGTAGGTGGCCCCCGCAGTGAACGCCCCGGTCACGCCATTACCACTGGCGCACGGGGCAGCTTGTTCGCCAGTGGTAGTGCAAGTATCACTGGCGAATCACATTTCTAGTTCGCCAGCAATATTTAGCACCGACGAACTTTATATTTTGTGCACCAATGAGGACTCGGCGACTATAGCGCTTCTCCTACTAATGCGTGGAGCGGAGCCACTCCCTGCCGGCGAGTCGCTCCTCGCCTCCTGCCGCGGTAGTCCACCGGCTCCCTGGTTGTTGTTGCAGAGTTCCCGCACGTCGTCTAGGGCTCTAGGCGTCCGACCCCGGCTCAGAATCGCTGAATCCGTCCGGCCCCGACTGGGCGCCACGCTAATGTTGCAGAGTTCCCACACGTTGTCTAGCTTCGCCGAGGACGAAGCCCAGATCGGCGAGGTGGTAATCCCCACAGCGACCGGAAATTCACTTGTGCACCCGAGCTCACATGTACCTGTTATTTTCGAGCATTTTTAAAAAATAGTAAAACATTACGAAAAAATCTGAAAAAAATTGGTGACACACACATATGAGTTTTTCACAATCGTGCAAAATTTCGGAATGAAATGACAAATTATGTGCTCTGTGTATTTGTCTTTTTTATACAGAGCACATAATTTTTCATTTCATTCCGAAATTTTGCACGATTGTGAAAAACTCATATGTGTGTGTCACCAATTTTTTTCAGATTTTTTCGTAATGTTTTACTATTTTTTAAAAATGCTCGAAAATACGAGGTGCATGTGCCCGGATGCAGAAACGCCCCTCCCCACAGCGACCACGTTCATTCGTTGCTTTATTCCCCGTGGATTTTGATGTTGTCTGTGTGTTTGTTTGCAGTAGACGATTTGGAATATTTTATCTGTATAAAATTTTGAGATATTGCGCTTCTCTCCTGCTGGTAGGCTGCGGCTGGAGTTCATGGTGCCCTCCCTGATGTCGAGCCGCAGGAGCCACACGTGGGACAGGAACGCCGCAGAGTGCACAATCTGATGCAAATGCCATGAATACCATCTTTCAGGAACATAAAGCAATTCTAGGGCCTGCTATATATCTACTAACTATATTAAAGTGAAACGAATTCTCGGTCTGAGAGCGATCGGGCGCTGTAGCTAGCTACAGTAAGCACTGTAGCTAGCTACAGTACTGCAGTGCTGCGATCCCGGCCGTCGAACGGCGATCGGACGGCGCGAGGGACGCGTCGATGACGTTTTTGCAAAAAGGCCCCTCCAGAAAACGAAAATACAACCCGCAGTCCAGGGAAACGCGAGGCGTGGGATCTAAATGAAAATAACGAGAAAGACACGGACTTTTCTGCAAAACCGTCCGCAGAATCCCCCTCTCCCTCTCCTCTCCTTCTCTCTCCCGCGGAGCTGCCCGCCGCAGCCGCCGCCCCTTTAATCCGGCGAGGTCCGGCCACCTCCGCCGCCGTGCTGTGGCGCAAATGGCGCGCCTCGCGGTCCTCTGCCTCCCTACCCCGGCGATTCGCCTCTCCTCTCCAGCTGCGGCCGCGCGCGACCCCGCCGCTACATCCTACTCCGGCCGCCTTCGTGTCGTCGACTCCAGCGATATCGGCAGCGGCGGCAGGTCCCTGACTCCACTACCAGCTTCGAGCGGCACAAGCAGCGGCGGGGGTCCGGGGCGAGCACCACTTGCGTGTGTGTTCAAGAAGCTGCCGCCGTCACCTGAAATCGATCTCTCTCTCTATTCTTTTAGATCGAGCGCTCTCTCTCTCTATTCTTTCAGATCGAGCATGCACGCACCGCCGCCGGGAGCCGCTGCCGCCTGGAATCAAGCCGCCGCCGCAGGAATCGAGCCGCCGCCGCGCTTTCCGCGGCCGCCGCCCGTCTCCAGCCAGCACCAAGGACGAAGGTAACTGCGCTCTGCTGCTTGCTCCGCCCGCCGCCGCCGGCCGCTTCCTCTGCTGCTTGCTTGCTCCGATGCTGCTTGCTCTGCTTGGATGCTTCCTGCTTAATCCGCTGCTGCTTGCTCTGTTTGTCTGCTTGGTGCTTGCTCTCCAGCTGCTTGGCTGCTTGGAGTGTGGAAAATCATGATCATTCAGCCTGCACGGCGACGGAGGGACTCCAGGACGGCGCAGCAGCGCACGGCCACCTCCTCCCATTGGCGAGTCCCCGCCCCTATATACTCGCATACGTGCTCGATTCGTCGATTGGTGCTGATTTCTGTTGGTTGCCTGCAGGAAATTGAACGAGGACCATCTGGAACTCCTCCTGCAGCGAAAAAGGTAAACCTTTTATTTGATTTCGCTGCACCCGAACGTGCATGGCTCAGACTCTGATATACTGTTACTGAATTTACATGCTTGCTTTGATTCGATTTTGTGCTGAGAGCTGCCCGCCGCAGCCGCCGCCCCTTTAATCCGGCGAGGTCCGGCCACCTCCGCCGCCGTGCTGTGGCGCAAATGGCGCGCCTCGCGGTCCTCTGCCTCCCTACCCCGGCGATTCGCCTCTCCTCTCCAGCTGCGGCCGGGCGCGACCCCGCCGCTACATCCTACTCCGGCCGCCTTCGTGTCGTCGACTCCAGCGATATCGGCAGCGGCGGCAGGTCCCTGACTCCACTACCAGCTTCGAGCGGCACAAGCAGCGGCGGGGGTCCGGGGCGAGCACCACTTGCGTGTGTGTTCAAGAAGCTGCCGCCGTCACCTGAAATCGATCTCTCTCTTTCTATTCTTTTAGATCGAGCGCTCTCTCTCTCTCTCTATTCTTTCAGATCGAGCATGCACGCACCGCCGCCGGGAGCCGCTGCCGCCTGGAATCAAGCCGCCACCGCAGGAATCGAGCCGCCGCCGCGCTCTCCGCGGCCGCCGCCCGTCTCCAGCCAGCACCAAGGACGAAGGTAACTGCGCTCTGCTGCTTGCTCCGCCCGCCGCCGCCGGCCGCTTCCTCTGCTGCTTGCTCTGCTTGGATGCTTCCTGCTTAATCCGCTGCTGCTTGCTCTGTTTGTCTGCTTGGTGCTTGCTCTCCAGCTGCTTGGCTGCTTGGAGTGTGGAAAATCATGATCATTCAGCCTGCACGGCGACGGAGGGACTCCAGGACGGCGCAGCAGCGCACGGCCACCTCCTCCCATTGGCGAGTCCCCGCCCCTATATACTCGCATACGTGCTCGATTCGTCGATTGGTGCTGATTTCTGTTGGTTGCCTGCAGGAAATTGAACGAGGACCATCTGGAACTCCTCCTGCAGCGAAAAAGGTAAACCTTTTATTTGATTTCGCTGCACCCGAACGTGCATGGCTCAGACTCTGATATACTGTTACTGAATTTACATGCTTGCTTTGATTCGATTTTGTGCTGAGAGCATGCCGATAATTTCAACGCTGTTTCAGTTTATAAGGTTGGTCAATTGATGGGTTTTTTCCTGTTAGATTAGGATTGAGAGATGGTCTGACGGCGACGCGCGGCGTCTGGCCACGCTCTGCAGGGGCGGCTGTTCGCCGGTGACCAGCGGGTGGGCTGGGCGGCTCCATGGTCAGAATGGGAGGATCTCGATGAGGCGCGCGGAGAGGCCACGGCGGCGTTGCCATGGCTGGATGCCGCTGCGCACAGGCGGTCCTTGGGCGCGGGCGCAAGCGCCGAGCCAGACAAGCGGAGCACACCGCACCTCGAGATCGGCCTCCAGTATACCATGGTCGGTCGTCGTCGATGGCGGCCAGGAGGTAGAAACCTCTCTGCCTCACGTCGAGCTTGGTCGCAAGGCTACGGCGGCGATGGTAAGTTTGGAGAGTTCTACTGAATTTGTATTCTCAAAATAATAATTCAATATAAATAATAGTAGCTCACAAATCATGGGAAGCAGCTTTTTGAATTCTTAGAAAGTCTTCACTGTTTGAGGGTTAATAGTTTCTGATATTTTGTTGTACTGTACCTATGATGAACATGGAAGTATAAAAACCATGCAATAATTAGTAGTAGAAGACATGTTTTCATGATTCTAATGAGTTTGTCTACAATTTAGTATCATGGGAGGAGTGCTGATCTTGCAATTGTTCTGAATATGTGCATGGTATTTTACAATGTTTTGGAGAATAATAGACAGGAGAGATGCAATTGGTGCCGGTTAAAAATTTGATTCCACAGCTGCAAATGGAAGCCTGAGGTACATTTTTTCCTTGCTAGATAAATGTTTGCCTCTTCATTTTAATAGGAGAGTGATAGGTAAAGATGTTGCCTCAAATTAAAAAGAAGATGGGATGGAGATTCAGTTTAACACCGTTCATAGTATTTTGCATAGATCTTATCTCGGTTCATGTGCATTGCTGGAATTTAACGAGTGGAATTTCAGCTAACTTTGAATCTTCTAGCATTCAGCAAACTTTTCTTTCATATCCTTGCATAATGATTTGGACAAACATGTCACTGGGACATGCTGCTGGCTTTTCATTCTACTCCAGAAGATGGTATATAAAAGTGACAGTGTTCACATATTAATGATGTACAGTGTGCAATGAATATAACCACGTTTACCTCGATGTTGTGGTCTTATGTTTTCTATTAGTTCTTTTTACCTTGAAGAACACTTGCGATGTTTTACGAGTTGTAACAATTAGTGTATCGTATACTGAAAGGGACACGTTCAGGTGTTGTGAATGTCTGCTAAAGTAATTTGATGTCAAGTAGGTACAGCATGAGTATTTTCATTAACTAAATAGGATTTAAGCCACATTTTATCATTTACTTGGTGTTTCATTAACTGAATCTTGATCTTCCCTTAACTTCAAGCATGGTTTTAAAGTCTTACTGTTGGATCATAAAGGCTTGGCAATTTTGATGTTATGTTGTATCCTGTTGTAATATCAAGTCTTGCGCTCTGCTTTTTATATGATAGATTTTTTATCAGAAAAAATCAGCTAATCATCCCACTCCCTATGATTTGCATGAGATAAAGAAATTGTTTAAATAGTTCTTCTGACAAACATTGCTGTCTGCTATATGTTGGTCAGATGGAAGAACCAACAAAGCCTATTTCTTTAGGGTTTGGCATACTAGATAATCATGTGCTTTGTACGAAATTTTCTATTTACTTCTATTGTCATAACTTCATTGAAATTTGAATTATTTACTGAATTCTCTGTCTGGAAATATATTTAACTGTTTTTGCACCTTAGAATGGTTTTTTTTTTGCTAATCTAGCTGTAGTAAAATATTAATGTGATCTGTCTCCCCGAAAAGAAACTTAGTAATCAGACACATAATATAGATAGACATACATCTGAATCGTCGGGATTGTGCACCTTCAGAAGTTGGATTTTTCTTTTCCAGAGGAAACTTCATGTTTGGGCTACATGACATGATTAGTAAGTTTTATCCACAACAGGACATAATTAGTAAGTTTTATCCACCCTTTATATAGGCAAGACCATGGCGTGAGGCCTAATTGAGCACCTCTGATCTCTCTCTCTACAGGCCAAAAATGGCATGGGCGAGGAGGAGCTTCAAGTGCAGCCTCAGGACGTCGGACTGCACCGATCTGGGTGCTCCCGTCAGACTTTTAGAGAAGACGTTCCTGGCGAGAAACACCGCTCAGGTATGCTACTTAATTTATGCCTCTCTTAGATTTTTGTGGGTTGCTACTTAATAGCGTCTCTTAGATTTTTGTGGTCTGTTTTTTCGCTTTTCACGGTGGTGCTCCTCGATCTACATGTACTGCAGTCCGCTGGTGCCTGAGTGGATTCGATGATGTGGTGGCGTGGCATCTCTGAAGAAACAGGAGATGGGTCCCTTAACTCGCTTTGTGCTTCGCAGGTGTGTGATGTGTTCCTTAACAAAAAAAGGAAGAGGCCATGGATTTATTCACTGCTACCGAGGGTAACCATTTAGCAGATGATCTTGCTGATCCTCTTATATCCATGAGGGACAATTACTCCTATTTCTTCCATCAGTTGCTCTTATATCTGTCCTTGCACATATCAAACCAGTAAGAAGTGCCATTCATCATACTTCCACTACATCTACATGCCTCTGCAGGTACATTTGTCATCTTAAATGTTAGCTCAATCCTTCATGGCCATATTTTGAACTTCGTAATACATGGGGCTATGGATTTTTTTTCTCCACATATTTTCCTATGTCTACGGGTTTGATGCTCTATAAGTTTATATTTAACTACCATACCAACAGAGGAAATTTTCGCCCATTTTCTCTCAATTGCTAGGGGGATAGGAGTGACCATAAACGCGAAGATACGTCCTGGCATTTATCATGTAATGATCTATGAATTGACAGTCATAATTCTATGCTCTCAAGTAACACAAGAAACCACATGTGTGCATGTGTTTGCCCTATCAATCAAATAAATGAGGACCTAATGTGTGTTTGTTAGACATAGCATGTTTTAGTTCATAGGAAAACTGATACTGACATATAATCTGGACTGGATATATGGGGTCATGCTTAGCTCTGCAATTTTCGTTACATAACATTGAGTAAGGGTACATACAGATTTCAAGGCTTCACTTCTTATTGAAGACATCAGGTGTCCTTTCCCTTTTGCATTGGGATTTTTGGTGCCTAAGTAATTTAGATGGCTGACCTTGAAGTGCATGTATTGCAAGTACTCTTTTGCTGAAACGGTGTGTTGGTTCATACATAATTTATCCTCCCATGCTCTTGCAGTTTTTAATACCTATATAGAAAGACAGCGTTTGCACCCTCCCTGATACGATGAAAAGCAAATTCCCACTACTTGATGTAGCTATAAATCTTGATGCAATCCTATATGCTGTGAGTTCTGTAAATTACCAATCACCATATTTTTATTCATATATGTGCAAAATATGAGCTGATTATTTGAGTTCCATTGCAGGAACAAGAGTGTAATCAGGGAATTAACTTCAAATGACTGTAAATGCCAGATGCAAATATTCAGTGCACCTTTGGAAGTTGGTGCAATTGTGAATATCGCTTATTTATTATAAATTATGCTATTGCTACCTTATGTATGCTTCCTATTACTGGCTGGTACTATGTTTTGGCACAACCGGCAGTTTCTTTTCTGTACTCTGTATTTCTGTAGACGTAAGAAGCATACTGAAGGCTATCCCTTATTTCAGCTGGCTTTGTGTCACTTCCAATCGCTGTAACCAGTTCTCTTAGTGAGAAGCCATGGTTTCTGTATATGCAATTTTTTCCTTTGCTTTTCCGATTGTTCCTTATTCATATAAGTACAAACAACAAAACTCAGCATATTAAGTAAGTGGAATAGAAAATCATAGACATCGCAGTTATTTTCTCTGCTTCGACAAAGAGACTTGAGAGCTGGCCGATGCAATCAGTATGTAAATGAAATTCGACTGGCTGTACACCATTTTGCCGTGAACATAGCTTATTTAGTTCCTTGAAACTTTGACAACATACTAATTCAAGCTTAATAACATTTTATAGATAAAAGGCCACGGCGCACGACGGAATCGCCCGCGGCGCGCTCGGCGTCCGCCGCCGCATCCGCACGCCGCCGCGACCTCTCCGGCGACCTAAAAGCGGCGGCGCCGCCACCTACGGTCACCTCGCGTCCGCGCGCGTCGGACGCGCCCACTCCCGCGTCCTGCCTCGCCGTCAATCGACGCCGGCGAGGTCGTCGCCGCCGCGGCAGCTCAGCCCGTTGCTGACGTCACGCCAGCGTCATGGTGGGCCGGGCTGGCCAGGCCGGCCTGCTAGCTAGGCTGGGCTGCTGTGCAGCTCGGCCGGCCCTTTTTTCCCTCTGTTTTTTATTTTCCTATTTTTTAAAACTTTTATAACTTTCAAAATACAACTCCAAATAAAAATTTCTAAAAATCAAAATGGTCATTTCAAATATTTCGGGACCTTTTCCAATCTATTTGAAATCCACTGCATAAAATAAAAAAATATTACGTGCATTTCCAAATCAAACGAGACCAAATTCCACATAATTTACAAAAGAAAAAAGAAAAATGAAAAATGAAAAAAAAATGCATAAAAAAAATCGATTAGATGAATATTTCCACAAAAATGGAAATTCATCTACAAATACCAAATTCCACAAAATTGTAAAAAAAAACATGGCAAAAAAATTCCAAATTAAATACAACCAAATTACACAAGAATGTAACCACAAAGAAGAAAAATTCCTATGGGTACTACAAAACCCACTGTCCAGGACTTGATGCCTCTTGTTGACAGGATTGAAAGGAAGCTTTCAGCTAATTTCATGATGATGGCCTACAGTGGAAGAGTTACTGTTATAAATTCTTTGTTATCCTCTGTGGCCATATACACAATGTGTTCTATCAAACTGCCTGCTAAGATCTTGGAACATATCGACAAAATTAGGAGACATTGTTTATGGAACAAGAAAACTGATGATGGGGAAAAATGCAACTCTTTAATTGCTTGGAAGGAGGTCTGCAAACCCAAAAAGAAGGGGGTCTTGGGGTTCTTAACCTCAAAGTTCAGAATGAGGCATTGCTCTTAAAATCTCTGCATAAATTTTATAATAGAGTTGACAGTCCGTGGGTTCATCTTCTCTGGAACACATATTACACGGGGAGAGTTCCACATGCTTTGGCCCCATGCGGATCTTTTTGGTGGAAGGACATTTTCAAGCTTAATGATCTATTCAGAGGAGTGACTAGGGCTGGAATTGTCTCTGGATCAACAGTTTTGTTTTGGAAAGATGCCTGGATAGCTGAGGAGCTTGCAATTTCACATCCAAGAGCTTTCTCATTTGCTTTACAGGAAGATATCTCTGTTCAGGCTTTTCTTACTGCAGATAATCTTGCTAGTTTGTTTCACCTGCCTGTCTCCCCCCAAGCTATGGATGAGATTAGAAGCTTACAGGAAATTACTGAACATGTTACCATGGATAATTCTGTCCATGGAGATGACTGGGAGCTTACTTGGGGATCCAGTATCTATTCATCCAGCAAATATTATGAGTTCTGTTTCAGAAATATCACACCCCATAAATCTTTCCTCTGGATTTGGAAGGCCAAGTCGACGCCCAAGTTAAAATTCTTTTTCTGGCTATTGCTATCAGATAGATTGAACACTCGAAACATCTTGCGCAGGAGACACTACAACATTGGAAATAATTTTTCTTGCCTCATGTGTAATCCTGCTCCAGAGGAACCCTGGAACACCTTTTCTTTAGATGTCCTTTCTCCATGAGCTGTTGGAACATTTTGGGCATAAGCTGGAGACAGGATGGGAGTCGTCTGGATATAATTGCTGATGCAAAGAATAATTGGAGGCAGCCAATGTTTATGGAGATTGTAATTACAGGTGCATGGAGTATCTGGAAGGAAAGAAACAGGATGTTATTTGAGGGTGTACCCCCATCCATTTCGTCTTGGCAGGAGAGATTTAAGGAAGATTTTTCCCTATTGGTTCATAGGACTAAGTCCTCTATGCATGCTTTTATTTTGTCTTATGTAATAAACCTTTGATTTCTTTTTTGGGGGTTCCAATTCCCCCCACCCCTTTGTAAATATTGTAATTGGCTGGCTTTTTGGGTAATGGAAAAGCAGTAGGAGTCTTTCCTACTGTTATATTATTCAAAAAAAAAAGAAGAAAAAAACTACAAAACAAAAAGAATTGCCAAATTAGCGTGGAAAAAAAACGAACGAACGAATATTTCAAAAAAAAATGCAAATTCAACTGCTCTAACTGTACCTTTCTTACAAATTGAATTTAATGTGAAATATTAAAACAAAAAATGATAATATTTGATTAAATCAGCTGAATTTCTAAAAAAAATGCATATTTTCATACTCTCCACACAAAATATGCATTTACAAAAACACAATAATTTCCGGACGATAATATTTGACTACATCGGACGAATTAACGTGAAAGGTAAATTTTTCCACAAATGCTTGACTACATGAATAATTGCATATAATACAAATTCATATCTCCTAATTATGGATTGAATTTCAATTGCATCTAATAAATAAAAAAATATATATTCCTCCAACTATTGATCTAAACTGGAAAATCTAATACAATTCAAATAGTTCAAATAATTTCCAGACGATAAAATCTACATCAGATGAATCTCCAAAAAAAATGCAAACAATATATAAAAAAAACAAAAAACTAACATATTTCCATACTCTCCACACAAAATATGCATTAAAAAAAACACAAAAAATCTCTAGCTATTGAATCCAAATGAACAAATGTGCATTTCCACCCATTATAAACTTCAATTTAAGATTAATAATCTTTGAACATTTCAAATTGCTCTAAAAAAATGGAAGTACTATAGAAATATATCAACATGCTCACTTGGTACAAAAAAAATGCCAACTATTTACATAAAAAAATGTAGGAACATCTTGAATTTGTGAATATTTGAAAAGAAACAAAATGCACTTCCCCATAATTATGTATAGTTGTATTTAACAAATGCTCACACTACATATGCCCTTTGATTATGGACTCTAATTGAACATTTCAGTCACAAAAAATAAATGCTAATTAATTTATAAAGTTTAATCTCAAAAAAATTCTCTAGCTATGGAATCCAAATTAATAAATGTGCATTTCCACCCATTATAGACTTCAATTTAAGATTAATAATCTTTGAACATTTCAAATTGCTTTAAAAAAATAGAGGAACTCTAAAATATATCAACATGCTCACAAAAACAAAATGCCAACTATTTACAGAAAAAAGTGTTGGAACATTTTGAATTTGTGAATATTTGAAAAGAAACAATATGCGCTCTCCATAATTATGTAGAGTTGTATTTAACAGATGCTCACACTATGTATTCCCTTTACTTATGGACTCTAATTGAACATCTCAATTAAGCAAAATATTGACAACAAAAACTAAATTAACTTCCTCTAAATATGAAATTCAAATGCAATTCCTCAAATTATTTATGCCAACATACAAACATAATCAAACATTCAAATTTGCTAAGTATTTGAAATTACCCTACGATTAAAAAAAATTGGCCAACATTTATATATAATTCTAACACATTTGCTCTCATTACATTACAGATTTCATGGCAACATACAAACATATTTAAATACATCAATTTGGTAATTGTTCGGATATTCTCTAAACTATATAAAAAATGCTCAGAAAAAAGCCAACACTAACTATGTATGGCAAAACAAAAAACATATTTCAACAATTCAAAATGTTCAATATTAAGATGCAATATAAATGAACTTTCCTGAATTGTGGACTCGAATCCAAAAAAAAATGCAATCAAATTTGAATATTTCAAAATTCTAATTACCTTTGACGAACCATTTCGCGGCCTGAGAGCGATCGGGCACTTATGCGACATGATCAAATTTCAAATGTGAAAATTTCAGAACCTTCAACGTCATCCAAATCTGAGCATTTGAAAAACGAAAAAAAAAGAAAAACATACTAAAAGCTTCCCACTTTCACCAATTTTTGAAATTCAAACAGATTATAAATAAATATCTCTGAATATATCCAGGGGAAAACACAAGTAATGTATCAAAACAATCAGGAAATTACATACAAACAGGTTATACTGAAGGACAAAAAAAAGAAATACTCAAATTTTGTCACCATTTAGAGGTAATTCAAACGCATTTCTGCTGCTCACAAAAAAAAATGGTACCTACTCACAACAAAATAAAAACATGTCTGAACATTTCAATTTAACCGACATTTTTGTGAACAAAAAAATATATATATTTTGACAGGAAAACAGTAGGGAAAGCCCCTACTGCGATTTTCATTTTATAAATGGGTTAATTACAAGTGGTGGGGGAAAACCTCCTGTCAAAATCACATGGCATCAAGCCATTGCTGCATCCCTTCTTTAAGAGAGGGTTTAGCTCTATGCATAGTAAGGGAAAAAAACTCCTTAAATAAATTACAACAGGTGTCAATATCAAGTTGCCCTCCATCGAAGATAATACTGTTTCTGTGACACCATAGGCTCCAACATCCAGTGATCAGGTATTCTGTGAAACATGAGTGCCCAGCTCTAGCTCTGCCATCCAATAGCATGTCATATAGGTCCATGTCATAGTTCCATTCCTGATTCAGTCGCCACCAAAAGATCTGGCTAAACTCACATCCAAAGAATAAGTGCTGCATGAATTCCATGGGGGCATCTTGACAAAGCACACAAGATGTGTCTTCCAGATAGAATGTTTTCCGGTGTAGCAAGTCCCTTGTGTTTAGTCTATCCTGAAGCAAAAGCCAAAAGAAAAATTTGTGTTTTAACTGCACACAAGATTTCCAAATCCATTGGAAGGGGGCAGGTGCTGAGGAAAATTCAGTAAGCGCATGGTACACCTTCTTAACTGAGAATTTGGCCCCACTGCTGAGGGACCATTTGTCTAAATCAGTGGAAACAGTAAGACTGTTAATCACATCCTGAAGCATCTGACTTTGCTGAAATGCAATAGTAGATAGAGGTAAGTGGAATTGCTCAATAAGATTAGCATTGCCGGCCATCAGCATCCGTTTCATATTGATATCATGCTCCTTGGCAAATGAGAACAGGTGAGGGTAGGCAGCTTCAGGAGTGATATCTCTCCATTTATCCTTCCAAAAACGAATAGTTCTGCCATCCTCATGAGTACACTTTGCTATGTCCATGAATATGTTCCATAAGTCCCTTGTGTTTAGTCTATCCATGAATCCTTCCAAAAAAAATATATATATATATTGTACAATGAAAAAAAAATCTCATCAAGGCCGTGGCGTGACGCCACGCCAAATTCAACTAGTAACTATATTAAAGACAAACGAATTCTCGACCTGAGAGTGATCGGGCGCTGTAGCTAGCTACAGTAGTTACTATAGCTAGCTACAGTACTACAGTGCATCGATCCCGGCCGTCGAACGGCGATCCGACGGCCTCCAGGACGCGTCCGAGACGCTTTTGCAAAAAAAACCCTCACAAAACCGTTAATCGAAACCCGCAGTTCACTCATCCCCGCTACGTTGGACCTGTTTAGACGAAAAAAGGACCTATATCAATATAAAGAAAATCTACGGTCTTCTATGAAAAAATATCCAGAACCCCCACCTCCCCCCCTCCCTCTCTCTCTCCTCACGCGGCAGCGATGCCGCGCCGCCACCGACGTGCCGGACCACCGCTCTGGCTCTCCCCTCTCAGATCGATGGCGACGATCTGCTCCGCCGTCGAGCCCTCCTCCTCCTCGCTAGCTATTGCATCCTCGGGCGGCCGCGGTCGCGCCGGAATCGACGACGCCGTGCCCGCAGCCCTCCGCCGCATGTGCAGCCGGGCGGCCGCGCGTGGGCCGGAGGGCAGCGGCCGGGCTGATCGCAGGTGGCCGGCGCGGCGACGCACACCACCCAGAGGCGGTGCGGCCGACGGTCAGGCGCGGGCGACGCGGCGACCGCGGGGCATGTGCGCGCCAGGGACGGCGTTCTCGGGGCGGGCAGGCGCGGGCCACGGACGGCGAACTCGGGCCGGTGGCGGCGATCTTGGAGTGGAGCACACCTGGGCTGGTGGCGATGTGCAGGTTTGCCCTTCTCAGATCTTCTTTCTCTCTCCGCCTCACCTCCTCTCCCCTATAGTATAACTCCGTTTTTGTACGCCATCTTCTCTTCGATCTGCAGCAGCAACGCCGGAGCAGCAGCAAAGCGACATCCCTAATCAATCCAGCCAGCAGTCTACATGTACGTGGGATTCCCTGCCTAGTCCCCAATCTTGCTCCTTTTTTTTTTGCTCAACACCCGGTTTTTTGTTCATCGGTGGGTCACCTGCCAGGGATTTGCTTCTAAGTATTTGTGCGTTTTGTGCTTTGTCCAGATCCGCGAGGAGGGCAGGCGGTGGAGCCGCCAGTCTCCTGGTCAGGTCGCCTGTGTTGAGCCAACGACGCATGGGGGAAGAGCAGGAGGAGACTCCGAGCGCTGCTGGCCGGTCGCAACAATGTGTATGGTCAGTCCCCTTGGTTATTTAGGGTTTTGCCCCTTTCATCTTCCATTCTCCTGGTGTTGGTCTTTACTCATTTCTTGTGCATAACTAAATCCCTGTAAGGTCTACCTGAGATTGGCTTATCCATCTTTCTGGTTCCATCTGAATTGGTCATTTTGATTGTTTCAGAGATAGAGTGTAGTTATTATTGTTGCTGAATTCTATCAGATTGACTACCGCATGTTTTTATTTTGCTTTTAGAATTTGGTCACCAAGTTTTTATTGCCCATGTTTCACGTATAGCAGTATTTTTTTCCCTTCAGTTGGCAGTTCATTGGGGAGTATTTAACAAATAAATGATGCTGCAATATCAACACTATATATTGACGCACAGGACCTTTAATTCATTGACTTCTAGATTTTCGGTTCTAGACTTTTATCTTGCAAAAAGGGGAAATCCGTTTGCTTGCAGGCCATGACATAAAATTTTCTCAGCCCCTGGATGGCGCCCGGAACAGCTTCATTATTTTTTGCTAGCTCATGTGTGTTACAAATCATGTCATCTTTTCTATCAGATTGGCTACCGCATGTTTTTATTTTGCTTTTAGAATTTGGTCACCAAGTTTTTATTGCCCATGTTTCACGTATAGCAGTATTTTTTTTCCCTTCAGTTGGCAGTTCATTGGGGAGTATTTAACAAATAAATGATGCTTCATTTGCTACATCCAGTTTGTTAGAGATCACTTGACCAGTAGTGTGGTGCACATGTTTCCCGCTTGCAAATTGACTAGATTTTTAAACAATGACTAACACTACGTGAAGCCAATGCTAATGTGTTTCGTTATATTGTACTGTATGGATAAACATATGACTGGTATGGTTACACCTACATACAACTTTTTATTTACTATCTTTGAACCTTGGTAATATTTCAGATAACTTATCACCTGATTCTGCTATGATCTCATACTCAGGCTTGGTTGTCTGGCCTGGTTGAGCTCCGCACGATGGCTCTTATTGGCCTGGGAAGCACCCGACCACCAACTCACGTGATTCGATGAGATCGAGCAGCAGAAGCAGGTCTGCATCCACTCCATGGCTGCCGGCGAGAGATCCATGCTATTTGTCGTCCCTGGGGCCTCCACCCCACCTTCAGTAGCCCAGCCTCCAGCAGTGGAAGCGGCAGTACCAGTCCCTCCTGAGTCCTGATGCAGTAGCACAATGGCGGCCATGTCCGAAGGATTACTTCTAACCGTTCTTTTTATAAGCTTTTTACATGATCTCTTCTCAAAATTTTATTGATCTGTTTATATGCACAATGAAGTGATACACATGACTTTTTGTCAAGAGTCCAGATGTTGGTTCCGAAAACATGTTCTCCAGCGTGTACATAATTTTGATGATTTCAAGCATGTTCCCTAACTTAATATTTTGAGGCCAGACCATTCATTCTCATTTACTTCCCATTTTTTGTTTTCTAAATCACACATTGCTAGAGGATTGGTCTCCTCTTTTTACAGATTATTTTGTTACTGATATTGTTGAAAATTGATTATCATAATCAAGGCAGTGTCTAGATCCTTACTTTTTTTCTTTGATGAATCATTTAAGCCCAAGGATTGATCCCCTCTTTTTACATATTACGTTGGCACTAATATTGTTGAAAAATGATTGTCGGATCCATTTCTGAGCTATGTATTACGTTGGTAACAGTTAGAAGGCTACTAGAAATAAACTTCAGATAGGTAAACTGAAATTAAAGTTCAGTCGGTGACGACTATTAGGCAAAATTCTTATGGTATTACATACTTTTGATTCCAACATCTAACATACATAATTTCGTGCAGATTATATAGAGAAGAGTAACATACCAATGACCAGCAGATCAGTTCGTGTTGGCCCAGCTATTGGAAGTTATACATGCTCCAGGTATGTAGGTTTTGCATACTGTATCCTTATGACTGTTGTGTATAGGTTGATGTTTTGTGTGGCATGCTTCCTGCAGCTATTTTGATGTCAGTCGAACTAAATAGCTTTTTACTAGAAGCATGTCTGATGATATTCCGCTTGGCCTTTGATGTTCATGGGAACTGCTAGATCATGTTGATTACAAAAGTTGGACTTATATCTGCCTAACTGTTGTTCAATACTCTTTGCTTTAGTAGTTGTATGGTATATATTCACCAACAGAACCAGAACAAAGAAGAAGGCAGCCAGGCGGGTGCACATGAGGCTTCTATTAGTATACCATAATGTCCTCCCCCGATTAATTATAATTAGTTAATTGTATTGACGAGTATAAGTGCATCCATTCAATTTGAAAAAAAAATCAGCTTTTGCGTGGATGTGTATCATACTTTTTGTGCTTGCAAGCAATGTCTTATACAAATTGGGTTTGGAAGATTTAATACATTGGCCAGATATCTCTTGAGAGTTTAGAATAAGGCTTGTGCTTCCATAGACCCCCAAGGCCGGGTTGGCCGCCACGAACACCGACGAGGTAGTATGATATGCTATATTTTTTGGTAGACTGTTCTTACATGAACATTGACAATGCAATAGTTCATCTAACTTTCTCAAAACGAAATGCAGTTTGGAGAATATAGAAGATGATGCAGCTGAAATAACTCTCCAGTGCCACTTTTTATTTAAGTATTTCCCTTTTTCTTGGGTCAAACAGGTCCTTACAGACATGCTTATTCAAATATGCATTATAAAGTGGACTGAATAGGTTAGAAGACAACTATTGAGTTTGATTTCAATTTTTTTGGCAATATATATTTAAATGAAATATATTGGTTGGGAAGTTACCACTAGAGTTTTAGTGATGCCTTAAACAGAGAGCTTCACTTGAAGCTATTGGGTTTTATGCATCCTTTGCATCTCAGATTTTCAGACTTAAAATAAATCAACCTTTTCTCACAAGTGATGCCATCATGTCGCTTGCTCATAGGTACAGTTGGTTTACATATGGCATGGCACAGCTTTGATCATGAACAATAGAAATTAGATTAGTCGTGTGGTTGTTTAAGAGTAGAAAATATATAATTATTAGAAGAGAAACCTTATTGAATTGGAGATTCGTTTTGCAAATTACATGTCCTGTTATTGCTTTTGCCATGTAACGTGTGAATTTCTGGACTTTTCAGAGAATGTGTATGCAGCTTTCCTGCATATGTAAGACCAGAAGTGTTGTAGAGTGGTCACCGCAATAACTGAACTAAAGAGAGAAGGAAAGACGGGAGATAGATAACCAAGTGGAAAGTTGAATGCAGATTGTAGTTTGTATCTTTGTAAGAGAATTACATGTAGATAACATAGTTGATCTACATGCAACCTCCAAAAACAAGTAGTTCCGCTATGCTCTAAAATGAATTCCTACTAAATAGCTATGTGCAATTATCTTAGCTGTAATGTTCTGTTTGCATGGAACTCTGTCTGTTGAAGGTAAGTGCTTGACCACAAACCAACAATGGCACTGGCTGGAAGGATTTCTTTCCTTATTTCACCATTTCTCATTTGACTTGTATCTGCAATTGAGTTACTCCATACAAATCATGACTTCATTCATAGTTTAGCCTGAATATGAGAATCCACTAATAAATCGTGTTTGACATTATGCCACACACATACACTTGAAATTCCACTTGGAAGTCACTCCTTTTACGGATGTCCTTTCGTAGCTTAGTATTGGATTTTAAGTGTGCACTTTCCATCACTTACGATGCACCCACTTGAAAATGTACTTTGTAGCTGTGTGTTGACGACCTTGAAATCGTTCATCCATGTTTGACAATTGAAAAAACTATATTAAACAATAAGGTGTTTAACCATCATCTATACTGCATACAATGAACCGCGCCCGCACGTCGCTGCTGCCGCTCAGCGGCCTACAAGCGGCGGCGCCGCCACCTGCGACCACCCCGCGCCGAGCCGCATCTACCGTGCCCAGCCCCGCGTCCCACGTCGCGGTGGCGCCACCTGGCCGTGGTCGCCGTTGCCGCCGCATCTCCGGCCACTGTGACGTCACCGCCATGTCATAGTGGGCCGGGGCTGGGGGAGCTGGCCTGCTTGCTGGGCTAGGCCGCATACTGTGCGGCCGGCTCGGCCCTTCCCCCCCCCCCCCTCCCCCCTTTTTTATTTTCCTATTATTCAAAATTTTTATAACTTTTATAAAATAGTCCCAAATCAACTCGGCCCAATTACTATCAAATTGTAAAAATCAACATAGTCATTTCAAATGCTTTCGGACCTTCTCCAACTTATTTGAAATCCTATTTTCTAAATAAATATACTTGAATCAAATAACAAAATTTTAGAAAAAAAAGGATCATGCTTCAATAATTTTAAAACACTTTACACATACTGTTCTACGGTATTTAGACAATTTCGAACAACTACTAAATGCTGAAAAATCAGACACTTATACAGGTTAATATTTCGAAATAGTTCAAACTCAATTCCTCTGATTACTGATTGAATTTAACGAATGCTCATGTAATGTATTCCTTCCGATTTTTAGAATTAAATTAAAATTTCCACTCAAAATACCAACTTTCTACATCAATTCAAATAGACTAATATTTGGAAATAATTCAAATACACCTCCAATTCAATTTAGACCAATTCCTATCAAACTGTAAAAATCAAAATAGTCATTTCGAAAGCTTTGAGATCTTTCCCAAATTAATTCAAAACTTATTTCCCAAATAAATATAGTTGAACTAACTAACAGTATTTAAGAAATATCATGCTACAGCTAAATTAAAATACTTTGTAGATACTGTTCTACAAGTGCTGCGAAACCAGAAACAATATTTAAACAAATTTAGAAGACTACTAAATGCTGCAAAACCAGAACAGTATTTAAACATTTTTTAGCTTAATATTTCCATGAAATGCAATTTCATGTCCTCTAATTATGAACTGAATTCAAATTTAAATTCAATAAATGCTCATACAATATATTCCCTCCACTTATTGCATTAAATCAAATATTCAACAAAAAAAATACAAACATATTACACAAAAAAAAATACAAACACATTACACTAAGTTGAATAAGTCAACATTTAGAGACAATACAACTAAACTCCCTCCAATTATGCAACTCAATTTAACAAACACTTCCATTGAACTTAACTCTCTCTAACTACATAGTTAAATTGAAATAATGCTTCCCTGGATGCATATTGGACAAAACACAAATTCACTTCCTCTAAAAAAATATGTATTGAGTTCAAATTATTTGAATATGGAGTTCAACTAAATGTTTGGATAAAATCCAAGTTAACTCCCTCGAAATATGGATTGAATTTAATAAATGTGCGCCTAATGTAAACCATTTGAATACGGAGTTCAACTAAAATTTGAAGGTAAAATACGAATTTATTATATCTTCCCAAGATGTTTAATATTCAGAGATAATTTAGCTGAAAACTTTCTAATTATGGACATAAAATTTAAAAATGCTTCGTTCACTAAATATTTGAAGAAAATAAAAAAAACGTTCCTTCTAATTATGGATTGAATTTAACGAAATCCCTTACAATGCACTTCCTTAAACAATGGAGTTGAATTAAATATTTAGGTATTTATGACAAATTACAAAGATACCTAACCATTCCAACATGTGGAATTAAATTAATTCAGCGGATGCTGTTTGTTTACAATAATGCGCATTTTAATACGAACATGCAGAGAAAATAAGAAGTTTTTCCCCGATAAATATTTGGACATTCACTAAACTGTGTACAAAATGCTTCAAAATGCTCAGAAAAAATCAACGCTAACTACATATAGCAAAACACAAAATATAGTTGCACAATTCAAAATGGTCAAAATTTGAATGCAACATAGATAGACTTCCTCCATTTGTTAGCACGAATCGAGAAACATGCAATGGCGCTAACTAGATAGTTAACATGAATGTTATTTGGGAAAAAGAAGCACATTTCAAATTGCTAAAATATTTGAGTTACCCCAAAATATAACAACATGCTCAGGGAAAAAATGCTACTTACTAATGCCAACATACAAACAATCTTAAACAATTCAAACTGCGTAATATTTGTATACATTGTATGTGCACTTCATCTAATTGTCGAATACAATTTAATGAATGCTCACAAAATACATTTCCTCTGATTATACTACGCAGTCGGGAGAAAAAAAACATTATTTACACTACTTATGGCATAATGAAAACATATTTCAGGATTTTAGTTCGCCAAAATATTTGGATAAAATCCAAGTTGATTCCCTCAAAATATGGATTGAATTTAATAAATGTGCACCTAATGTAAACCATTTGAATATGGAGTTCAACTAAATTTTGAAGGGAAAATATGAACTTATTATATCTTCCCAAGATGTTTAATATTCAGAGATAATTTAGCTTGAAACTCTCTAATTACGGATATAAAATTTAAAAATGCTTCATTCACTAAATATTTGAAGAAAATAAAAAGAAACGTTTTTTCTAATTATGGATTGAATTTAACTAAATCCCTTGCAATGTACTTCTTCAAACTATGGAGTTAAACTAAATATTTCGATATTTATGACAAATTACAAAGATACGTGAGCATTCCAACATATGGAATTAAATTAATTCAGCGGATGTTGTTTGTTTACAATAATGCACATTTTAACATGAACATGCATAGAAAATAAGAAGCCCCCCCCCCCCCCCCCCCCAAAGTGATTTTGTTACTTAATCTTCTTAATTCTAAAACATTCTTTTAATACGCATTCGACATATAAAATACTTCAATAAAGCATTGTTCACGAAATAATGCAACAACATATCGCCAATAAAAAATTAATCCAACATTTGAGCGAATATATCCGGTATTTCATAAAATAAAACCAAAATGCTAACCAAAAATAACTGCAATACACTCATAACAAATACCAAATTTATTTCGACATTTCAATTTGGCCAACATTTCGACACCACACGAACAAACTTTCACTGAATGTAAAATCAAATTCAAATGGATTGTTCTGATTTCAATTAAAAATTGACATTGAAATACAAACATGTTTGACCACTTCAAACTTTCAAACAACTGAATATTATGCACAATATAACAAAAATGCACACGAAAAAATGCTACCTGTTCATACGAAAACAAACAAATATTTCAACACTCCAATTGAGCCAACATTTTGATAAAAAAAAAGAAACAAAAAAATATATTGCACAAAAAAAATACCAAGGGCGTGGCGTGACGCCACGCCAAAATTCAACTAGTCTCTTCTGATTGCTATGAATTTAGGTTCCCCATGACAGGCTAACATGCCAACATAGGAAAGGAGAACGAAACAAGGTGTTTTCTTAGGAAACATATCTGATATTAGCAGCCAATGAAGAATATAGTTAACCAGGTAAAAATAAAACAATATAGTTAACCAGACATTTAATAAAGAGTGGTGCATTTTTCATCTCAACTTTTCTAGGTGGGTAGCTTTCGTTCCAAATACTATTTTTAGGTGCAATTTTCAAGCTAAGCTGCCAGTACTGGGTAGTCTTGGTCCTTAGAGCAACTCGTGTAGAGTTTACTCCAGAACGCAAATGAAGCGTGCTCCATAATATTTTGAAGGCTGCCGAGGCAACGTGTAAATTCAGAGTTGCCATTTGCAACTACCATTTTTGTCTTCATATTTTCTTCATCGGAATCAAACAATTCAAAAATATTATTACAAACAATTAATCCAAATATAACAAAATAAATCAAATTAAAGAATAACTAGTATGCAAAAAATAATACAATGAAACAAATTGTCCAAGTATATCAAATAATGAATTAAAGAAAATAAGAGGCAAGTCTTCAATCTTCACTCAATGAGATCTTCATGCAACTGTAAGAGGCCTGGTCTTCAATCTCCCGGTACGCCTCAAAAAGTGCATGAATGTGGCCGGGGTGCCTACGAGGTTTGATAGTGCCAATATTGTCATACTCGTTGGCATCGGCGTAACCCTCTCGTCGTCGATGATCATGTTCTATGCACACAACAAGTCATTATATTTGCCAGGATATTCTTGTTCCAGAAATGACTAGGTTTGGACAATTGCAAACCTTGCTTGCAATTCCAAATTCTCTATTAGTGTCCTTCCTTGCAGTCTCTTTAGCCTTTGCAAAATGTTTATCTTTCTTGGTTGTGGATTAGAAATTGTCTTCCAAGATGGATAGATGTCATCGGCTAGATACTAGCCTTACTCATAATAATGGCAATTCACCTTGTAGGGTTTAGGGTCATCACATGAATGTAAGAGGTGCCATACTAGTATACATGACCATTTTTTGGGAAATTTCTACCCTGTAGAAGTACTTGAATGCGGTATCTTGCACATACGACATGGGAGATGGAGTTGGCGATGGCGGAGGTCAGAGAACGGCTCGGTGTTGAGGAGAGCTGGGGAAATTGTGGTGATCCGGGGATGGAGTTGGTAACACAAGGGGCAGAGGGGGGACATGATCTGGGTGGGGGCGGGAGGGAAAAAGAAGACAATAAAAATAAACTATTGGTGTAGGGGACAGGGGGGTACGTGGAGGGAGTTGATCTGGGTGGCGGCTGAAATAACCCCCGTGCTAATATTTTCATGGATGGAGGAAACACCATAATTCCTCCTCCAACCTCCAAATAGTGAGGTTCGTGGGATGAACTTGCAGCGGAATCCATAATAATTGACGATGCTGCACAGGATGGCGATTCTGCTAGACCTAGTTATTGGGCCTTTATGGCGACTCCCCTAGAGTTGCCCTTACACTTACGGTGTTACTGCTCGGCCAAACGGATTTTGATCTAATGTGGCATAGTTTTGCTGTTTTGGCCACATGAACTATCCAAGGTGGCAACAGGTTCAAATGAAGGCGAAGGAGTGAAATGAACTCATTTCACCTCTCCACGTTGACACCGAAGAATACATGGTGTGAAGGTGAAGGAGTGAAATGAACTTATTTCCATGCAACAATGTTTCCAGCAATGTCTCCATCCGCCACGCCGCTGATCGGGCACCAGACCTACAAATTAAACACAAAACACAAAAAACAGACCGAGTGCGGAATCGGTGTCCTCTCGGCCACTTGACAATAGCAGTAATTAGAGGTGAGGGAACACACTTATCACCAGGATGGAGATGAGGTATTGTCCGTCAATAATTTTTAGGTGTTTCCTGAGAAAGTTAAGGAGTAAAGAGAACCATTTTCAGCCGTCTAGAAATACAAGTGATTTGAGACTTTTGTTACTATTATTTTTTTCGAATATAGGGGGATCCTCCCCAAATTTTCATTTCATGAATGAAAACTGATAACATAGTGCATCAAGTTTTTACATCTCACGCAACCACAACAGTGAGGAAAAAACTTCACTGCTACCAATTAAAAACTCAAAACTTCCATCATATTGAAAGACCAGAAGCTAAACCAAGCGCTACCACATTCCTACAACCTACTTTTATCTGAGTTAGCCAGGTAAATAACCCCCATACTGAATTAAACACTTACATTTATATCAAAAGCACATTTAACTACCCACAAGATGTACGTAGCCATTTAAACAAAAGGTTATTTACCAATTTCCCTCATCACGAAACAAACACTTTTTCCCAACTCTCTTACTCATGTTGTCTCTAGTAAGACTGCTATTTCTAAAGGCTTGCCATAAAACACAATGATTTTCAGAGGTACATGTAAATCATAAATTTTCTTTAAGGATATTTAACTTGACTGATTTTCAAAGCCACATAAATCGAAGATAATGTGACCTTACCATAGCTAGGAAGCATCCTTCTACAACTATCTCTCTCCACTGTTAATATAACATCTACCCACTTGGATTAAGCTCTCTCCAAAGTGCACGTGTCTCACCCCAAATATTAGTAACAGTAAAACTCACCTAGTTACAGCTTCTCACACTGATTTTGCTCCTTGGACCGTCGGATCGGGTCATTCAACGCTCGAGATCAATCTCTCCTTCCTGTTGCGTCGCTGAGGTTGTTTCATTACTCGAATCGCACCGAATGGGCCAGCCAACGTCACAGGGATGCTACTTCGTAGGTCGAGCTGAGAAAAGTTTAAACGGGCCTTGAGGTCATCTTTTATTAGATGATGAAGCGATCACGTCTTGTTCTTCTCTATTTCTTCTCACTCATCATTGCGTTGTCATTTCCCCTTCCGCCTGCACGTGTCTAAGCGGCCTCTTGATCCATAATCGATTGCAACCGACCATGAAACCAACGAGACGATGCTCAAGCACCTCTTCCGACACTATCGGCAAGGACACAACAGAGTATCCATCTTCCATGGGTCGATGGTGATCGATGTTAGGACTGCTTCTTCTCGTGTCCCTTCCTTGCCCGGCCCCGTGTCGCCGCTTCCAATCCACTGTGGACGCGTTGGCAGAACATCTTCCTCCGGGATTTCGCCGTCGAGCCGGATTACTGGGCCACCATCAGTGCTTTCCTTTGATTCGGACGCGGGGGTGCTTTTTAGGGCCTGCTCAATTTCAAGTACATCTAAAATTATGCACTTGGATTTGGTTTAACTTAAACATTATCATCTATTAAATATGTAATATGTTCAGAGTGTGAGAACTTCATAATCGATGGAAAGAAGAAAGTTAAAGAAACATTAGAGTTAGCTCAATAGACAAACCAGAAGATGGATGAAGCAATGAGGAAGCTTGAAAAAGACAAGAAGTGTATTGAGGAAAAGAAGATGGAAATGGAGTTCCATATTTTTGATATCGACAATGATCACAATAACAAGACGGATGCAACCCGATTGAAGATGAAGAGGATCAAGATATATACCCTCGAAAAGGAGATTTAACTCGAATATGCATTTGGAGCGACAGTTATCTTAGCCGTGATTATAATCACAATTTTTATATTATTTAGATGCACTAGATAAACTATGTTGCATTGTCGGTTTGTGAGATCGATTGATCATGTACAAATTTATGATGAATGTATTTGCATGGATTTAAAGTTTTAAAAGTGACGATTGTGATTGCACGAGAGGACATATAGGGGCTGGACGACAGGTGTCCACGTACATATAGGGGTCATTTTTGACCTAGTCCGATTGGAGATGCTGTAACAATGAAACCTTTTAATGCACACTAATTCCGGGGTATTTTCTTTTTTCTTTTGTGCATGACAAGCTAGGAATATTTTAGCCGTGATGCGACGTTTACGGTGCGGCTATCACGAAAATTTAGTTTAGTATATATGGATGGAAACCTCAAGATCTGCTAAGCAGCACGAGAATTCCCGAAATGAACAGTGCTTGCACATGCGTTTTCTTTTATTTTCTTGAATGAATCGACAAGAACCAATCGCCCCGTCCTAGCTGCAAGTATATTTGTGCCCCACCTATCGGCCTCACCACAAGCCTTATTCTTCTCTCAACCCACAACCAGACCATCGTCTTCTTCATGTTTCTCTTTTTTTTGCATGGTAATACGATTCTCATTGATAAATAAAAAACGAGATACAAAGTACGTATACACCGATCTTACAGATCTGAAAAGATAGGATAAACCTATATGACAAACCAACACCTATCCATCTTCTTCGGCACCATCGTAGCAGCCACCAAGAAAAAAATAGACAGATCACCTCTTCACCCAAGCTCGACGCGGCTCCATCGCTGATCATCAGCTTTTCGGACCTCCAAAGTAGTTTGCCATAGGACAAACCATTGCCGTTGAAAGAAACAGACCGGGCAGCATGTCCCCGGACACGCCATCGAACTTCAGCACTGGCACCCACACACGACGATGTCGGAGTAGGGAACCAGAACCATCAGCCTTCAACCACGAACCCACCACAAGGTGCACCATATTCCAGCTGTCACCAGTGCAGACCACCGTCTGCACATACTGCTGGACGAATCCTCTCTGCTCCACCTTGGCACCGGAGACAACGCCACAGCAACGGGGACAGAGGAGGAGGAAAAAACCATCTGATGGAGTCATCGCCGCCGCCTCGCCGACACCATCCATGAACCCTAAAGCTACCGATCTGAAAGATCGGCAAGCACACAGTGCCACCAACTCCGAGACGCCGTCATGAAGGACAACGCCGGTGTGGGAGAAGAGTTGAGACAGATTTATTTGCCCGGGCGCCGCTCCCACCACCCCAACGGCGCGCCATGCCAGAGAACTCCTAGCCCTAAGTACCATGCAAAAAACGGGGTCCCCCTCCCTCCTGTCGCCGGAGCGGCAAGCGGAAGGAGAGGGGCCCAGCACAATCGCCGGAGATTGGAGCAGGAAAAATCTTTTCCGCCGCCCCCGCCTGGGAGACGCGTCTTCTTCATGTTTCTCTTCTCATCGACGTTGTACTTGCGACATGTCATTGCACAATGGCGGCATGGTCCATACGCGTGTCGTTGCCGACCATGTGCCCCAGGCTTTTTCGTGTCCTCCAACAATCTTCACCATAATTTATTTACGCAGACCCTAGCCTCAGAGCATCAAAAAGTGACAAAATTCAAAGTTGTCCACACCAAGGTTTGCGTAACCAGGCAGTAAATTCGGTTACCGCCCGGTAAGCGGAAATCTTGAGCACCCCCGGTAAATAGATTTACCGGGCAAAAATATTCAGGAATTTTTTAAAATTATGAATTTAAACACAGAAAACCGGTTAAATAAGACCTATCTCTTCTCTGAACTGAAAGAGATTAGTGTCATAGTGGTTGGTCCTCGCTATCTTCATAAGAGGTCACTAGTTCAAATCCCACGCCGTTACATGAATGCAGTATACCCAGACCACTAAGTCTATGTGTATTACATGTTTTAAATCTAATTAACAATTTTTAGGAAATTTTGAATTAAAATTTTGTTTTTAAACGGTAATTGTCTGGTATTTTCCGGTTATCGGGTTAACCAGAAATCTCTAGCCCCCTGGGTAATTCTTTTTTGTTCGGTACCCAAAATCTCGGTCCATGAGGATATTTATATTGAACTTTTGCACTTATTTTTAGCATGATACAGTCTTCACGAGTATAATTCTATATTTTTGTTTGGCATCGTTAACCACATAAAAATTTTAATTTTAGGTGTAGCATTATTTTTCTATAGTAGTAATGCATACAATTGAAATATATATTTATATTATGCTGGATTAAAATTATACTCTGTAGTATAGTTTTCTTTTTTAATTAATTTCAGGTAACTCTATAAAGTATATATAGTGTATATATCATAGAGATACCTAAACCATATGATCTAACAAATATCTTAATAATGGGGTTTTGTGAATGATTAGGTAAGCATATTTATAGAAACATCCATAGTATAGATTGAATGTTGGCATGATTCTCTACCCTTATTTTTGCGATGATTTGGTTGTAATACGGAGTAGGATATTTGTTTTGTACACGGGGTGAGTAATTTTAGTGTAATACTTGGGATTTCGTTATAATAATAGAGGTAATGAATGCATTTTTGCTGTAAATATCCGAGAGATTATGGCCAAAAGATACACCAAGAGTTTCTATGCTATGCGGGTTGATTTCCGAAAAATCAAGGGACTAAAAATGTGAAAATACACTACGGCTTATCTAAACTATAAGGCTGGTGCTAGTGCGGGCGGGAGGCGGGGCGGTATCGCCCGGACGCGGGCGGGAGCGAGGCGAGACGAGAGCGGCAGGCGACGGATCCGTCGCCGGGCGGGAGCGGGCGATACCGCCCCACTACAGCCCGCATTGGCACCATGGCGCGGGCGAGAGGGAGGCGAGAGGCGGGCGAGAGCGGGGCGGCGCGCTGGCGGCTGCAGGCGAGAGGGAGGCGAGAGGCGGGCGTGAGAGGCTGGCGTGTGGGTCCGCCTGGAAGAAAAGTGAAAAAAGAGGGGTGACGTGGCTATAGCCTGGGACTACAGCCCGTGCACTGGCACCGTGAGGTGAGAGGGGGGTGAGAGTGGGGGTAAAATCTTACGTGGCGGGACGATAGTGAGGCGGTGCACTAGCACCAGCCTAATATTGCAATGCGTGGTGATGGTCTGGTACGTCGTGCCACTTTTACACTTTAACCCCTCAGGTTTTGGAAAATCTACCCGCACAGTCATGGTATGGTATGTTTTTTGCGAGAGCCCACGTCGTCTCCTACCTCGCTTCCCCGCAGAGGCCGGCCATCTAAACAATTCCCCGCACAGTCAGCCACCAAGACCGTATGCGCCTCCCTCGCTGTACCCCGACGCCCCATGTCCGCCGGCCGGCGATAGGTCTACCACACATGGCTGAGAGCCTGAGACCCTGGATTCCCCGGCCCAATCTCTCCACCGTCGCTCACTGAGCTCCCTGGCCGCACCCTGGCGGCGTATTTGCCTCACCTTGTAAGAGGGCAATCGTGCTTTGCACAAGGGGGATGCGATGTTCTGATGGTGCAATATATTTTTCTTCAAGTTTTGGTGTCTTGAAATAATGCTATTTTTTCCATTTTTGTGTTTATCTATGTCAACAAAAATGTCAGAAAAATATGTCAACCGCTGCACACATTCGATATCTAACTTCATAATTTCAGTAGTATTGTACTATCCCCCCCCTCCCTCTTAATATTTCAGAATACATGGATATTTGGGTACTTATAATATATCTTTATAGGGGAGAGACATACTTTCTACTATTTATGTTTGCCTACCAGTTGAGTTATCCGGTATGTAATTTTGTGGCTTATTTATTGAACCAGCTACGATTGATAATTTAACTGGATAAATATTTCTATTCACATTTACTGTTTTATATATATGAAAAATGTCTGCAAATTTTTTTTTAGATAAAAGGCCAAAGGCCCGGCGATAAATTAATAGCGCCAAACGGCGAAACAGATACACGGTGCTGAACCCAGCAAAACAAGGCAGAACTGCCAACTCACACACGAACAGGCCTAGCCAAGGCACTACAACCGGGAACGCGAGACCGCCGGCGACCATTACAGTAACCTACACAAGGGAGGAGCAAACGCAAGGACGGGTTGCATGTCGGACCGGCACTCTCCCGAAGGCGAGCCGACAGCGACCAATCGAGCTATCTCCTCCGACGCAGGGAACGCCACCAGAGACCGGTCACCTCTAGGAATCAGCCAACGCCTCACCACCGAGGAGCAGCGCCAGAGATCAGCCAGACGAAACGAGACGGCAGAACACGAAGCAAGCCTTCCCGAGGAGAGTGGGGTGGAACCACCCAACCATCGGAGAACCGCGCGCCGTGGGACTCCAAGGCGGCATCTTCAAGAAGATTGAAAGAGCATTGTTGCCCCATGTGTTGTTTTGGTAATTAATGACAATCTCTATGGACTAATGTGTGCTTTGAGTTATATGTGCAGTGTTGGTCCATAAGGAATGCTTGGACTCCATATGTTGGAGTCAAGGCTAAAAGAAGAAGATCATTTGTTGATCAAGGCCAAAGTGTTTCTCCATGAGCATGAATCAAGAGGAAGATTCTATGTTGCCCATGGAGGAGGGCGTCACGTGGTGATCGTCATCAAGATAAAGACCAAGTGAAGATAAGTCGAAGAGTGTCTCTCCCATCTTGGTGTATGGGGGAGCAATATGCGTGTCTTCACCAAGCGGAGCACAATCAAGAAAGGTGATCCACTTGAGAGTAGATCAAGATCGTCATCATCTAGCTCAAGTGGAATGCGCAAGGCAAAGGTATGATCTTGATAGGGTTTCTATTTTACCAGTCTCGCGGTGTTGTTGGGAGACCGGGTTTGTTAGATAGGTAACCGTACTATCAAGAGGGGCTCTCAAGTGAGCTTTAGCGTATCGGTCGTAGAGAGCTCAAACCTTTGCATCCTTGGCATCATCTTTATTGGTTCCTATTTGGCTCTTATCGTGGTGTGGTATTGGTGCTTGTCGTGCTTGTCATGACAAGCCCAAGGCACCGAAAACGGTTTTCATATGTGTTCCCTATTGAGTTTTCGGTGTCGGAGATTTTGTCGGTCCATCTATGTGGAAGGTTTCACTCTTCCATTTATTAGCAAAATCTCCCTTGCTTGGTTTCAATATTCTCACATGATATAGGGTAGCATTTGTCGTCCTCTTTCCAACAAAAGTGGTTTCATGTCATTCGGACCTCATTTGCAAAAGATATGGTTTTCCGGTTTTCAATTGAAAGCTTTTACCTTTCATCATTTGGTTTTACCATATCTTATTGAACAATGATGTTTCTCTGCATATTCTTGTAGTGCTCGTTGTGACGATTCCAACGAGTCCAAGATTATTGAAAACGGAGTTCGGAAGTGGAAGTTATTGCGGTTTTAGTGTTGGAAGTATTTTTGACAGAATATTATAAAAGAAAAGGAAAAGGGGAGGGCAGCCGGCCTCACCGCCGGCCTGGGCCGGCTCCCAGGCCGGCCCGTTCGGCCGCCACCCCGGCCTCCCAGCCGGCCTTGTCCGGGTCGCTGGCCGGTCCCCCCGGGTGGGCCGCCGGCCTCACCTCCGGCCTGGGCCGGCTCCCAGACCGGTTCGTTCGGGTGGAGCCCCGGCCTCCCCACCGGCCTGGGCCGGCTGCCAGGCCGGCCTGCCTGATTTGCTCCTTCTTTCCCTTTTTGGCTGCACGAAAATGATCCAACGGCCATATTTTCGGAGCCCCTATTTAAGGGGTTTCTTCCCCAAATAAACACTAACTTTTGCCAACCTCTTGAGCTATTTTCTCCCTCCATTGTTGACCTTCTCAAGCTTGGCTTTCTCTCAATCTCTCCGATATTTCTTGCTACTTTTTGAGAGAAAAGAGAGAGGAGATTTAGATCCTTGTTTCCACCAATTGTTTTCTCCTCTAAGTGAGGAGAACACTTTGGATCTAGATCTTTGGAGTTTCTTGGTGTTCCTCCTTTGTTTTTCCTCTCTAATCCCTCCCAAGCATTAGTTTCTTTGGTTGGATTCGGGTTGGAAGAACTTGATCACTTAGTGTGTTCTTGCCATTGCATTAGTTGCATTGGTTTGAGTTCTCCACGGTGATTCGTGGAAAGTGAAGTTGAGAAGCTTGTTACTCTTGGGTACTTTGGTGCCCTAGAGCTTGTTCCTCTAGGGCACGTTGGTACCCTAGACGGTTGTTGATTTCTCGGAGTCTTGGTGGCTCACGGGATTTGTTGGGAGCCTCCAATTGTGGAGTGTGGCTCAACCTTGTTAGCTTCGGAGCTTTGGTAGCTACGAAGACATTGCCGGGAGCCACCAATTGAGTTGTGGTGTGTGCCTCGGCCTTGGGCATCGAGTCTTGGTGGCTCGGTGCATTTGGTGAAGACCCTCCAACTTGTGGAGTGAGCTTCACCCTTGTAAAGGTTCTAGTTGTCAACCTCAACGGCAACATAGTGGCAAGTGCCTCGCCACATTGGTGGTAAGACACAACGGAGATATGGTGTGCCATATCAAGGCTACTCGGTGTTTCACATTGGTGAACACCGCGCCGCTCCAACGGAGACTAGCTTCCATTGGGAAGTGAACTTCGGGATAAATCATCGTCTCCAAGTGTCTTGGTATTTCTATACCCGAGCTTCTTACTTATGCTATTTACTTTGTGATAGACATTGAGCTTAAAGTCATATACCTTGCTATCACCTAGTTGATTATATTGCTTAGCATAAGTTGTTGGTGCACATAGGTGAACCTAGCTAGTTTAGGTTTTGGCTTGATAAATTAAACGTTAGTTTTATTCCGCATTTATTCAAGCCTTAACCGTAATAATTTTAAATCGCCTATTCACCCCCCCCCCCTCTAGGCGACATCCGTGTCCTTTCAAAGATCACGATGCAGAAGCGCCGCTACCGCCCGATCCGAGGATCTTGGGTTTTCACCCGGAGCACGTAGACACACCGAGCACCGCCACATCGACGCCTTCAAGAAGGGGACGACGTCCACGGACACCGCCGTCGAGGCCCAAGGGCAGGGGTTACCCCGGCAATGGCGCTCAGCAGTCCACACCCCACGCCACGCGGCTCACCGGCACCACGTCGTCCCTACGACCATGGAGACCGGCCAGCACCAGAGCCCTTGGCACGCCCGCCAACCACAAGACTCACCACCAACCGGGGCCGCCTCCCCGGGATCCAAGCAAAGAGCACCGAAGACAAGAGAAGAGCACCGGGAGTCACCGTCGCGAGGTCCCCGGAGACCGGAGAGACGACGAGACAAGGGATCCCCTTCCAAATCAGTGACCTTCGGCCCCCATGGCCGTCGGCGCCGTGGATCTGGGGCAGCAGGAAGGGGTCGACGGGATCTGGAGCCCCTGCTCCGGACCTGTCGCGGCAGCACGCCGTCCGGCCACCCACCCACTGCCAGGAGCCAGCCGAAGCCGCCGACCAATGCCAGAGGCGGGGTCACACGCGCCCCGCACCAGATCGCACCCGGGGTCTTCAAGTCGAGGCAGATCTTGCTCGCGCCGCCCGCCGCCGACGTCGTTGCCACCGTCGCCTTGGACGCGCCCAGCACGTCGAGCCGCCACACCGCCGCCGAAGCCGCCGCGCCCTCGCTGGCCGCAGAAGCCCGCGCCACCACCACCACGCGAGAGGGAGGGAGGGTCCCGCCGCCGCCGGCGCCACCCTCTGGCGGCGGCAGGGGAGGGGAGGACGGGGAAGGAGCTGGCGGCGAGGAAAATTAGGGTTCCGCCCTGCCGCTCGCGGGAGCGGACAGGGGGAACGAGAGTGTAGTAGGAGTCCCCAACGCCGGGATTCTGTCTCTCTTCTTGAAACTTGGAAGATGACCCACAAGTGTAAGTTTCAAATGTCTGCAAATTTTAAGACCAGACTTCTTTGATACCGTAACAACACGAGATATGCTATACCTTTCAAATAGCATCATCTCTTAACGCTTTTGTTCATTCAATAAAATAAATCCTAAGATTAATACACGTATATCTTTTGTTCACCCGTTGCAACTCACGGACATTTAGCTAGTTCTGGATTAGATTACGATCGGACAATGGCAAAGGGATCGATTTTCAGCCAAATGTTGGTCGCCTTACGTCTAGCGTGACCCTATCGTCCATCTCTACATGGTTTTCATCCTGACATTCATTATTGTTGATCTCTCTCTCACACACATACACGGGCGCCCATACACCTAATGTGTTGTTCTTTAAAGGCTAATTGTTTGGGAATTTAAGACCAATCTTTTGAAAAAAGAAAAAAACCTCACTCGTAAAAAAAGCAGAAGCACGACATGCCCAAATGCTCGTTGATGGAACCAATTACTCCTTCTGTAGTTCTGTTCCATATTACAGGACGTTTTGAACAGAGGGAGTACGCGCGTGGTAGCAATCTACAAGCAAAGCAAGTGCAGCTTCTCAGCTCCAAACAGAAGCAAGCCCACTTGCCATCTAGCTCGGCCTCATTCAAGGCGCATCGGTGTACTGAACTGTACGCGCCGAGTGCTCTCTGCCGTCGACCGACCTAACACTCTGCACTCGCAGTGAAGTGACTAGAGCGGCAGCAGCAACAGGTGGCCTAAGCTAGCTAGTACCGCCGGCCGGGGTGAAACATACGCTATGCTGCCTGTGTTCGTCCTCCTTATCCCCATCAATTGCGCCCACATGGAGTGCGTTATTAGAGCATCTCTAACAGAGACTGAAAAACGGCGAACTGAAAAAACTGAGTTCGGTCTTCCGAACTTCGTTTTCGGAAGATTTGAGAGGCGGCGCAGATCAGAAACCGAAAAATGCGAACTGAAAACAACAAATTTAAATAACGCGGGGAATTTGTTCTTCCCGCTAGAGAGTTCATCGTTCCGATCGACAGCATACACCATAATTTACATAGTAGACGCAAAATAAACTTAATCTAAACTACCGCCTGCACCGCCGCGCGATAAACTGACCAAAAATGGGCCCCGGGATGCTCATCGGGGCCTCTAGTCGCGGAGGTGAGGCGGACGGCGGCGGAGGCCGCCTAGCCGGAACGGCGGAAGGCGGCGTCGAGCTCCTGCTTGACGCGGCGGACGCGCGCCTCCGCCTGTGCGGCCTCGTAGGCGCGGATCTGGCGGAGGGCGTCGGCCTCCTCGCGGCGGAAGCGGAGGCGTGCCTCCGCCTCGGAGATCACCGCCAGCTGCTGCACGGCGGCCTCCTCCTCCGCGTCGTCGTTCACGTAGTCAGCGGCTGTGAGGCCGAGCGTCGGCACCGCGTCCTCCTCCTCCGAGGAGCTGTCGTAGACGGGCGGTAGTGGGGGGCGGCACGCGCCACCCGACGACGAGCCCTCGCCGCCATTATTGGCATAGCGGGCGAGCTTGCCGGGGGGCGTGAGGCCCCAGTTGGTCCACCGCCGCGCCGAGCGCTTGCGCGCGCCCTCGGACTGCCGCCATTTCTTCCGCTCCGCCTCCGAGCGGAAGAATGGCGGAGGCGGAGACGAGTTTCCGCCTCCGATCCGGCCTCCTCCCCTCCCGGAGCTGCGTCGGCTTGTCATGGCGGTGAGAGGGGCGCACGCGGCGGCGAAAAAGGGGCTGGGGAGCGGTCGGGATTGCTCGCCGGAGCTAGACTAGGGTTGGCGGCGGCGCGGCGGAAGCGGCGGAGGAGAGTTAGGTTTTCGAACCGAACTCTCCTCCCCGAACTGTTTATGTAGGGGCTGGCGGAGTGCAAGTTCGGGCCCCCGAACTACGATTTCGGGCTGGGTCAAGAGTTCAGCCTCTGTTAGCTTGCCTATTGGGCCTGAACCCGTAAACCCGCCGGAAAAGTTCAGTTCCGGCGTGGTTTACGGGCTCTGTTAGAGATGCTCTTACATTGCCATCGACTGGAGTCGATCCTAAGTAAGTTGGCCCTTCATTGCATGCATGAACGGATGAACCTAACTATTACCAGTGTTGATTTTTCGATAAAGGAAATATATTAATATTAAAATGATATCAATTACACCCAGACTCTGCAACAACATAATGACTAGAGCACGTCTAGACATAAAAGATGCACACATCTGAAAAAGAAAAGAAAAAAAAGAAAAGAGTGAAATGCATACACGGTCCTTAAACTTGTTGGCTATGTTCAAAACGGTTCTTGAACTCACAAAATGATTCGATACGGTCCCTAAACTTGCTCAGTACGTTCGCGTACGGTCCGAAATGGGATTGACCACGTATTCTTGCCGACGTGTCGTTCTATCGGTCTGATGTAGAAAATGTTTGAAACTTAAAAAATCTATATTTTTTATTCTATCTATCTAAAATTTACAACTTGTACCTTTAAACCTTGGGATAATTAGAATACAATGACATCGTTAGTTTACAATTTTGATGAAATTTAAATTGCTCAAATTTGGACTAAGAAATTTGAGTATTTTATCATATCTTTAATTCTATAAATCATTTAAAAATTATTTTTTCAAAATCAGCTTTTCGGGGCGGTTTCTACAAACCAGCTGCGTACATAATTACATATACACGCAATGCAACTCATCATGTGTATGTAACTATGTAAATTACATCATGTATAATCTTCCACGCTTTCGGAAAGTTGCTACTACCCGCTGCCTTACGAGCTGCCAAATTACAACGTACAAAAATAAAAAGAAGAATGAAATTTCTCAAAGCCGGCAGGTAGCTATCCATGAAATGCAGGCAAAATGAGCTACTTCATGCATGGATGCAGACGCAGTGCATACGTTTGCGACTCGTCACGCTATCTTGTTCATGCATGCACGCAATGACCCGGTGACGAGTGAAAGGCATCCACGGTCTAAAACTAGATTGACCCGTATTTTGCTGACATGTCTTCTTATAGGTTCCACTTGTAAGCGAGAGAGAGAAATGCACGGTACGAAAACTATTTAGTACTTAGGAAAAATATTTCCAGCCCCTAAGTATATTTGGAAAATCATATTAGTTTATATTCAATTATGGGCTAGGCTTGAAACAAAGTTTAACCAAATTACTTTTGAACATTGGCAAAAATATATTTTATTGGCACTAACAGAAATATATGATCCTTAGTTGTCATTTGCAAAATAATCAATTTAAATGATTTATGAAATTAAAGATATGATAAAATACTCATTTGAAGTGTGAACAATTTAAATTTTATCAAGTTGAAAATTAATGGTGTCACTGTATTCTAATCTTCCTAAGGTTTCCAGAAAGATATAATTTGTAAATTTTGGATAGACAGAGTAAAAGATATGGATTTTTAAAGTTTAAATCATTTGTTGGTTCAGACCGATACAGTGAGATGTCAGCTAAATACGGGCCCAGTCTAGTTTTGAACCGTCCGTGGACATCTTGAGCGAGTTCAAGGACCGCATTGGATCATTTTCTGAGTTCAAGTACCGTTTTGGACATAGCCAACAAGTTCGAGGACCTTGCATGCATTTCACTCAAAAGAAACCCCCGTCAAAACAAGAGACTCACAGCAGCAATAACTCTACCAATGAATTACCAGTGTTGATATGTGGGCTACTGCATGATTACATTCTCTCCTCAGTAACTGCGTGCGGAGCACAGAGAAGTACCTGTTGATGACGTGTAGTACTGTACATATCTGTGTTTGATTGGGGGACATGTGCCACGATCTTGCTAGAAACTCGTCGTGGATGGAGTGATGGACCATCTTCGATCTGCCTAGCAAGCTCGGTGGTTGATCGAGAGACCCAACCAACACATTTTTTTTTTTTTTTATGAAGCCTTGTCAGAGGGCGGGAAACTCCTGCAATGCATTATAAAAAGATAGAAAGTAATCCAATTAATAAGGGAAACCGGACCTTAAAACCATACAACACATGGTTAATTAAGTGAAACCAGAGAAACGCACAAACACAGTTTTGATTACCAACCGGCCCGGTTGTCTGAAACATTCGTCAATCTGTGTGTGGTTTTTAGCAAAACGTAACTGCATTTTTTGCTCTTGTAGATTACATATGAAATGGAAGTTGAGACGACGATCGAATGTTAACTGAAATAAAAACGAAACGTGCAACCGATCATGACGCAAAACCAACGGTTTTTCATACATCGACGAGTTTCTATAGTTAATCAACAGCACAATTTATTCCACGGCCGATGGCTCGACGGCGGCATACAGCCATGGATGGCTCACTGCTGCTTCTGTTCGTGCTGCTGCTGCTGCTGTTCGTGCTGCTGCTGCTGCTGGGGCTGGTAGTGTGGCCTGCGCGGGGTCGGCACGGGCAGGCGGCGGGGTATCGATGCACGCAGGCGTTCCACGGGTTGTCGGCGTCGGGGGCGGCGTCCCGGAGCGCGAGCCAGGACGTTGCTGCAGGCCTTGAACCCGGTGCCGAAGGCGAGCATCCAGAGGCGGTCGCCGGCGCGGACGCGGCGCTTGGCCTCGAAGTAGGCGAGCTCGTAGAAGACGAGGCTGCTGGAGGTGTTGCCGAACCGGTGCAGCGTCGCCCGGGCGGGCTCCACCACGGCGGGGCCGAACCCCATCAGCTTCGCCACCGTGTCGATCACCGCCTTCCCGCCCGAGTGGATGCACATGTGCTCGAACGCGCGCTGGAAGTCCGGCACCACCGCCGCCGCCGCCTTCGGGTTGCCGCCGCTGTACGCCCACGCCACGCGGTACACGTACCTGCAGTTTGTGTATGTCCGGGGAGATCGCGTCAGCAGTATATCAATTGGATCTTGGAAATGCTTGAGTTTCAGTCTTAGTTGTCTATTCAGAAGATAGCTGCTGAAGTTGTCAGTCCTTACACTGCGCTGGCATATTAATATAGCTGCATGTTACTGAAGCTGTACACTTTTAACGCCGCGTTAGTAATTTTATTAACTGGATCTTGAAAATTTGCAGGCAAAGGTTGAAAAAAGTGTGGCAGTTTGATGAATTATACTTTCAATTTTAATTTGTATCATCTGTTGATTAGTTGGCTAAAAAGTTGTCTTAGATCACAATCACATTTGTAAGCTATCTTCATCAACATCTGATGGTCCTCATCGCAACGTCGTTCCCTCCATACATTGCCCTTGCATGTATAGCTGCATTTTACTGAATGTTATGTGTAAAAATATAAGCAAATATCTCAGTACATATTAGTGATAAAAGTTTTTACAACGTTAAGCTGTTGAGAGATATGTATGGAAAGAACAGAGAACTAAATACTGAAGATTCGTACCGAACGATGTAGATAGTAAACAAGGACTGCACATTTACTGAAAAGGCTACAGATGCTGAGCGCTCATGTTCCATTAAGTTTTCCTATTGCTGCTCTTAAGATGCATGTGGGGTGTGCTACTCTCAGTATGGAAATATCGAGTACTGGGTAAGAAATTACAACATGTTTGAAGCTATGCCTCAAATGTTGAAACCAAAAGTCAAGGTGGCCTTTATGTGGGTAGAAATATTGCACTACTGTCTGTACAAATCAGGATAGATCTCTCAAAATACTTCTTTCGTCGTAACAATAAAACCAACAAGGAACAATCCTAAAAGATAAGTTGAAGGCATTTCTACATTCAACAATGGTCAACTAAACAATCTAAGTCCGACTTCAATTTTTACTATTAAAACGAGATATCTTCCTCTTTTTAAATGCTTTTTAAATCTGGAACTTGATTTTAACGAATAATCATGGAGGGTTCCAGCATGTCTCATTCCGATCCAAAATTTGTATCCTCTTAGAGTTGAGAGAAGAATTATTGACCGCATAAATGCCAATGCTACTCTTCATACTAATTTGTTATCGCTACAACCTTCACCTTTTCCTCCCAAAGTACAATCAGTACTAGAGATCTGCTGTAAGAAAACCAATACTAGCTACCAGTACTACAGATGCAATAAATCACAACTTAAAATACTCAACACTGAGTAGGAACAACATGAACAAAAGTACATTGAGAGTGTTGAAGGACTTGCATTTTGGTCAAGGTTGAATATTCTAGAAGAGCTCACACTGTAGAGCAGAGGAAACATATAGTTCGCTGATCTACAGTTGGCTCACAATTCTATACCTGATCAGATGTCTTCCATACGGTCTCATTTCTGGAGCTGTTTTAGTGACACGGGCAACTATATTTCTTCTAAAATAAGCATGTACTCCATTAGATCATGATTCATGAGTAGATTTTGTCGTCAGTCTGGTAGAAATTAAATACTCTCCATGTTAGAGCAGCATTGCTGTCTTTGGGTGAAAAGCTATCTATCTAGTCGCAGCGTCGCAGAGATACCAGAGTGGTGAAGTTACTACTGGGCTACTGAATTTGGACGGCGCAGCTGCCGTAAATGCAGCGGCAGAGCCAGAGTCCAGAGGTGAAGCATCGAGACATCCAATTTACTGCGAGGCAACACGTAAGGTACTACGGTACCTGAGCAGCTCCGAGAGCGGGAGCACGCAGGGCGCGAGCGTGGAGATGTGGCTGCGGAGGCCGGCGCCGGCGACGCGCACGAGGTCCTTGGTGAGGGCGACGCCCACCATGCCGTCCTCGTCCTCCATCTGCACGGCGGCGTTGTAGGCGGCGTCGTCGGCGCCGTGGTGCGTGCGCAGCGTGCGGAGCAGCTCGTACTTGGCGTCAGCGCGGCGGGCGGGGACGTCGGTGATGAGCGCCGCCGCGCTGCCGACGCGGAAGATGCAGTTGGTGACCAGCATGTGCTTGTTGTTGCCGAAGTACCAGTTGAGGCTGGTGTTCTCCGTCACCACCACCAGCGCGTACCCCGGCCTGCGCCCCACCCGCAGCGCGCGCGCCGCCATGTCGATGCCCACGGTCCCGGCGCTGCACCCCATGCCCGCGAGGCTGTACGACTTGACGTCGTCGCGCATCTTGAACCGGCGCACGATCATGGACGCCAGGGAGGGCTTGGGGGAGAACATGGAGCAGGCGACGACGAGGACGCTGACGTCGCGAGGGTGGACGTCGGACTTGGCGAGCAGCTGGGAGACGACGGCGAAGAGGCCCTCCTCGGCCTCCTGGATGGCGAAGGCCTGCGTCTTCTCGAACTTGCCGGAGAAGATGAAGGGCGGCGCGAAGGTCTCCTGCCCGAGGCCGGACTTGCGGAAGATGAGCCGCATGAAGTCGGCGGTCTCGTCGGTGTAGCGGCCGGAGCGGAGCCCGAAGTACTCGCACACCTCAAGGTTGCACTGCCGCTCCGCGTCCGGGAGGTGGCAGCTGTAGTTGAGCAGGTACACGGGACGCCGCCGCCGTAGCACGCGCCGGAGGACGGTGACGACGAAGGCGAGCGCCGAGGCGACGAGCGGCACGAGGACGGGGAGCGGGAGGGAGCGGAGCGATGACACGACCGCGGCCATGGACGACGACGACATCGCCGGCTTCCCCCGCTAGCTCCTCGGCCGAGAGCTAGAGGCGTGGTAGCTTGGACTGGACTGTGCTTTGTAGGCTGGTTGTTTTTGAATATTTTGGAGCGAAACATCACCTTGTATTTATAGGCAGCAAGTCCCAACCTCTAGGGGCCAAAAACCCATAGTGTGACAAGTGTAGTAGACACCAGTACGTGTGCGACTTGTGCCCATACCCCTGTCTAAGCATTTTGTTTGTTGCTACTCCCATACCTTGAAAAAAACTCACAGGTCAAAATAAATAAGTGGAAACCCATACCGTGTCAAAAGGGTCATTGGGTCAAGGCAAAGAGTAGTGCAAGCGATGCACCCGCATATTTTATAGGTTAATTGGATAGATAAATATATGCACCCGGGAGTCAATATGAAATTTCTGGATAAATACCACTCTAATTCATACAATTTCGTAAAATGCCAATACAATTTGTAATTTTTAAAAACTGTCACTCCAAATTTTGAATACATCTACATATGCCACTGCAGTCATTTGAGCTCATTTTTTTGTCAAACATTCATCACGTATTCTATGTCGGATGAAATTACCCCTGGCCCCACACACTCAAATATCTGTAAGTTTGAGTGGTTAGAAGAGTACCTCATTTCCCGATATCTCGAGTTCGCTGATTGCTTCCAACATATTTCATAATGTACATTATCTATGCTAGAGTATAGAGACGTAATATAATTCCTTTGCTAAATGTCTTATAAATATAAGACAATATGCAACACCTATGTGAAATGCCTTGTGAGATGGTTCATTGGTGGCTTTCGCTTGTAACGACACCGTCCATAGTTGCACTTGACATGGTGTATCACACGTTTATAGGGATAACTGTAGTGTCTCTAGCAACCTAGAGTAAATCTATACATTGTTCCTCTTGTATTGAATTAATGTGTGATGGATCAAATAATTGTTTAGATGTTTGGTTTTGAGCCATCTCGGATCAGTATTTGTGACATCATGTACACTACTATAATATGATCTGGATTCAAGGTTAATAGATCAGTCTAACTGAACTCTCGCAAAATATGCAAATTTTGTAAGATGTTTCAACAATTACTTCAAAATTTAATTCTTGTTCATCCATGTATCCAGAAACAAAGACGAGAATAAATTCAGTTGTGATTAGCTGTTAAAAATAGATTATTTTCTTAAATATATCTAAAATATACTTTATACTTAGCCTCTTACGACCCGGCCTGCATTCCAATGCCACAAAACATACCTTAGGGCACTTACATTGCAAGATCTTTATATATGAGATCTACTCTGATGGAAGCATATCTATTTTGGTTCTTAGATGTTTATTATATATTAATAAGTACCAACTTAGTGCATAAGCACCACCTCCTAACTCCTAAGCATTGGCTCCTAATCAGTCACCCATCTTCCAAAATATTCACCAATGCTATCCTATGGCAAAAAAGACCTTGTTTATTTTGCTAAACACGTTGTAAGCAATTGCGAGTTATATAAAACTAGTACACAATATATATTAATCAGTGGCATACCTCTCCCAAAAAAAAAATATAATTTTAGGTAATAAAATAAAATATCTCAGAGTGCAAGTGGATGTGGTGAGAAATAGGAGAACTGAATCAAATGAAGAAATAATGTGTCAAATGTGTATGTTGAGTCTGTCGATGGTCACATTCTGAAGCCAGCACACGTAAGAAATTGTTAACTTATTTAGTGTCCCAAGTGTGCAAATGCATCTTTGCTCTGAATCCGTTGTAGCACGGAGATAGCAACGAACAGTGTTACGGTAGTGGTNATTCTTGTTCCATTTAGGTCCTATACTCACCGTTCTGTTCTGTTGCTCCCCCAGATTTTCTAACTACGCAAAATGCTGTAGAAGTCGCGTCCTGGTTCGTATAGTGAGGTTTTTCTTCTTGTTTTCTACACCTTTTTTTTAAATTTGGTTTGGGAGTTCCATCTTGTATCAAGGTATACCGGGTAAATTATTGTATTGTATCAAAGAATACTCAGCATCCACTTGGATTTGTCTCCTCTGGATTGGTCTGTACCTCCGTCCATGGTGATGTTAACAAAGAAGGATGATATTTACACTGTATTCAGTATGCAGCAAGCATTGAATTGTCCTTCCCATTCTTCTTTTCTCTTCTTCCTTTGTGTGTGTCAGTGTGTGTATTGAATATCAGTGATGGATGAATGTTGGACACATAAGCTTCTTTCTGCTGTGTATAATTACTTGCAGTTGATCCATAATAAGCTGTACAGAACTAGTTTTGTTTCTGGTGATCCTCGTTTGACCACAGTAACATCTGAAACATCCTATTTTGTGGGTTGTTATTTTGCAGCTTCATTCTGTAGTTTTGATGTCATGTCAATCAGGCCCTCTGGGTATGTTTGTGGCAACACCGCATCATATTTGACCACTATATATTTCTGCCGGCCACGATGACCAGTAAATAACTAAACTAACTACTGCTGTTGTACTTCACAATCCAGTTAGTACGCGTACTCCTTAATCCTGACTAAAACACGTTTGAGGAGGGCATCTCACAAGTGGCAGTTTTGCTAGGGAAAAAAAAATCTACTGCCGCTGAAACGGGTAAACCCTGACTATGATCATTAGGGAGACCACAACGCCAAAAAGAACACCTGCTCTGAACTTTGGTTGACGCAAATGTAAATCAAGTGCCTCAAGTCATAACCCATTAGATCATCAATGTGAAAAAGTTTATAAAATCTTTGTCAGTACCAAATCTGCAGCATTGTGCCAGAGTACATGCATTTTGTCCAAATTACATATTCCAAATTAGTAGTTACAAGATTCCTACGCTAACTTGTCGCTGGAAATTTGGAACAGTGTCGCGCCCCCAAAAATAGGGAGGAAGACACGGGAACACAGCAGGAAACGCGACAGGGGGGAAAAGCCCGAGAGATTTCGGCCACGCTCTTCCCCGTACCGTCTCCGCGACTGACCGGAGCGCGCGCGCGCGCGGCGTGGGGGCAGATGCCGGAGCATCGCCTGCCGACATCCGCCCCGGCCGCGGCCGGGCCCCGCCGCCATTCGCGGCGACCGCGGCGCCGATGCCGCCTACTCCTCCTCCCCGCCTTCGCCCTCGCGCTCATCTCCCTCGCCTACCTCTCCTTCGCCTCCCACTCCAGCCTCCCTTTCCACGGTAAGCTCTCCGAACCTCACCCTGCAGGAGCGCGGTTTGTCTTGCAATGTAGTGGTTGGCGAAGGTGAAACATATTGCGATTTGTCGGCTTTGAGCGGCCAATGTCATACACGTGTTCGATTTGTGATAATTCGTGGGGCTAGTGTTCTCTATGATGTTGCGTTTGTGAGGGGGCATTTAGGCAATCTCATCACGAGCGTCTCAATCTCGTGGCTTAAATGGAGTGACCTACTACGTATTTGCATAATATTTAGCTCTTAAAGTTTACTGTTTATTCAGAAGGCTTCGAAATTGTCCATTGTCATCATATGATTTGGCGTGCGACAAATTGTGTAAGAAATAAATTTCTTGCTGACCAAATTTGCTGCTAAACCCTACTATCTAGAATCTTCATGTGAATCAGATACTTGTTAGAGTGACTCAGGCAACTTTTTTTTGGTAACGTTCTCAAAATTCTCTTGAGGGATCTTTTTCTGCTGTGCAGCGATGCATCACGGTCTGATTAACATGGAGAATGCTGGGAAGGGGATGGATAAGAGGTACACTCTCAATGCCACGGTCAACAAAAATGTCTCTATGTACGTGCACACTTACCATTTCCCGTATGTAAATGTGTAATGTGTATATGCACACATCTTCGGGTATCACTAAAAGGTCAATCATTAGATTTTTTTTATGCCAGGACTAAAGAAGAGCCAGAACCCTTCATAGGAAGAAAGAAACCTCACAAGCGTTGTAAGAGATCCTCTGGCTTTTACTCTAATAATTGAGTTCCTAAAATTTTGTAATTTTTAATGTAATGTAAGATAAATCTGTGATCCAACTTTTATCTTAGATGTTCTCAGTTGGAACAAACATCAAACATGTCGATTGGCTCTGATGGTTTTACTTCAGAATATATGCTCTGTCTTTTTTCTGCCTTGATTAATGCTGTTCATGACTCCAACTTGACACAAAGCCTGACTCCAGGCCTTTGCTCACCTATTTATGTACTAAATGGAACCATGTAAATGATGGTCTAAAAAGGTTGATGTTCCTTAGTTCTATAATAGCTACTGTATCTTCTGACAACTTGACATAAAGAATGAAATATTGCAGATGTGCCCTGTGAAATTGAGTTTTTGCCGTCTGTTGACAATCTTGTGGAGCCTCCTGACTACAACAATTTTACACAGTTTTTATTGAGCTATATCTTAAAGGAAGAGCATTTGGCTAGCAATGGATCATTGTTTGGTGGGCACCAGACTCTAAAGGAAAGAGAGGAGACATACTATGCGCAAAACCAAAGTCTCCACTGTGGTTTTGTTAAAGGTCCAGAGGATTACCCTAGTAGTGGATTTGATCTGGATGAACATGACAGGGCTTATATGGATACCTGCCGTGTTGTGGTGTCATCGTGCATTTTTGGAGGCTCTGATTACTTGAGGAGACCAACTAAAAGCAAGGTAATATTTTTGTTCCTTTCTTGTGCATGCGTTGTAACAAGTACCATGTTTTTGAGATGCAAAATTGCTATTTACTACTGTTTGCTCCTTGGAAATCGCTTCTACTATTTATTTTCATGACAATTGCATGCTTTAGCAATATTTGTTGCTTCTACCATAGGCGTTATTACATGATGTCAGAACATTACAGTTTAAAATTCTCACAGATCAGCGCATACTCTAAGAAGAATGTATGCTTCATCATGTTCCTGGATGAGCTAACGTTGGCAACCCTTTCCTCTGAAGGACACGTCCCTGATGAAAATGGATCAATTGGTCTTTGGAGAATTGTTGTAGTTAAGAACTTACCCTACAAAGATATGCGGAGAGCAGGAAAGGTGCCAAAACTTCTGGCTCAGCGACTGTTCCCATCTGCCTTGTAAGTTTTTTTGCGGATGGATTTCCGTAATACCTAGTTGCATGGAGAATCTGTAGAGTACCCTATACTCCTGTAAAAGAAATTTTAAAGCACCTGCAATTATTTGGTTACTAACTGGTTGATGACTCATGCATGTCAGCTCATCAACTTCTAATATATATTACATATTCATGCATTCTTTCTCCATGGCTAACATAACACATTTTACCCGCTAGGTACTCCATTTGGTTGGATAGCAAACTGCGTCTTCATGCTGATCCAATGCTTATCATTGAGTATTTCTTATGGAGAAAGAAAGCAGAATATGCCATTTCAATGCACTATGATCGCACCTGTGTCTGGGAGGAAGTGCTTCAGAACAAGCGCTTAAACAAGTACAACCACACTGCTATCGATGAGCAATTTTACTTTTACCAGTCTGACGGTCTTGTGAAGTTCAATGACTCCAGCCAAGAGCCTGTTTTACCAAGTTGTAAGTAGCATTTACTTATGTTCAATAAATTTTCTATGAGGAAATGAATTGATCTAGTGTATCATAATTGTGCAGATGTGCCCGAAGGATCTTTCATTGTTCGTGCCCATACACCAATGTCTAATTTATTTTCATGCCTTTGGTTCAATGAAGTCAACCGTTTCACCTCACGTGATCAGTTGAGTTTTACATACACTTACCTGAAGCTCAGGAGAATGAACACAGGAAGCCATTTTCACCTAAATATGTTTAAGGTAACAAACGTTCTCAGTAGAGCCTTTTGCTGCCTGAGTTCCTCCTAGTGTGCTGTTTTTTTCATCTTAGTTAATACTTGCTGATAATTACCATCAATGGCAGTCCAGGCTTTTGCAAGTTTCTTTTTGCTGAAATTAAGTTAATTTATCTTAATATTTATATCTTCTCGTTGGTAACAAAAGAAAATATAAAGATTCATCTTTTCTGGGCATCAATGCTTAAACAGGTTCACATAGAATCCTAATACGGTGCTTTTCAATTTATTTTTGAAACAGGACTGTGAAAGAAGAGCAGTAACTAAACTCTTCCATCACCGAACTAACAAAACTACAGATCCACCACCAACTAATCTTCGTATGGATAAACCCACGTCATCAACGCCAAGCTAAGATTGCATTGAGGAATTGAGGGCAAGACCAGTCTATTTCATTTCGAGACAGGTATCATGCATCCAGCGCTGGTTAGATACAATTCGCTGCGGCCTCCTAGTTTCTACAGCATCCAGGCACAGGAGAAATCATATAAAGCACCAATGTATTCTGCTGTGATCAGAGGAGCAGAAAGCCAAGTCCCTATCATGCGTGCTTACTTTTGTACCTAGCGGTGATCACTTCCTCGGGATAATCTTGTCAGTTTCAACTCACTGCTCATGGTCACTACTCAATGAAGGAACGAACTTACTGGTAGATCAGCTGAGCAGTTTTTATCATTTCCAATTCCACAGGAAGCCATTTTCCAGGACAATTTCTGAAGGTTCCTTATTTTAGTAGGGAAAATTCTTGGATGTATCTTCCATTTTTCTAAATTTCGGTACTGTCTGAGTTTTGAATCAGGTCATATGCAACAAGAAATAATTCCAAGTCATATGCAACAAGAAATAATTCCCATGCCAACTGGAAAGCTTTAACAAATTATCTTGCATATAATATTATTCTCAATGACTGAGAGCATTTGGATTTTGGGATCATCGGTACTGTGTTCCAAAGTTGCAAGGAACATTAACTAATCTTGATAATAAAAAGATCAACCGAAACAAATGTAGAAGTTGGATAAACTGTATGAACATTCACATGCATCAGAGTTCAGAACTGCGAAGCAGCATCTGAGTAAAAAAAAAGGAGAACGTGTCAAATCAATTCCCTGATATTATATATGGCACATGAAATTCTGAATGAACAAGAAGCGTGCATAACATAAATGCTGGGCTAGTAACCGGTTGCAGAGATTGGGTAAAAATCTCCATTTCAATCGATCAATAACCAATAACCATATTCAACAGCTGCTATGATTTCAGTGGACAATGTCCAGCAAATAATACTGAACTCAAGCATAACAGAAAATGTTTTTACAGGAATACAAGGAAGCCACCTGCTCATGAAATATCTGTCTGAGTGGTGGGTTTTATGCAAGATAGCGATATAATTTTCTATCGGTTTTGTCCCTTTCTAAGAACTCACGTTCAATTAGAGATTCTATCCGTTTCTTTATGATAACAGGGTTTGGCAAGAACCGTGCTTGCAATTGCTTGGTAACCTCAGAAACAATGCTGTTATGATCCAAGACTCTCCTGGATTTCATGATCCTGACAATGGCAGCCTCAATTTGAGGTTTTCTGTCCTCTTCAACCCGTTGACGAGTCTCCTGCTTCTCTGGCTCGGATTCCTTTTGCGCCACCACTGTCCCAATCTTCACCTTAACAAGCTTGCTTGTAAACTTGTCATTGAAGTAGAATGTGTCATCCTCAGATATGTCCTTGCTCATGGGCTCCTTACGGAGAACATTCTTCCCCTTGACACAAGCAAGAGACTGGAGACATCTCTTTAGGTCTGTGGCAGGTATCTCAGTAGCTTGTTCGATATCTTTGTAGGTCAATACCTCTGAAGTATTAAACAACATGAGAACACACATCTGATAAGTGGATACGTTCAACTCATGCTTCTGGCCTTTCCCGAATGTGGCTTTTATATCAGCTGTTCCCATATTTGTCTGCCATGTTAATCTCCGGCCACTGTGAGTTCCAAGATAATATGCACGGAACTTCTCACACACTGCAAGTATTTCGGATGGGAGGCTGCAGGGAGGGCTGGGTTGCGTTGGCCACGAGCCTGTTGTGAGAATGTGGACATCAAGTGTAGGGCCATCCCCCAGTTCCTCAGATTTCTTGGCATAGAAATCTTTCATCGTGTCCTGAGATGTCTTCATGTCAGTGAACATGCCCTCTAATTTGGAGGTAAACTGGTACCCACATTCTGTCTTGAGTTTAACTATCATACTCCTCTCAGCATCATCAGACACAGTTTTGCCAGACAGAAGCCTTTTCGCCAAATGCTGCTTATAGTACTTCTCAAACACATCCTTCTCCTGAAGGTACCGAAACAGCATCATGACTTTGTCCAATATACCCTCCACATCCTCTTCTGTCGCCCCTTTCAGTCCTTTGCGGAGCTTGTCATCAACATACAATGATATGAATTCAGGTGACCTGTTGTTTAAGTTGATGAAGAACTCAAAGGATGAATTCAGAGCATTTTGGAAGGTTTTATCATTGCCAAAAGCAACATTGATGATCTTATCATGCTTGTCCTTCTCATTTAACAAGCACTGTACAAATTCCACTGGGTCTTTCAGTCTCTCTGGATCCGTCACTAACTGCTTCCCTGTTTCCCTCAGGTAAGAAGTCATCATATCTCTAATTGTTGATAGACCATCAGGAACCCTTCGGAATAAGGTGTACATCCTACCCATATCTTCAAATTTGTCATCTATAAGCATGTTGACAAGGCCGGAGTTTTCCATGTGGACCAATCTATGCATGTGATTGGCAATCATCTCTTTCTCCACCACGCTAGTTATCTTGGCCTCACTGCCAGCATCCAAGTAGTGTGAGACGCGCTCCATTTCCTCATTGAGCCGCCTCTCAGCCTTCTTAAGATAGTTCCCACAATCACAACATTCAATGAACTCTTGAGATTCCCCACTGTAGAAGCTAGCTGAAGCTTCCAAAAATGGTTTCTCAAAATCATCTTGATACACAGCAGGACCAAGATCCATCAGCATCTTCGTTATGCTCCTCATTAGGCCTCTGTTGATCACCTCACCCTTTCTTTCTCTATGAATAAGATCAAGAAGGGTGTCAAGCAGCCGACCATGGATCATCGGGTAGTGGATTATATGATCCCTCCACAAATTCAGACCAAGCTCATGAACAGGTATCCTATGGGATGTCGGGACATAAGTCCGGTCCATGTACATTAGAATATCCCGGATCATCTGCAATGCCTTGTTGTGATCCATCCACTTGGCATTCAGCTCTTCCAAAAACAAACCACCCTGTGCAGCCTCTACGGATTTTGATGTTTCCTTCAAGCGCCATGTCATAGTGCTCTCAAGGCCGTTGTAGAGCTTCTCTCCGTACTTGTGAAGCACCATATTGTAGGCACTCCTGCACATGGAAAGAGTACTCGCTAATTAGACTAAGGTGATAACACAATAGGCCTTGGTATTTAACTACATCCACCCCTGCACAGCTGCACCCAATGCACTTGCATAGTAGTAATTTACTGCGAACTATCTGTACTCTGCGACGCGAGAGTTCAACAGGCACTAGACTTGACATATACTCCCTCCATTCCTAAATATAAGATGTTTTAGATGTTTCAACATAGTCTACATACGGATTGAAATGAGTGAATCTACACGCTAAACACGTCTAGATACATCCGTACCTCTCTCCATTCCTAAGAGCTAAAACATCTTATATTTAGAAACGGATGGTGTATATGACAAGTAAATATGAATCATATGACTGATACATCAAGTGGAATATAACATCGACAGCTAGCTTTGGTATTGGTTGTCTGCCACAAAAAAGCTGTTTATTTCAGTAAATTCGGTAGGGTCGGAAACACTGAAGTGAAATTCTCCCTCATATATCAATTTCTACCATCAGTGTACTCTACAGGATAGGTACATCCAGCTAAATTTCACAAAACACTATCACGGGCCAGTTCGTATTGCAGGCAGGCTCGACCCCGGAACCACATTATTTCCGAATTTACGCGGGTTGAGACGGATGTGTTATCTAACAAAGCAGGAGGATCAGCGCGCGGCGGCAAGATCAGGCAGGCTAGCTTAGGCGGGTGGGGCGGGTGAGGACTGGGATTGGAGGACCGACCTGTAGAGCTCCTCGAAGGAGAGGCCACTGGCGTTGTGGTTGTAGATCTCGTGGATGGCGTGCTCGAGGACCTTCCATGTGCGCTCGGCGTACTTGGGGTCGAGCTCCACCCGGTGCTTGAACGCCTCGATCTTGAAGTTCCGCTTCCTCGGCGGGCCCCCGCCGCTCATCTTCGCCGCCGCCGGTGGGTCCGCTTCGCCGCCGGCGGCTGGCTAGGGTTTCCGGGCCGCGGGGTGGGGTGGACGATGCGGTGGGAGTGGGAGAGGAGAGGCGGTGAACGGAAAAGAAGAGGGAGAACGAGACGAGAGAGTTCCTCTGCCCGGCTGGTTCGTTTGTCTTAGGGAAAATAGGAGGATTGTTACCGCTGTCAATGTTTGGCTGGTGAGGCTACGCATAGTAGGAGTAACCTAACCAGTAACATATATGTCATCTAAATTTAAAAAAAATGATGTGACAATTAATTAATAAGAAGAAAGATAAATTATTAGTTTCTTTTATCCATTTGATAAGAGAGATAATGCACCGGCGGTAACTTTCGTCAAGTGTGAACTAATAAGTTATAATCTTTCAAAATACAGTCGTATTCCAAATATTTTTAAATAGTTCATCATGGTCCTAATTTGGTCTGATCAGGCTGAGCTGCCCGCGTGACACTTTGACAATTGCCACGTCCACACGACTCTACGAGACGTAACGGCTCGACATGCAACTTACCAAAAAAAAAACTCATGTGTATTTCTTCCAAAGTGTGGTCTTGTTTCCCATCCAAAACTACATGTTGACTTCGGCCGGTGCTTTTGGTCGGTGAACACACGGAGCCGGCGCTATCCGTGCCGTGTCCTTGTGGGGGTACAGATGTACGTCTTCGGGATGTTGCTAATGTCCGCGGGGGCTCGCGGCGTTGTATGCGTCATCCGACGGTGGCCGCCGCATCCCTCATGATTGTGGCGGGCGTAAACAAGTATGACATGGGGGCTCACCTCGCCGACGTGGTCTGTCGTGTGAGTCTCGTCCGGTTCGATCCCAGCTCAGGCCATGCCACGTTAGGCCAAGCTTCTTCGAGGAGAAGAGAACCACGACCCTATGGTGGCCCAAGCATGCTATATCGGCAAAGATGATCGGGAGGGGGTGGCGGAACTAGGCGAGAAAGCATTAGGGAGCACACTTAGGCCTTGTTCGGTTACCTAAGAAACCAACGGGATTGACATGGATTGGAGTGGTTTAAATCCCATCTAAGTCAAATTCCCCTCCAATCCACCTCAATCCACTTGGGTAGTGGATTAACCGAACAAGCCCTTAGGCTTCTCAGTTCCATCATCGAGGGCACCGGGGTTGTCGATGGTTGCTTGCCTCCACACCCGCGTTTGCTCGACTACTCCAGCGGTCGTGCATGACATGTGTGTCGGACCGGGGCGGCGGCAGCTTGAATCATGCACTGGCCAACGTAACCAAAAATCCGAACTAATAAAAAGGTAATGCAATCCACATATACTATAAAACATTTAACTCTTCATAAGTATGATGTTCTGACTTAATTGGTTTGTCAAGATTTCTTAGAGTACAATAATGGAGGGAGTACTATACCCCTTTGGAGATTACCAAATCCACCGGACCCAAACAGCTGTAAAAGAACTGAAAAGTGACACGGATTGTTTTGTTTCTGGTTGATCTCTCACCGAAATTAGCTGGAGATTTGAGTTCAGGGGACAAAATGACATTCCAGAACGGATTTGGTACCGCTGATTAGCCCGAATAATGCATGGTGGTAGTACGGTCGCACGAACGAACACGACGATGCCCGGCCATCACCATCATCGTACCATGCAAATTATCTTATCTGCAAGGCATATCATCGTGCCAAAGGAGGAAAGCTCATAGGAAGCTTCTACAGCGAACCGCATGCTTCCACGATGCATTGGCAATATAATTGGCCTCTTAAATTTTCTGCCACGTACATGCGTAACGCTCTTGGAGTCTTGGTCGTGCTTATCTAATCTTTGTAGCTAAAGCGTCCCTTTTAGCAGCTCATGAGCTGGCGTGTTGCATTTGAGAATTGAAAAGAAAAGCACTCGACGACACGGATGTAGCGCCTGATTTGTCGGAGATGTTAGGACATTTGTCTTCGATTTGAGGGATACAATGGTGATTATAGACATCAGTGATTGCCTTTGTTGCAGCCAACGCAATTTCGTTGGCTACGCACTGGATTTGTATATGGTCTTATCTCCAATCGGTGAAGGAACGACTTGCCATGGATACTGGTTACAACACTTTGGAGACGGTAGCAAGAGATTATTTATACGATCAGTGCGGCTGGTAACTTCCTACTAAATCATATTTTAATGTATTAGGTTATTTTATGTTTGGACTATTTCTATGGCTTATTCTTGTATCCAGTCTTGATAATCCTTGAGATGTAGTTCTCTTTGCACATTGGACGGTGAACATCATTTCCAATAAAAAATAAAGAGGCTATATGCATCATTTTGATTTAGACTGGGACTCCCTCATTTCGGAAAAAAAGATCTCACTGATTGCCCCTTCCGTTGTTCAACTGCCTATGCCGGTGCTAATGAAGCCGATGATGATGGCGCGACGCACTCTGAGTCAAGCTAAGCTAGGCACTGCTCTTGGGGCTGAGGCTGGAAGTCTGGGGACCTTGTGCTGTGGGCATGGCCGGTCCAATAAAAAATTGGGTCAGAGGTGTTCTAGCATATTACAATATTATAAGTATAATTTTATGTTTTTAGCATAATTTAACCAGCGTAAATGGTAATATAACTAAATATTAGTTATTTTATACTGAATATTATTGAAGATATTAAACTATATTTTATTTTGAAATATGTTCTAAAATTATATTTTCTACAATGCATAATCCATAAAATTTATATGTAGTTATGCTAAACATATGTAAAGATTAGGATATAACAGTATCTTAATAGCGGTTTCTAGTGTATGATTAAATAAACATATTTATAGAAACTTTGTATAGTATAAACTGAACTAATGAAATTACTTTTTCATGGTTAAAATTGTCTTGCAAGTGAAAAGTTAACAAGGTGTGCATGCTTTGTACTTGATATTGAAACAACATTGCTTAGAGTGACCACTAATGAATAAATGTTAATATGTTTGCATATGTAAATTTTACTATTTGATATGCAATATACATGTTATCATCTGGTGTACACAAGACCCCGCCAATTTATGTATATTTCCGTAAAATCCGCAGTCTTTTCACCATGAAGAGAATATCATGTTAGCTGAACTTGTTGTCACAGATCACATTGCTTTGTTCTTATGTTCATTAGCTTTCGTAAATTAAACATTTTATTATGTTAAGATACTCCATTTGTCCCGAGTTATAAGGCATGCATGATTTTTCACATCTTTAAAAGTGTAGTACACTCTGTCTTTGTACACGTCGAACAATTCGGGAAGGCTTGCGCCTCGTTGGTCAGACGAACATCAAAACTATTGTAACATCCCAACCTTGGTAACGAAAAATACGAATAATTTTTCCACTTTTGTTTCTTTGTTTGCATCATAGCATCCATATGCATTTTGGCCTTCCAAACTTAATTTTGGCAACAAATTGAAATGGGGAGCCAACTTTCCCCAAAACCTCCAACCAACTGGAATGCCCACCTTGGAAACCATCCAAATGAACTTCCAAATTGTTTAGGAAGTTCCCATTCTGTTTGTATAATAGTTTCTCACTTTTCAGTTTTTGTCAAATAAGAAATGACTTGAGGGTTGAAAATTGGCTGAATTCAAATCCTATTTTTGGAGCCAAGTTAGAACTTCCAAAAATTCAAACTAAAACCATGGGGAGTCTCAATATGGTTGTGAGAGCCTCCATGAAAATTTTCATGATTTTTGGAATTGTTAAAATGCCCCAATTAAATGCATTTTGGAAATTGCTCCAAATTACCCTAACTAAAAGTTATGAACAAATTTTGAACAAACTAATTTATTTGACCTCACCAATTTTGTGATGGTTCTAAATGTTAATTCAAGCTTATATGAATTTTTCTGGGATTTAGAAAATGGCCTGGTGCCCCTTAAAATTGCTGGAAACTGCTTCAGGACCAAGTTGCAATTTGTTTTCAAAATTCCAGGGACCTCTTCACAATTTCTTTTCCCTCTCTCCCTCCACGGTGGCCATGGCGCACTGGCGCCATGCCTCTAGGCTGGCCGGCGCCATGCTGCGCTGCCGTTACCACCGGTCGTCGAGGACCACGTCGAGGACGCACTGCTCCCCCACTTGCCTCCCTCCTTTCCCCCCTGGTTGCTGGATCGTTTAGGCGAGTAGTTCTTCCCGTGCCGACGCCGACCACCGCCGCAATCCGCCGCATCACGGCCGACCGGAGCCGCCCCTCACAGATCGAAGGCAACCACCCGCTTCGCCTCCTCTTCCTCCCCCTCCCGTAGCAAAGAATCGAGCCGGGGTGGCCCGGATCGACGAGATCGTCCACGACCACCCCGTTCCGGCCGCGTGGCCGCCGCCTGCTTTTTCCCCGGCGTTTCCGCCGTCCCTCGCCGCGCCGACTGCTACCTTTGTCCAGGGTGAGTTCATCTCCGCTGTGGTTTTCTTGCGCCCCCGTTTTCCCTTGCATTCGCCGCTGATTTGGTCGCCGTCGCCGCTGATTTTTCCCGTCGTCGTCGTCGCTGTGTGTCTAGTGCACCCCGGCCTGGGCACCGGCCTGAACCGGCCAACAGGCCGGTTGCTTCTGTGGGGTGCCCGGCCTAACGCCCGGACTGGGCCGGCATTGAGGCCGGTTCCCTCTGGCTGGGCCCCGGCCTAACACCCGGTATGGGCCGGTTCTGAGGCCGGCGGCTTCGGCCACTGGCCCGGCCTGTGCCCCGGTCTGGGCCGGTTTGGAGGCCGGCCCGTACAGTAATTCCTGTAAATTTTGGAAATCAAAATGGAACTTAAATAATTCATAACAAATTGTAAAATACTCCAATCTTGGCAAATCAAATACCAAAGTGCTTAGAAAAAACATCTCCGATCTTTTGGTAACATAATTTTGCCCTTTTGTTTAAATAAATTTGCTGTGTTTTAAAGATTCCTAAAATGGGTTAAATAATCCCAAATTAGGAAAATTCATAATTTATTAAATAATCGTCCAAAAATTATGAATTAAATATCAAAGTGATCAACATGTCAAATGCTATCAAACCATGCACTTATCACATCATGATCACAAACTTTTATTTGATGTTATTCATAAATTGTTTAAATTAAATAAATTCGTTTATTTAATTAATTTGTCATTTATTCATCGGTGCTCCGAAAATTACAAATAAATTACCGAATTGATCGGAAGAACGAAACCTATCTATTCATGTCATGTTCATGCATAATTGAGCCACTTCTCTAATAATTTGTTAATTTATAAAGAATGTGGCCACTAAGATAAATATGGGGTTGTTTCCAAATAATTGCACTAATTATTTGGCTCCCTATTTAATGTTGCTATTTAATGTAAATGATATTATCTTTGCATCAATTGGACATGTCATCATGTGTTTGCGCATTGCACCTTGTGATCGTGTGATTTATGTGTTCTTTGTATTTCTTTTGGGTATCGATAGATTCCGGAGTCGAGGGTCTCTCTACTTACCCCGACGATCAGTGCTTCACGACCGGGCAGCAAGGCAAGAGATAACCTAACCTTCTTGGCATCTAGCATCCTATGATTTTATCAAATTATTTTATCCACCATAATATTGCATGCGATTCTAATGTCTCTTTTGGTAATTATTAGAATATCCTATGATTGCATGTCTTCCCCGAGCCAATCACATGTATCCCTACCTATGAACCCTAGTGTGGATGTGTTGGCCGGATACAAATATAATTGTTGGATATATGCTTAGCCATGCTTAGAAATGCTTAGTTGAGATACTAGTTATGTCCGTTATTGAATTCCATACTTGTTGATGTTGATGGAATGATTCGGGCATGGTGGATAAATGTGATGCTTAATTAAATTGCTAAAGGCTTGGATGAGTTGCCCTCGGGGAGGGTGGTTTGCCTCATTCTTGCCGCCTAGGCTGAGAGTGCTTTTAGCTAGAACCAAGAAAACGAGCGTGCTTCCGGAGGTGGGGGCATATGGAACCCCCTTTGACCGAATAAGTTGTGAGGGGCTTGTCAAGGGTCCTCTAGTTTGCTATTTCCATTTGCGCGTGAGTTGTGTGGGTGGAAAAGAAACGAGGATGGTGGTGTTTAGGATGTGGCCGCGGGGCAGGGCGCTGGGAGCGCTAAACCTGTCCTTCCGCACACTGATGGTCCTTGAGTAAGCCTCATGCAATGTAAAGGTCTAACCGCGCCCGTTCGCCGGCCTTCCCCGGAAGAGGGCCAACAAGGTGAGCCGGACGGTACCGATGGGTAAATTAGTACACCCCTGCAGGGTTTAATCTTTTCGAAAAGCCGTGTCCACGGTTATGGACAAACTCTTGGGAAAGGCGGATTAGCTCATAGATAACTTTAACCTAATTGATATGGCAGCTAAAGGTTGCATAATCAACGTGTGATAAAGGTTCATTTCCTCGAGGGTGAGTCGAGGGAGTGCCTTTGTGTGAGATGAGTGGTGATGGTTGTAAGTAGGTTCGCCGAGAACCGAAGATGATAATGATACTCTCTTACCCCTTTATAAAAATATTCTGAGTAGACGAATGCCATGTGTCTTTTAAGTTTCGGTTTATGAAAGTTAGCTTTATGCAAAAGAACTACATTATACAGCTTTAGAGCCTCTGTCAGTCATTGGGCCTATATCGCCCTACTAAACTTGCGAGTACGTCGTACTCAGTCTCTCTTTGCTGCCTCTATGTATTTGTATTTCAGAGGAGGACGACACCGAGCAGCTAGGTGGGTTCTTCGTTGACGTCGACTACTAGTCTGGGGTTCCCAGGTGGCAGCTTGGGACCGTGGAACAAGCTGGCTGGGAAGATGTTATTGTAGGCCTCTTAGGCCATATTTTGCTTCTTGTTGTTAGACAACACTACCCGCTTCCGCTTGTTGATTTGTTGGATCTGTGATCCTTTTGTTGTGTAATTTGTTTTCTTCTCATTATATGAGTTGCTATATGTTTTGTGTCGTAGAGTCATGCAATGTGCCAGTTTGTTCCACATGTCTCGATCTCTGTGTTATACTTTGATGGTTGTGCCAATTACATAGCCTCTCTGTATAATTCCGGGGTCGGGGCGTTACAAGTTGGTATCAGAGCAGGACTGCCTGTAGGAAACCCTTTCTTTTGGTCGATGTCGAGTCTAGAGAAAATTATTTATAACCTAAAAATGAGTTGTGAAAACCTTCTTAGGATTCTTTTTACTCCTCATCCAACTCGCTCTACTCTGATTCTTACCTCTATTTGTTTTATGCTTGGTGTCGATGTTTAGGTTCTCGGGGTTTGGGTTCTTATCGTCCAGTTATGCCTCGAGTCTGTTATATCCGTTTGATATCGCCTCGGGGACGTGATGTCACCGAGGTTGCCTAAATCTGTCTTTTGGTGTTTATTGCTTCTTAACATCTATATCTGGAAGCAACCCATGATCTATCTTGCCTGTTGGAATTGGTTACTAACTTGACGTTGTTCCAATTCTTCAGAATGGCTCCTACCCGTCGTGGGGAACATAGCAGCCCTGATCCACCACCGCCCCCTTCGATGGCGGAGGTTATGATGGCAATTGAACAAAACCGTCTGCGCAATGAGCGGTTGCTCGAGCAGCTGGTCCAGCAAGGGGCCAGGAGGAACACGGACTGCACCACTCTCAACCAATTCTTGCGGTCCCAGCCTCCCACTTTCTCCGAAGCTAAGGAGCCGCTTGATGCGGATGATTGGCTTCGGGCTATCGAGCGCAAGTTTGCTGCTCTTCACGTCCCGGCGGCGGAGCATGTCAACTTCGCCACCTACCTTCTGGAAGGAGCCTCCGGCTCCTGGTGGGAGAGCCACGTGGCCATGGTTGCTGCGGGCCATGTCATCACTTGGGAGGAGTTCCGCGCCGCTTTCCGTGCGGTGTACATCCCCAAGCCCATCCTCGAGCTCAAGAGGCGGGAGTTCCTGGACGTAACCCAGGGACGCATGGACGTCCAGTCCTATGGACGGGAGTTCAACCACCTCTCCCGTTACGCCCCTCGGGACGTGACGAATGATGAGGACAAGCAATACCTCTTCTGCAAGGGGCTCGCACCTCGTCTTCAATACGAGCTCCTACCCTTCAAGTTCACTTCCTACCAGGAGCTCTACAACCAGGCTCTCACCATGGAGCAGGGTAGGAAGGAGCTGGAGGCTTCCAAGAGGCCCGCCTCCACCGACCACCAGAGCTCCTCCTCTGAGGGCAAGAAGCGCAAGGTCTTCGTGCCTTTCAGCGCCGTGCCAAAGGCGCCCTTTGCTCCGAAGCCCACCGGGTATTTGCCACCTCCGCCTCGCCCAGCGACCTTGACCTTGGGTGCGGCTGGAGGCGGTTTTCGACCTCGACTTCCTGCACCACCGGGGCTCACCTGCTTTGCTTGTGGCCAGCCGGGGCACTACTCCAGGGAGTGTCCTCAGAAGGCACCGGCTACCTCAGCACCTGCACCAGCACCCTCTACCCCAGCCGCCAAGGCTACCACCGTCAGCCGTGGCCGCCTGAACCACGTCTCGGCTGAAGGCGTCGAGGAGGACCCCAGTGTTCTCATGGGTACGCTTCGAATCAATACTTATCCAGCTTCAGTATTGTTTGATTCTGGAGCTTCGCAATCGTTCATATCAATATCATTTGCACACAACCATCAAATACCATTTGAGAATATGGATTCCCCGCTAGTGGTTAAAACACCCGGTTCTCGTTGGCAAACCAAATGGGTCACTTCTGAAGTGCAGATTTCCGTAGGCTCCATACCTTTTCCATTCCAGTTGATAGCCCTGAAGTCGGAGGGTCTGGATGTTATTCTGGGCATGGACTGGTTAGTCAAGTATCAGGCCAGCCTGGATTGTGCTGCCAAGACTGTCTCAGTGATCCATCCAAAATATGGGGAAGTGCGCTATTGGTCCCCTTCCTCTGCAGCTCCATCTGCTGCCGCTCCTCTTTCTCCAGAGATCAGTCTGTATTTCATGGAAGGTGTCACCCCGCCTGAAATGCATGAGGTGAATGTGGTATGTGAATTCCCCGACGTCTTTCCCGAAGAGTTGCCTGGCATGCCACCTGATCGAAGTGTGGAGTTTGTCATCAAATTGGTTCCGGGAACCGCCCCAATTTCCAAGAGGCCATACCGTATGCCGACGGAAGAGCTAACCGAGTTAAAGAAGCAACTAGATGAGCTGCTAGAAAAGGAATTCATCCGGCCGAGTAGCTCACCCTGGGGCTGCCCGGTCATCTTTGTCAAGAAGAGGGATACAACTATTCCTCGACTGGTTGTTGATTACCACCCTTTGAATGCGGTGACCATCAAGAATAAGTATCCAATCCCTCGAATAACTGACCTATTCGATCAACTAGCTGGGGCAACGGTATTCTCCAAGATGGATCTGAGGTCAGGTTACCATCAGATAAAGATCCGAAAGGAGGATATTCCGAAGACGGCTTTCACCACTCGCTATGGCCTGTATGAATACACCGTCATGTCCTTCGGGCTCACAAATGCTCCGGCTACATTCATGAGGCTGATGAACTCTATCTTCCACGAGTACCTCGACAAGTTTGTCATTATTTACATCGATGACATCCTTGTCTATTCCAAAACCGAAGAGGAGCATGCTGAGCATCTTCGGCTAGTCTTGACCAAGCTCCGTGATCACCGCCTCTATGCCAAGTTCTCCAAGTGCGAGTTTTGGCTGAAGGAGCTCATTTTCCTCGATCATGTGGTGTCAGCTGCAGGAGTAGCGGTGATACCTGACAAGATTCAGGCCATCCTGGATTGGCCAACTCCCAAGTCTGTTAAAGATATCCGAAGCTTCCTTGGATTGGCGGGTTATTACCGCCGATTCATCGAGGGCTTCTCCAAAATAGCCAAGGCACTGACTGACCTCCTCAAGAAAGGCAAACAATTTGTGTGGTCAGACAAGGCTGAAGAGAGTTTCCAAACCCTCAAGGTCAAGCTCACCACCACTCCGGTGCTTGTCCTTCCCGACACCGACAAGGACTTTGTCGTATATTGTGATGCATCTCTCCAAGGCTTGGGCTGTGTTTTGATGCAAGAAGGCCATGTGGTCGCCTATGCCTCCCGTCAACTCAAACCACATGAGCAAAATTATCCAACTCATGATTTAGAGCTTGCCGCCGTGGTACATGCTCTGAAGCAATGGAGGCCCTACCTGTTGGGCAACCGTTGCGAGATCTACTCCGACCATCAAAGCCTAAAATATCTCTTCACCCAGCCGGATCTGAACTTGAGGCAGAGAAGATGGCTGGAATTGATAAAAGACTATGATGTGACTCTCAACTATCAACCCGGCAAGGCAAATGTCGTGGCGGATGCTCTGAGCCGCAAAGCCTATTGCAACACTGTGATGGTTGAAAAGGCCCAACCTGCTCTTCATGAGGAGTTTGCTAAGTTGAATCTGGAAATTGTTCCTTCTGGTTTTCTAGCTAACCTCGAGATCAAATCCACTCTCGAGGATGAAATCAAGGCCGCCCAGCAAACTGATGCTGGCATCCTCAAGATTAAGGGGAATGTCGCAAGTGGAAAGGCCAAGTGTTTCTCTATCGATGACTCCGGTGTTGTCTATTTCGAGGGCCGTCTTGTGGTGCCCAAGAGTGGAAATACCAAAGGGTTACTTCTCCAAGAGGCGCATGAATCTCCCATATCCATCCATCCCGGTGGCACCAAAATGTACCAAGACCTCCGTCCCAAATTCTGGTGGACCCGTATGAAGCGGGAGATTGCCAAATATGTTGCTGAATGCGACGTCTGTCGCCGAGTGAAAGCTGAACATCAAAGACCAGCTGGTACCCTTCGCCCCATAGCCGTTCCCGAATGGAAATGGGATGAAGTTGGTATGGATTTCATCACCGGCTTTCCAAAGTCACAAAAGGGTAACAATGCCATTTGGGTCGTCATTGACCGTCTATCCAAAGTCGCACATTTCCTTCCGGTTCGAGAGGATATCAATTCCGCTCAATTGGCCGAGCTCTATATGGCCCGGATTATTCCCTTGCACGGGGTTCCTTTAAGGATCATCTCCGACCGTGGAATCTTATTTACGTCCAAGTTTTGGCAAAGTTTCCAAAAGGCTCTTGGAACCCGTCTCAACTTCAGCACCGCCTACCACCCTCAAACCGACGGTCAAACTGAGAGAGTAAATCAAGTTCTTGAGGACATGCTTCGGGCTTGTGTCATCTCTTTCGGTAAGAGTTGGGAAAAGTACCTTCCTCTCGCCGAGTTCTCCTACAACAATAGCTATCAAGCCAGTTTGCAAATGGCTCCCTTTGAGGTTCTATATGGGAGAAAATGCCGGACTCCTCTCAATTGGTCTGAAACCGGGGAGAGGCCACTCTTCGGTCCTGATGTGATCAATGAAGCCGAAGAGAAAGTCCGTGTTATTCGGGAAAATCTCAAGGCTGCTCAATCCCGTCAGAAAAGCTATTATGACAAGCACCATCAAGAGGTCCACTATGAAATTGGTGACAAGGCCTATCTTCGAGTCTCTCCTCTCCGAGGCGTTCGTCGCTTCGGAATCAAGGGCAAGTTGGCACCTCGCTATGTTGGCCCTTTCACCATCCTAGCCAAGCGAGGAGATCTCTCCTATCAACTTGAGTTGCCCTCCAATTTTCCGGATGTCCATGATGTTTTCCATGTCTCCCAACTCCGCCGGTGCTTCAAGGATCCCATCCGTGGGGTTGATCACGAGGCATTGGACATTCAGGAGGACTTGACCTATCGCGAGCATCCTATCCGCATCTTGGATGAAGCGGAGAGGAAAACCCGCAACAAGTCCATCAAGTTCCTCAAAGTTCAATGGTCCAACCATTCCGAGGAAGAAGCAACATGGGAGCGAGAAACTAGTCTTCGTCAGGAATACCCCACCTTCTTCACTCAAGCCTAGAATCTCGGGACGAGATTCCTGTAAGGGGGGTAGAATTGTAACATCCCAACCTTGGTAACGAAAAATACGAATAATTTTTCCACTTTTGTTTCTTTGTTTGCATCATAGCATCCATATGCATTTTGGCCTTCCAAACTTAATTTTGGCAACAAATTGAAATGGGGAGCCAACTTTCCCCAAAACCTCCAACCAACTGGAATGCCCACCTTGGAAACCATCCAAATGAACTTCCAAATTGTTTAGGAAGTTCCCATTCTGTTTGTATAATAGTTTCTCACTTTTCAGTTTTTGTCAAATAAGAAATGACTTGAGGGTTGAAAATTGGCTGAATTCAAATCCTATTTTTGGAGCCAAGTTAGAACTTCCAAAAATTCAAACTAAAACCATGGGGAGTCTCAATATGGTTGTGAGAGCCTCCATGAAAATTTTCATGATTTTTGGAATTGTTAAAATGCCCCAATTAAATGCATTTTGGAAATTGCTCCAAATTACCCTAACTAAAAGTTATGAACAAATTTTGAACAAACTAATTTATTTGACCTCACCAATTTTTGTGATGGTTCTAAATGTTAATTCAAGCTTATATGAATTTTTCTGGGATTTTAGAAAATGGCCTGGTGCCCCTTAAAATTGCTGGAAACTGCTTCAGGACCAAGTTGCAATTTGTTTTCAAAATTCCAGGGACCTCTTCGCAATTTCTTTTCCCTCTCTCCCTCCACGGTGGCCATGGCGCACTGGCGCCATGCCTCCAGGCTGGCCGGCGCCATGCTGCGCTGCCGTTACCACTGGTCGTCGAGGACCACGTCGAGGACGCACTGCTCCCCCACTTGCCTCCCTCCTTTTCCCCCCCTGGTTGCTGGATCGTTTAGGCGAGTAGTTCTTCCCGTGCCGACGCCGACCACCGCCGCAATCCGCCGCATCACGGCCGACCGGAGCCGCCCCTCGTAGATCGAAGGCAACCACCCGCTTCGCCTCCTCTTCCTCCCCCTCCCGTAGCAAAGAATCGAGCCGGGGTGGCCCGGATCGACGAGATCGTCCACGACCACCCCGTTCCGGCCGCGTGGCCGCCGCCTGCTTTTTTCCCCGGTGTTTCCGCCGTCCCTCGCCGCGCCGACTGCTACCTTTGTCCAGGGTGAGTTCATCTCCGCTGTGGTTTTCTTGCGCCCCCGTTTTCCCTTGCATTCGCCGCTGATTTGGTCGCCGTCGCCGCCGATTTTTCCCGCCGTCGTCGTCGCTGTGTGTCCAGTGCACCCCGGCCTGGGCACCGGCCTGAACCGGCCAACAGGCCGGTTGCTTCTGTGGGGTGCCCGGCCTAACGCCTGGACTGGGCCGGCATTGAGGCCGGTTCCCTCTAGCTGGGCCCCGGCCTAACACCCGGTATGGGCCGGTTCTGAGGCCGGCGGCTTCGGCCACTGGCCCGGCCTGTGCCCCGGTCTGGGCCGGTTTGGAGGCCGGCCCGTACAGTAATTCCTGTAAATTTTGGAAATCAAAATGGAACTTAAATAATTCATAACAAATTGTAAAATGCTCCAATCTTGGCAAATCAAATACCAAAGTGCTTAGAAAAACATCTCCGATCTTTTGGTAACATAATTTTGCCCTTTTGTTTAAATAAATTTGCTGTGTTTTAAAGATTCCTAAAATGGGTTAAATAATCCCAAATTAGGAAAATTCATAATTTATTAAATAATCGTCCAAAAATTATGAATTAAATATCAAAGTGATCAACATGTCAAATGCTATCAAACCATGCACTTATCACATCATGATCACAAACTTTTATTTGATGTTATTCATAAATTGTTTAAATTAAATAAATTCGTTTATTTAATTAATTTGTCATTTATTCATCGGTGCTCCGAAAATTACAAATAAATTACCGAAATGATCGGAAGAACGAAACCTATCTATTCATGTCATGTTCATGCATAATTGAGCCACTTCTCTAATAATTTGTTAATTTATAAAGAATGTGGCCACTAAGATAAATATGGGGTTGTTTCCAAATAATTGCACTAATTATTTGGCTCCCTATTTAATGTTGCTATTTAATGTAAATGATATTATCTTTGCATCAATTGGACATGTCATCATGTGTTTGCGCATTGCACCTTGTGATCGTGTGATTTATGTGTTCTTTGTATTTCTTTTGGGTATCGATAGATTCCGGAGTCGAGGGTCTCTCTACTTACCCCGACGATCAGTGCTTCACGACCGGGCAGCAAGGCAAGAGATAACCTAACCTTCTTGGCATCTAGCATCCTATGATTTTATCAAATTATTTTATCCACCATAATATTGCATGCGATTCTAATGTCTCTTTTGGTAATTATTAGAATATCCTATGATTGCATGTCTTCCCCGAGCCAATCACATGTATCCCTACCTATGAACCCTAGTGTGGATGTGTTGGCCGGATACAAATATAATTGTTGGATATATGCTTAGCCATGCTTAGAAATGCTTAGTTGAGATACTAGTTATGTCCGTTATTGAATTCCATACTTGTTGATGTTGATGGAATGATTCGGGCATGGTGGATAAATGTGATGCTTAATTAAATTGCTAAAGGCTTGGATGAGTTGCCCTCGGGGAGGGTGGTTTGCCTCATTCTTGCCGCCTAGGCTGAGAGTGCTTTTAGCTAGAACCAAGAAAACGAGCGTGCTTCCGGAGGTGGGGGCATATGGAACCCCCTTTGACCGAATAAGTTGTGAGGGGCTTGTCAAGGGTCCTCTAGTTTGCTATTTCCATTTGCGCGTGAGTTGTGTGGGTGGAAAAGAAACGAGGATGGTGGTGTTTAGGATGTGGCCGCGGGGCAGGGCGCTGGGAGCGCTAAACCTGTCCTTCCGCACACTGATGGTCCTTGAGTAAGCCTCATGCAATGTAAAGGTCTAACCGCGCCCGTTCGCCGGCCTTCCCCGGAAGAGGGCCAACAAGGTGAGCCGGACGGTACCGATGGGTAAATTAGTACACCCCTGCAGGGTTTAATCTTTTCGAAAAGCCGTGTCCACGGTTATGGACAAACTCTTGGGAAAGGCGGATTAGCTCATAGATAACTTTAACCTAATTGATATGGCAGCTAAAGGTTGCATAATCAACGTGTGATAAAGGTTCATTTCCTCGAGGGTGAGTCGAGGGAGTGCCTTTGTGTGAGATGAGTGGTGATGGTTGTAAGTAGGTTCGCCGAGAACCGAAGATGATAATGATACTCTCTTACCCCTTTATAAAAATATTCTGAGTAGACGAATGCCATGTGTCTTTTAAGTTTCGGTTTATGAAAGTTAGCTTTATGCAAAAGAACTACATTATACAGCTTTAGAGCCTCCGTCAGTCATTGGGCCTATATCGCCCTACTAAACTTGCGAGTACGTCGTACTCAGTCTCTCTTTGCTGCCTCTATGTATTTGTATTTCAGAGGAGGACGACACCGAGCAGCTAGGTGGGTTCTTCGTTGACGTCGACTACTAGTCTGGGGTTCCCAGGTGGCAGCTTGGGACCGTGGAACAAGCTGGCTGGGAAGATGTTATTGTAGGCCTCTTAGGCCATATTTTGCTTCTTGTTGTTAGACAACACTACCCGCTTCCGCTTGTTGATTTGTTGGATCTGTGATCCTTTTGTTGTGTAATTTGTTTTCTTCTCATTATATGAGTTGCTATATGTTTTGTGTCGTAGAGTCATGCAATGTGCCAGTTTGTTCCACATGTCTCGATCTCTGTGTTATACTTTGATGGTTGTGCGAATTACATAGCCTCTCTGTATAATTCCGGGGTCGGGGCGTTACAACTATGGAGCACAGCGGGCGGTGGAGGGGGGATTACTGAAAAAATCCATCTAAACCCTCACAAAAAAACTTCGCGAGTTTGTCCAAAGCTGGGAGTGGGCCCCCCCCCCCCCCCCCCCCGGCTTACACTAGGCTCCGCCACTGCCACCAATGTCTCAATACCATAAGTGGAACATTCTCGAGATGCAATAAATATCGGTCGTGGAATGCGCAATCTCTTATTGTTACCACTAGCAATTAATGATAATTAATTAAATTTTAATATGAAACGTTAATAAGAGAAGACTTGTGGTAAAAATAGATAAAATAGCCTTCTCTTATAATATTTAAGAGATAATCCCTTCGATAAGAAAAGACAATCCTCTCTTTTTTCATTCTCTCCTCCAACTAATTAAAAATCCAACGTGGCTTCTATATGGGAGGGGCGACATCACCCCATTGTACGTGCCATAACAAAAACGTGGTCGGTCGTGGTCTGTAACAAACTAACGAGTAGCTGCTTCTTATTACCGGCAATCTAACTTTGTACTAAAGATGACCGGTACAGTGTAAGTACAGAGCAATCGAGTGGTAGGAAAATGTAATCAGAGTTACAAATAGACCAGGTCATCAATGTAGATAAACTGTATAGTTTAGAAACCGTGATCACCTAAGCTGGTGCTAAATAGTCGGATTTCGCAATTTTTACCAGCAAATCAGAGTGGCGCAGCGGAAGCGTGGAGGGCCCATAACCCTCAGGTCCCAGGATCGAAACCTGGCTCTGATATATACTATTTTAGTTTTTCGTGTTGGCTGCCTTTTATTGTGATGGAAATTTGCCTTTTTGAGAAGTTTATCTGTGTTCGGAAAGTACTGGCCTTCATACGAGGAAGAAACTACCAGCCCAACAAAGGCTGAAGCCAGCCCATCGCATGCACAGCCACGCAGGACCATGAGCGAGCAACATTTTGGGCTGTAGCCTTCACCCCGGGCCTCGCACTGTTTTTTTTTATTTCGCTAGGCCCGCTGCTTGCTGATTCCTTGTTCTCCGTTGAGTGTAATTTTGTGACGCCGTTCTTCTTCCTCTTCGGCCGTATGTGTATGGTTGCTATATATGGCACTACACTGTCAAACTTCCTTGCAATCACAACATCACTCATGAGTACATGACTGATAATTTCCTTGCAACGGATACAGATATCTGAACATGGCTTTTCGCGTGTGCATCTGCCAGCCATGCATGACTGATCTGCGCATGCATCGGTCGGTCTCGCCGGCCACAGCCTCGATCGGCGCATGCGACCACACGCACGCACGTACGCGCGCGTCGACCCGACACGACACCACTATGAGCCGTTGCCGATCGATCAGCACATGGAACGCAACGCGGGAGCAGCAGGCAGGACCGATCGAGAAGAGAAAAGGTTGTTCTTTTGGTCTGTAAAGAACACGCACGCATGCACACGTACCACGAGCACCTGTTCACGGCAGGGGAGAGGATCGATCAGCCAGCGCGTCGTTGCATTATTGCGCCACATTCATGCATGCATGTTCGATATATGTACCGGTGCGTAACTCGATTGTGCATCCATGCATGCTACCTCTTTTAATTTATGGTTCTGTTCTTTTTTGTAAAAAGCCATTCTATATGGTTCTGATCTAATTATTGGCATTAAGCCCTTGCTCAAATCTATACTGTACGCGCGTGCTGCATGCGACGGCGAGATCGATCATCGATGTGTATTAATTTGAACTGTCAGATTATTACCAGAGCTCAGACCACGCGATAATGCATGTATGGATATCCGACTCTAGCTCTGAACACACAGAAACAGGCAGCTCTGCCGTCCGTACCAGACTATGCCATTGCCAGCCATTAACTAGTTCCCAGGCCGGCGAACACAATATATAAACGATCATGATATTGTTGTACTGAACTACTGATTATTGTTGTTGTTGGCTGTTGTACATAGAAGTACGCATGCATTGCTACTCGTTGCAAACACGTACCTACAACCATGCATACTGGTATACAATTTTGGGCGTGTGATCGTAGCCACCGGTGGGCTCTCCACACGGACGGGCCTTCCATTAATTAATTCCGTCAGCCCAGACTCACCGCGGAAGCGCCGCCGGCCGGTCAAACGTTGCAACAACTCTAGGAATTGGTAGGAGCTCTCGACGGAGCTCCGAAAGCTCGTTTGGAACCCTCCGTCGATCGGCGGCGAATGGAGCATCGTCGATGAGTACTAGAACTTCATCGGTGCTTGTTGATCTGGGTAGTGTACTTTGCTAGTGAGGTCTGCTTGGTAATTTATCATGTCCGACGATGCAAGGTTTGGGTAACTGAAAAACGACGTAGTATACTTTGCTAGTAGTATTTGTGCTAATGTACCATGTCCATGATGCTAGATTTCGTTCATGTGATGTGTACTGCGTGTGCTAATGAACCGTGTATTATGTTTGCTGTGGATGATGAATTGGTTTGTTGTTGATGATGAATTGTTTTTTGCTTTATTGTTAAGCTACCCTATACGTGGTAGTAATCTGCAGTTCTGCACACGCAAATGGCAATCGGCAAAAGATGCATGCGATGGCCTCCCTCACTACACGATTGGAGCGAGCGGGGCCGGGGCGCATGCATGCGAGAGAAGCGGCTGGGACCAGGCCAGGAAGGAACAGTGCGGAGCGGAGGTGATCTGCATGGCATGCATGCGTGCCCACAGCACTGCACTGCGGCTGCATGAGCCTGCGCGCAGAGGGAGCCGGGCCAATGGGGGAGTCCCTGTCTGTCTCCCTCAAATCTGAAACTGGTACGCTACAGTCGACGATGGCTGCTGGAGAGGAGAGCTCCACCAAAACTACGACGACGCCCGAGCCTACTCTACCCTCTACCTAGCGGCTAGCGCGCGTGGATGTGCGTCGAGGTAGTGCCGGCCAGTCATAAGAGCATCTCTAGTGGAGTGTCTAAATTTGGGTGTCCCGTCTAAAAAGATTCTCTTTTAGACATTCACAGTTTTTCAGTAGACCATCTAAATATGGGGCGTGTATATTCTCTCTCTTATATTTTAATAATATTTTATAACAGCTATATTTCCAACGGTAACATTTCTAACGGCTATATTTTTTATGGCTATATATACCACCCCTCCCACCTCTCTACCATCACATTCCTATCTATGACTTCTCTCATCTCCATCTCAGGATCCACTCTCTCACAGAACACAATGAGTGGAAACACATCCACTTTCGATAGCTCATTTGCGGAGGAGGAAGAGAAAGGGAACGGTCGACGCCATGGCGGATCCAAGCATGGTCGTGAGACAATCGATAGCCGAAGGTGTTTCAATTGTCGGTGTCACTTGCTCCCCAAGTGGGCTTTCTGGTAGTTGTTGCGAGCCACTAGAGTTCAACAAGTCTAGATAACTTCGATCAAAATCCATCTGCAAATAATTTAGACAAATTTCATCAAATATTCAACACAATTAGGTGAGTAGAAACAAACAGGAAATTATAGTTCAGCATCTGTTTTGTATCTATCGATTGCTCTTTGTTTGTATAGCAGTAGCAAGTGAGGAGGAGCAGCATCAAACTACCAAGCGAGGAGGAGGAGCAGCAGCTAGCTTGAGCAAGCTAGATGTTTTAGCATTTCTCTTTCCATCCGTATCTAGACATGTTTTAGTGCAAGGTTCAAATGAATCTTACACTAAAACATGTCTACATACGGATGGAAAGAGAAATGCTAAAACATCTTATATTTTGATACGCAGGGAGTAGCAAGCGAGGAGCAGCGGCCGCACATGCACACGGCCGGACGGCTGCGCCCAAGGGCGGCCGACGGAATCGCGAAGCCCCCCACGCGCGGCAGCAGGCGTCCAGGACGAAGCCCCCCCCCCCCCCCCCCACGTCCGCGCAGGCAGGGCGGCCGACGGCCGCGGATCTGCCCGGCCCTCCCGGCGCCACAGCAGACGAAGCCCCCGGCGCGATCTGATTTTTCCGGTCGCAGAAAGCAAGATGCGCCGCTCCTCTCGCCTCACTCAATCAAGAAATAGAGCATACCTTGCTCCAGGATGCGAGGGCGCGACGGCGAAGTCCGGGGCGGCGGTCTCTTCTCCAGCTGTTCCGGACGGGGGCGGGGACGGGCCAGTTGCTTCGCTCTCCCTTTCGAAGCTGTGGCTCGGCTGTCGCTGGGTCGCGGACGCGTTGCCGTTTTGAAGGCTGTGGATATTTTAGACAGGCATGTAGACAGGCCACTGGACGACGTTTTTGGGATGTGGATGTCTAAATTTGGTTTCCACGGGCATATACACAGACCACTAGGGATGCTCTAATACACGTATGTCCTGACGCAGTGCACGGTGGCCTCTGTCATAGCTGCGTTGCAAATAGAGCTAAATACACTGGAGGTCCCAAAACTTGTCCATGACGTGCAAATTAGTCTTACTACTTGTAAAATGGGTTCACGTGGTCCTAAAATTTGTCACACCGTGCAAAATTGGTCCTAAATGGTTCTAACGCCGACATGTGGCATCGTATTTTTGCGAAAACACCCTTATACATTTTGTATATAGCATATGTGACCTCAGTAGTACATACTGATGTGGGCCCCACCTGTCAGAGAGAAGGAAATAATTAAAATGATACGAGCGGTGAGGGTGACTCGAACACGCGACCTGCCAGAACATGCCCAACCACGGAAACAAACAAAGCCCAGAAATGTGGGGGCGGCGTTTGTGCACCCGAGGACACCAGCTCCTGCCAGTTTGCACGAAAATAAAAAAATAGTAAAACTTTATGAAAAAATCTGAAAAATTTCAGAGACACAGACATGTAAGTTGTTCACACTCGTGAATTTTTTCGGAATGAAAAGACATCCCCTATGCTCCTACCATTAGGCAGGCACCTAAGTAACTTACATGTCTGTGTCTCTGAAATTTTTCATATTTTTTCATAATGTTTTACTATTTTTTTATTTTTGTGCAAAATGGTAGGAGCTGATAAGCTCGGTGAAAGGATCGTATGGGCACCTAGAGGGGGGGGGGGGTGAATAGGTGATACACCAATTTTTAATTCTTTTTCAATTTAGGCTTAACACAAAAGGTAAATTCGCTAGATATGCATCTACGGTGAATTTACCTATATGAGAAGCAATCTAAAGCAACTAGGCAATTTACGAAACAAGTAAAGACGACTAAGGGAAAGAGGTAACCCAAAGGGGAAGCACGCGGAGACAAGGATGTATTCCCGAGTTCCTCCTTGTTAAGGGAGTACGTCTCATTGGAGGGGTGTGAGATCGCCACAAGAGGCCTACTCAAGATGCCACAAAGGTCTCACCCTATTCTCCGATGAACCGCACCCGAGGGTTTGGTTCACCTTCCACTATCAGAATCCTTCAAGGCGGAATCCGGAGCCCTTATAAGGTTCTTGGGGCACACACCCACAACTGAATTGGGGGCTCCCAAATCACAACACTGCCACAAATATAACAACAAGTGAGCAAAATAATCTAGGGTAACACAATGCTAACCCTAGAAACAAGATCCCTCAAGAGAATGAGGGGGGAATGGAAAACTGCTCGGTGAAGATGTAGATCGGGGCCTTCTCCTTCAATCCTCCAAAGATCGACGAATTTGAGTGGAGGGATTGAGAGATCTATGAAATTTGAGTTTGAGCTTGCTAAAGCATTAATGGAGGAGAGAGAGATGAACAAGCTAAGCTACAAAGGTGGAAGACATCCTCCTTTAATACGCCTCCCTCCATCCAGCCGTTGGGGGTGCACCAGCCCCGCAACGCCGGAAGTACCGCCAGGAGGGCCGGTACTTCCGGTCTTCCTTTGTTCTTCATGTCAACGGTCTTCCCAGGCGTCCTTCAACCCACAGGAGCGGAAGTACCGCTGGGACGGCCGGTACTTCCGGTTTAGCGGAAGTACCGGTCTCACTTCCGGTGCAACTTCCGGAAAAGAACAGAAGCACCGCGGCACTGGTTCCGGAAGTGGCTCCGGAAGTAGCCAGCGGTAGTACCGCTGAGCACGCCGGTACTTCCGGTTTAGCGGAAGTACCGGTGCTACTTCCGGTGCGACTTCCGGGGCAATCCAGAAGCGAATTCTCATAAGTGGATGTGCCCCCGGAAGTGCTACCGGATGTTTCCAGCGGTAGTACCGGTGACATTACCGGTACATCCGGTAAACCCAGAAAACACATCCTTCAACATCTTTTCGCGACGACTCTTTTGAAATTCCTGCACAGCTGAGATTCAACATTAGAGCACTTAATTGTATTGTTGTCAACATCAAAACCCATGGGGGTGGCACATGTTCTTTCAATCTCCCCCTTTTTGGTGTTGACGACAATACAACTAATTAGCAAAGTTGGTTTCCAAAAGATAAACGGGCTCCCCCCATCTTTTGGAAAACTTGCACATATCAAACAAATAGATACCATATGAGCGACAAGATAGATAGTGTAACAGCCCTAGATTAGCACCCTTAAATATGGGCCAATTTTTTTTCACTTTTTGTTTTGCATTGCATCATGGCATCCTTTTAAATATGCTTAAGTTGAACAAAGCGACACTTGGAAATGTAAGACAAAGGAAGCAAAACCTTTCCCAAAAATTTCAAACCAAATACAATACTCAATTTGGTAAAACCATTTATTCTTGAGTCTCTAAATTGTTCAGGAAACTCAAGGATATATTTTATAAATAATTGCCAAAGGCTAAATTATTAACAAGCAAATAAATAAAATTGAGAATTCCATTTGGTTCAATTCAAATTATATCTTGAAACCCAAGATAAGCTTTCCAAAAATTCAAAATAAAAATATGGAGTGCTTCATTATTATAATATGAGCCCCCATAACTATTTTCATAATTTATTGAAATTTTTAAATGCCCCAAATAAATACATTTTGGAATTTATCAAAAATGGCTTTAACTAAACCCTATGAACAAATATGGGGCAAAACTTTTTATTTTGAAGCCAAACTTTTTGTGGTGCTTCTAAAGGTCATGGGGAGGCTCTACAAATTTTTACAGAATTTATAAAATTGTATAAAGGCCTCAACTAAATTGCCGAAGTTGTCTCTGGACCTTTTTGCAATTTAGAAAATTGGAACCAGGGGGTTTTCTGGGAAAGTTCATGGCCTCCTGGTGCCATGCCGCCGTGCTGGACGTCGCCTTACCGCGCTGCCTCTTCTCTCTGGTGGTCCAGGACCACGTCGAGGACGCCACTGCTCCCTCACCTGCCTCCCTCCTTTCTCCCCTTGTCTCCTGGATCGTTTTAGGCGCATAGCGCGTTCGCATGCCCGACGCCGACCGCCGCCGCTAGCCACCGCATCGCCGCCGAGAGGAGCCGCCCCTTGTAGATCAAAGACGGCCATCAACTTCGCCGCCTCCTCCTCTCCCTCCTGGTGCCTTGAATCGCTCCGGGACAGGCCAGACAGACGCCGGCGTCCTCAACACCTCCGTACCGGCCGAGCTCGGTCGAGCTCCCGCTCGTCGCCGTCGGCCCCTCTCTGTCGTCGCCGTCCGCACCATTAGGGCTCAGGGTGAGTTCCCCATCGTTTTCAGCCCTCCCGCGTCCTCTCTCCCCCGCTCGCTCTCGCCGTTGCCGCAGACGCCGCCGGTCGTCGCCGTCCCGCACGCCAGCGTGCCCGGCCTGGGCGTCGGCTTGAGCCGGCCAGCAGGCCGGCTGTTTCCGTTGGATGCCCGGCCTAACGCCAGGCCTGGGCCGGCCTCGAGGCCGGCAGCCTCTGGCTTGGGCCCGGCCTGGCACCGGTTGGGGCCGGCTCTGAGGCCGGCCTGCTCTGCCTCTGTCCTGGCCTGCACCCCGGCCTGGGCCGACCTGTGGGCCGGCCTGCACAGTAAAAGCAGTTTTCTTTTAAATTTAAATAATTCATAACTATTTGAGAAATGCTTCAAATTCGACAAATCAAATTTCCAAATGTTCAGAAAAACAAACTCTACCACTTGGAATCATTGTAACCTTCTTTGGAAATTATATTATTTTGGTTATTTAAGAATTCCTAAAATGGGTTAAACAATCCCAAATTAGGAAAATTCATAACTTATTAAATAATTGTCCAAAAATTATGAATTAAATATCAAAGTGATCAACTTGTCAAATGCTACCAAACCATGCACTTCTCACATCATGATCACAAATTCTTATTTGATGTTTTCATAATTTGATTAAATGAATTAAATCTTTTATTTAATTAATATGCTATTTATTCATCGGTGCTCCGAAAATTACAAACAAATTACCGAAATGATCGGAAGAACGAATCCTATCCATTCATGTCATGTTCATGCATATTTGAGCCACTTCTATAATAATTTGATAATTTATGAAGAATGTGGTCACTAAGATAAATATGGAGTGGTGTCCAAATAATTGCACTAACTATTTGGAACTCCATTTAATTTGTTAAATAAATTAAATGATATTATCTTTGCATCAATTGGACATGTCATCATGTGTTTGCGCATTGCACCTTGTGATCGTGTGATTTATGTGTTCTTTGTATTTCTCTTTTGGGTATCGATAGATTCCGGAGTCGAGGGTCTCTCTACTTACCCCGACGAGCAGTACTTCACGCCCGGGCAGCAAGGCAAGAGATAACCTAACCTTCTTGGCATTCTAGCATCCTATGTTTTTATCAACTTATTTTATCCACCATATTATTGCATGCGGTTCAACTGTCTCTTTGATCGAAATATAGAGAAACCTATGTTTGCATGTTTTCCCCCGAGCCAATCACATGTATCCCTACCTATGAACCCTAGTGTTGATGTGTTGGCCGGATACAAATGTAATTGTTAGTTATATGCTTAGCCATGCTTAGAAATGCTTAGTTGAAATACTAGTTATGTCCGTTATTGAATTCCATAATTGTTGATGTTGATGGAATGATTCGGGCATGGTGGATAATTGTGATGCTTAATTAAAATGCTAAGACGGCTTGGGTGAGTTGCCATCGGGGATGGTGTTTTGCCTCACTCTAGCCCCTAGGTGCGAGTTCTTGTCTCTAGACTCAAGATCGAGCGTGCTGCCATTGGTGGGTGTATGGGCGCCTTACTGACCAAATAATTTGTGAGGGGCTTGTCAAGGGTCCTCTAGTTCGAGTTTTCCATTTGCCGTGTGTGTGAGCGGAAAAATAATCGATGAGGATGGTGATGTTTAGGATGTGACGGTGGGGCAGGGCGCTGGGAGCGTTGAACCTGTCCTCCCGCCACTGATGGTCCTTGAGTAAGCCTCATGCATTGTAAAGGTCTAACCGCGCCCGCTCGCCGGCCCTCCCCGGAAGAGGGCCAACTAGGTGAGCCGGACGGTACCAATGGGTAAAATAGTACACCCCTGCATGGTTTAATCTTTTCGAAAAGCCGTGTCCGCAGTTATGGATGACTTGGGAACGGATATACGAGACCATAGAGAATGTTAACCTAATTGATATGGCAGCTAAAGGTTGCATAATCACATAGTGATAAAGGTTCACTTCCTCGAGGGTGATTCAAGGGGGTGCCTTGGTGGAGATGAGTGTAGTTGGTTACAAAAGGGTTCGATGAGAACCAATGATGACAATGTTACTCTCTTACCCCTTTTATGAAAAGTATTCTGAGTAGACGACGCCTTGTGTCTTTTTATCTCTTTTAAATGAAAATTGGCTTTATGCAAAACAAATACATAAACAGCTTTAGAGCCTCCGTCAGTCATTGGGCCTATATCGCCCTACTAAACTTGCGAGTACATCGTACTCAGTCTCTCTTTGCTGCCTCCATGATTTTGTATTTCAGAGGAGGACGACACCGAGCAGCTAGGTGGGTTCTTCGTTGACGTCGACTACTAGTCTGGGGTTCCCAGGTGGCAGCTTGGGACCGTGGAACAAGCTGGCTTGGTGATATTTATTTGTAGGCCTCTTAGGCCATATATTTGCTTCTTGTTGTTAGACAACACTACCCGCTTCCGCTTGTTGAATTGATGGTCTGTGACCTTTTGATGTGTAATATTTGTATTCTTCTCATTATATGAGTTGCTATATGTTTTGTGTCGTAGAGTCATGCAATGTGCCAGTTTCTTCCACAAGTCTCGATCTCTGTGTTATACCTTGATGGTTGTGCCAATTACATAGCCTCTCTGTATAATTCCGGGGTCGGGGCGTTACAGATAGCTAGCAATATATATAACAAGATAGATAGCTAGCAAATGATAATAAGTTCCACAAACGATTGCATGCTCACATCATGCATAGAGTTTAAAGTGCAATACAACTAAAAGGTTCAACTTGGGACACGATATAAGAAAGACAAATCTGAAAACGGCAAATTCGTGTCCCAACCCATGCAAATCCCGCAAGCTAAGACTATGCTACCACTTCTCCCCCTTTGGCGTCAAGACACCAAAAAGGGAGGAGCGAAACTAAGCGTCCCAAGATGGATCACTCCTCATGCTCCTCCTCCTCTTCCTCATCTCCATCGGACCAAGCCACACGTCCTCGAGCAAGCCAAGTCTCCTTGGGGGTGATTTCTTCCTCAGAGCCATCTGAAACTGGGATCTCAAGCTTGAGTATAATCTGCTTTTGGCGGGAGCGGTTCTTCTTCTCTTGCACATGGGCATCATACATGCGGTCATCCACCAAGCAAAAGGACTCACGGATCTTGAGCTTGATCTTCTGAAACCATCCCGGTTCCTCAACTGGAGCAGCAGCCACCTTCGTCCCCTTGGCAATAGTACGGTCCTTAGGGAGGATATGATTCTTCTTGCGGAGTTTCTTCTCAAGATGGGCAACCACCGGCACCGAACGGTCAAGGCGCTCATGATTGTGAGTATAGGCCCACTTACCAACAATGAGCTTCATGATGTAAGGAGCAAAGATGGGAACCCTCTTGTCAATAATAGCAAACCACATCTCCTCAAAGATCACATTCATGGGGACATTGTGTTGACGTTGCATTCCAATGGAGAAGTCGATGAAGGTTTGTTGGGTCTCACTCTTCGACTTGAAGAAATAAACCCAAGTAAATCTTGAATAGTCATCAACAATCACCAAGCAATACTTCTTCCCACCAAGACTAGCTTCGGGAACGGCACCAAAAAGATCCACATGGAGGAGCTCCAAGATCCTCTTGGATGAAATAATAGTCTTGGACGGATGGGGAGAATCATGCATCTTTCCTTCAACACAAGCCCTACAAACACGATCTTTGGCAAAAGAGACATCTTCTTTTAGTCCGAGAATGTGGCCACCCTTGTGGAGACTTTGCAAAGTTCTCATGTTGACATGGGCTAGGCGGCGATGCCACAACCAACCCTTGTCGGCCTTTCCGAATAGGCACATCGAATTTGAAGTGGTTTCCCCCGAAAAGTCAACCACAAACAAATCATCCTCGACGTACCACGAAAGTGACCTTTAGAGTCTTGCTCCACAAGAGTACCACAACATCAATATCAAAGAAGATGGCGAAACCCATCTTATTAAGTGCACGAACGGAAAGTAAATTAAAATCAAGGTCTTTGACAAGCATGACATTCGCTAAGGTGATATCCTTAGCGACTACCACCTTGCCAAAGCCCAATACCTTTGATTTTGATCGATCTCCATAAGTGACAGTTGCTTCATTTAGATTTGGTCTCAACTCCGTCATCAACTCCTTGCTTCCGGTCATATGTTTTGTGCATCCACTATCAAGCACCCATTTTGACCCACCGGAAGCATAGTCCTACAAGAAATCATTGCTTGGATTTAGGTCCCCATTTTTCAATGGGTCCTCTTTTGTTAGCAACAAGGGTCTTAGGAACCCAAATAGAACGAGCAATGGGTACATTTCTAGGACCAACAAACTTAGCATAGACATCCCCATAATAATCAACAAAGATAATGTAGTGAGGGTTAGTCTTTCTCGCAAAGTCATCACTAATGGTTTTGCCCCTTGTGGCACCACCACTAGCAATGTTGACCTTCTTCTTTGCTTGAGGGATCCTCTTTGCTTGAGTAGCACTAGTAACGTTGGCCTTCTTAATTTGAGGAGCTCTAGCATCCTTCACGAAGCTCTCTTTCTCCTTTTCTTCCTCAACGAACCCAAGACCAACTCTCCCCTTTTGTGAAGTGACAAACGGTTTCTTACCTAGGGAGATGGCCTTAGCAAGATTGATCTTCAACCTAGCATTTTCCTCAATGATATTTGCATGATCACAAGTAATAGGAGTGGAGGAACTAGGCATATCATTTTTAGGCGGTTGAGCTTGAAGTTGTTCATACGACTTGGTGAGGGTAGAGTGTTCACTCTCCAATGCTTTGTAGGCCTTGGAGAGCTTCTCTAGCTCCTCGGTTAGTCTAGAATGACCAACACCAAGCTCGACCTTTTCCTTCTTACATGCTTTGTATTTAGCAATTTAATGAGTTTAGCAACAATTACATCATTTGATTCTTCTATAGATTCTAGTTGTTGCTCTAGAGAAACTCTAAGCTTATGCTCTTCTTCAAGATTGTCTTTTAAGGATGCAATTTACATAGCATCCTCTCTTTCAATCTTACCCTTTATCTCAAGCATTTGTTGAGCTTCACCATATTGACTCATAAGAGTCTCAACATGCTTATTTGTTTCACCTTGCATGTTAGTGATGAAAAGATCGAAAGCAACTATTTCCTCTTTGATTTTAAGACTAGTAGCATCATCCATATTACTCATAGCCTTAGGAGATGAGGGAGATGATACCTCGGTAGTCTTGGCCATGAAGCATCTTGCGGAGGAGTTAGAGACATTCTCATTGGGGGATTCAAATAGGGAAGGAGATGATGAAGAAGCAATAGCAATAGCGGCAACTTCATTTGTGGGCTCTTCTTCTTCTCCGGATGAATACTCTTCTTGAGCAAGCAACACAATTCTCGGAGCCTTCTTGTTGATAGCATTCTTCTTGAAGAAAGGTTTCTTATGGGTGTGCTTTGACTTGTCCTTCCTAACAAGCTTTCCTCCATGAAGTTCTCGGTTCTCAAACGGACACTTGGCCACAAAGTGATATTTATCTTGGCAATTGTAGCACGAACGAACTCTTTGGCCACCCTCCTTCCTTCCACTTGACTTGTTGACAAAATCCCTTGCCTTGGACAGACTCTTCCAAAAGACTTTAGATGTCAGAGCCGCATAGTCCTTGAGAGGGTTATTGGTGATGTGAGAGGCAAAGTGTCCACCCGGAGGCAATTGGCAAACTTTAGTGATCATCAAGCTCATATTGCCATGGTGGAACCGAAGAAAGTGTCCGAAGCTCTTGAAGATCCAGATTGGTTGCAAGCCATGCATGAAGAGCTCAACAATTTCGAGCGCAATAAAGTTTGGAAGTTAGTTGAGAAGCCAAAGGAGTGCCGCAATGTTATCGGTACAAAGTGGATTTTCAAGAACAAGCAAGATGAGCATGGCATGGTTGTGAGGAACAAGGCTAGATTGGTGGCTCAAGGGTACTCTCAAGTTGAAGGAATTGATTTTGGAGAGACCTATGCTCCCGTGGCTCGCCTTGAGTCCATCCGTATCCTTCTTGCTTATGCATCCCGTTATAACTTTAAATTGCAACAAATGGATGTTAAAAGTGCCTTTCTTAATGGTCCCTTAAAAGAGTTGGTGTTTGTTAAGCAACCCCCGGGGTTCGAGGACCCCAACTTCCCTAACCACGTCTACAAGCTTGATAAGGCGCTCTATGGACTTAAGCAAGCACCACGTGCGTGGTATGAGCACCTTAGAGAGTTATTGTTAGACCGTGGATTTGAAGATGAGCAAATTGATCCCACTCTTTTTACTAAGAGGGTTAAAGGGGAGCTTTTCGTATGCCAACTATATGTTGATGATATTATATTTGGCTCGTCTAACAAAGATTTTAATGATGAATTTTCAAAGCTTATGACCGATAGGTTTGAGATTTCTATGATGGGCGAGTTGAAGTTCTTCCTTGGATTTGAGATCAAGCAATTGAGAGGAGGGACTTTTATTAGCCAAGCAAAATATATTCAAGACATGCTCAAGAGGTTTAATATGACCGATGCTAAGGAGAAGAAGATACCTATGGATACCAAATGCCATCTACAACTTAACCCAAAGGGTATAGATGTGGATCAAAAGCTCTGATACCACTTGAAAGGATCGTATGGGAACCTAGAGGGGGGGGGGGGTGAATAGGTGCTACACCAATTTTTAATTCTTTTTCAATTTAGGCTTGACACAAAAGGTAAATTCGCTAGATATGCATCTACGGTGAATTTACCTATATGAGAAGTAATCTAAAGCAACTAGGCAATTTACGAAACAAGTAAAGACGACTAAGGGAAAGAGGTAAGCGAAAGGGGAAGCACGCGGAGACAAGGATGTATTCCCGAGTTCCTCCTTGTTAAGGGAGTACGTCTCGTTGGAGGGGTGTGAGATCGCCACAAGAGACCTACTCAAGATGCTACAAAGGCCTCACCCTATTCTCCGATGAACCACACCCGAGGGTTTGGTTCACCTTCCACTATCGGAATCCTTCAAGGCGGAATCCGGAGCCCTTACAAGGTTCTTGGGGCACACACCCACAACTGAATTGGGGGCTCCCAAATCAACAACACTGCCACAAATACAACAACAAGTGAGCAAAAGAATCTAGGGTAACACAATGCTAACCCTAGAAACAAGATCCCTCAAGAGAATGAGGGGAGAATGGAAAACTGCTCGGTGAAGATGTAGATCGGGGCCTTCTCCTTCAATCCTCCAAAGATCGACGAATTTGAGTGGAGGGATTGAGAGATCTATGAAATTTGAGTTTGAGCTTGCTAAAGCATTAATGGAGGAGAGAGAGATGAACAAGCTAAGCTACAAAGGTGGAAGACATCCTCCTTTAATACGCCTCCCTCCATCCAGCCGTTGGGGGTGCACCAGCCCCGCAACGCCGGAAGTACCGCCAGGAGGGCCGGTACTTCCGGTCTTTCTTTGTTCTTCATGTCAACGGTCTTCCCAGGCGTCCTTCAACCCGCAGGAGCGGAAGTACCGCTGGGAGGGCCGGTACTTCCGGTTTAGCGGAAGTACTGGTCTCACTTCCGGTGCAACTTCCGGAAAAGGACAGAAGCGTCGCGGCACTGGTTCCGGAAGTGGCTCCGGAAGTAGCCAGCGGTAGTACCGCTGAGCACGCCAGTACTTCCGGTTTAGCGGAAGTACCGGTGCTACTTCCGGTGCGACTTCCGGGGCAATCCAGAAGCGAATTCTCATAAGCGGATGTGCCACCGGAAGTGCTACCGGATGTTTCCAGCGGTAGTACCGGTGACATTACCGGTACTTCCGATAAACCCAGAAAACACATCCTTCAACATCTTTTCGCGTCGACTCTTTTGAAATTCCTGCACAGCTGAGATTCAACATTAGAGCACTTAATTGTATTGTTGTCAACATCAAAACCCATGGGGGTGGCACATATTCTTTCACTCGGGTGTAGGATTGAATTTCCGCATAAATGTTTGTGTAATACTAGTTGACAACCGTCAGGTATATTACGTAGGCGCCTGCTACAGGTACGAACGCTCCCAGCTATCTCTGTTTATTTTTGTTTTGTCCTTCGTGGCATAATATTAAGTTTTTCTCAAAACAAAGTAAAAGACGCGAAGAGGCACACTAATTAGAGAAAGGAAAATATGCCAATATAAAGGTATTTTAGTTGTTCTTTTACATGTGTCACATGGTTAAATAAAAATATGAACTATAACAAAAACGACATAAATGACTCAGGCATGAGCGTATTCTATGTTATAAACTATAACAAAAACGACATAAATGACTCAGGCATGAGCGTATTCTATGTTATAAACTATAACAAAAACGGCATAAATAATTCGGGCATGAGCGTATTCTATGTTTTTTTTTACCGTATTCTATGTTAAACTGTAAAAGGTACAACTAACTATTTTTGTAGGAACACATTAGGCTATAGCCTATTTACCAAACAGTATTAATAAAATTCAGATTGCACATGTAGGACGATGCAAAAACAAAACAACATACTAGTGACTACGGGTTAGCAAGCTGCTGTACAAGTTTTAGGACCAATTTTGCACGGTGTGACAAGTTTTAGGACCACCTGGCCCCATTTTACAAGTAGTGGGACTAATTTGCACGTCATGGGCAACTTTTGGGACCTCCATTGACATATTTAGCTCTTGCAAATATCGTGGTGGACTGCCACCTCCTGGCTGTCCTGGTGTACAAGAGGCCTGGCGAGCGCGCAGCTAGCGCAGCCACCTGCTGTGGCCGACCGGCAGCAGCCGCAGCACATGTCATCGTCCACCTCTGCCCGTTTAGAGCATCTCTAGCAGAACCCGTAAACGCCCCGAACTGAGAAAATAACCGCCCGATACGGTCCACGCGAGGAAAAACGAGGCAGACCAGCGACCGAAAAAGTGTCCGGCCCGTAATTTTTTTTTCGGGCGCCCGAGAACTTTCCCCCCGAAACCGTGTATACGCGGTTTTCCCCTCCGAACCGACGGTGCCCCGAATAACCTGCGAGGCGTTGGCGGGAGGGACATTTCAGCCCCGCCACTTCCCGCCTCCTTCCGCCGCCGGTGCCCCCTTCTCTTCCCCCGCTCCGGCCGACCTCGCCGCGCCCCTCCAGCGCCGCCATGAACGCCTCCGACCCGTCGCTAGTGTCCGTCCCCGTTGGGGCGGCGCAATCGTACCGGCCAGATCTGGCGGGAGGGTCCGCCGCCGGCACCGCCGCTCCCGCTCCAGCTCCCGTCCCCGCCCCCGTCGCCGCGAAGCGCAGGCGCCTCGGAATCGTCGGGGCGGTGCACGCCCACGCCTCCGCCTCAGGCGCCGCCGCCGCCGCGAAGACCAAGAAGCCGAGGGCAACAGTCTCAAAGAAGAAGAAGACGCCGACCCCGACCCCGACCCCGACGCCTCCGCCTCCGCCTCCTGCCGCCTCCCCCGCAGCCCCCGATGCCCCGGCCGACGGTGGCGTAAGGTACGAATCGAATGAATCCCCTTTTCAATTTTGACATTGCGCAACGTATGAATCCGTGGGAAGGTTCTTAAGGATTGCGAGAAGTGGAAGTTGAGAGACCAAGAACCGAAGAAGATGATCACAAAATTAGATGACGACGATGATGATGAAGAAGATGAGGAAGGAAGAAACACGAAAAGGCCCGACAGCACCAAGCAGGCCAAGGACAAGGTGAAGATGCAAGCCGAGGCATCTAGTTTGAGAGAGAAGATAGAGCTCATGGTGAAATCCAATGAGACGATGGTGGCCAAGACAATTGAAGCAAAGATGATCTTAGCCGAAAAGAGAGCTCAAGAGAAGAAAGAAAGATGGCAACAAGTCCGCGAGGAGGGGATACGCAAGGCGGACATTGAAGAGCTTCGTGCCAAAGCCGACGAGAACAACTCCATCGCCAAGCTCCTCGCGGAAGAGAACAAGATCATGATGATGGACTGCAATGGAATGGACGACATGACCAAGGAGTGGCACGACATGCTACGGAAGGAGATATTGGAGAGGAGGAAGCGAGCCATGACAAGCGGCGGTGACTGATTTGGTTTATGGTCGTTGGATGATGGTGGTGAGCTTTTGGGTGCAAGTTTTGAGCATTTGAATGTGATGTTGTAAACATGCGATTCAAAACTATGCCTGAACTCCGGGAACGGCGGGCACGTCGTCCTCTCCTTACCTGCGAAAATATTCGGGTAAAAGCCCCGGGTGAGACACCGTGAGCTGATCCCAGGGATCGAACTCCGGTGGGTGGGCTGGCCACTGCCACAAATTGAATTGCGCGCGTTTTACGGGCTGAAAACGGCTAGGCGTAGAACAGAAACCGAAAGCCGAGCGGTAAAACAGAATATTCTGCTAGAGATGCTCTTAGCCTCCCGCCCCTCGGCCTCATCTCATCCGGAAGCCAAGTCCAATCCCAATCTGAATTTTCGCCGGACCCACTTGAGCGAGTAGCCTCATCGCTCCCTCCCTCTGATGATGCGCGGCGTCCTTGATGCAGGTGTTGTTCCTTTTTTTTTTTTGGAGCCTCAACTGAGGATACAAGTTGTAATATCTGTTCAGACGCACAGACGCACACCACAACTCACACCCCTACTATGTGTCTAACAAGACCTACAACTTATCCCTAACACGTCTTGAGAGACTCCCGAAGCCTGTACTCCGGAAACAGCGGGCACGTCGTCCTCTCCTTACCTGCAAAAATATTCGAGTAAAAGCCCCGGGTGAGACACCGCGAGCTGATCCCCGGGAACGAACTCCAGTGGGTGGGCTGGCCACTGCCACACCCTACCACCGAGCCACTGGCTGGCGTTGTTCCCTTTTCTGAGCGCCCGATGAACAAACGTACGTACCCGATGCCATGGACGACACACAAACATACGGAGTAGTAGCTAATGTGATCATCGCCGGCCACAGCAGATTTGTCACGCAACAAGCTGGTTCCACTGTAACTATCGCCGTTATTTTCACCTAGCACGCGTCGCTTGCCAGCATATACTCCGTTTGAATGAAGATGCGTGGACAAAAAGGTGGATCGTTCCACAGTGTCGATCGATCGCCTTTCGAGACGTCTGTTTCGGATCTCGGGAGAGGGACACTTGAGTTGCTCCTGTTCCGCAAAGTGATTCCCAGCAGTAGTAGGGAAATCAGAACGCACTGTGGACGATATATATATAACCAGTGCTAGCTTGCGTCAAATGAATTGTTCCATGCATGCCGGCTGCACTCAGAGTTTTAATGTTGCAAGCTGATGTTTACGTCACACGCTGGGGTCTCCCGTCTCTGCATGCAGCAATGGTCGCTTAAATCCGGTCTTCGTACGGCATTGATCACGTCGATCGTAGCCTCAGAGGCGATACATGCACGTAAATATACAATCATCGACCGTCACTCCTTTCTTTTCCTTTTTTTCTGCATTTTCTCATTTCTATCTTCCTTTTGGGTACGTACATCTCACTTCCAGCACTGCTTCCAACTGTAATATAATAAGATGGTGGGAGTAATCATCATGAGTTTGGACAAAAACTGAATTAATAGTGCAAATCAGCAACATGAGTTTTTTGTGAGACAACTCAGCGTTACATATATATATCAAATGCAGTTGGAAGTTTAGTCTTTTCCATCTAGGAGATACAGTAGTTTTACGTACTAGGACAAACCGACTAGTTGGTCCTTAGCAAGTTTCCGATTGCGGATGGACAAAACGAAAAAAAATTCAAATGAATTTTGGAGGATAACAAGACCACAAACAATGTAATGCAACCGAGCTTGTGTCTACGACACTTGCGGTACAACATCATTTTTTATTGAGAAAGGGATACAACTTCATTATCTGCCTTATGAAGGTTTACTCGGCCCGACATGCTCCGGATGGCTATGGTGGCGGGAGGCCGTTGGCAGCGGGGATCCCCGGTCGCCGTGCGCAGCCGGCCGGCCACCTGCGTGTGGCCGGCAGCATCCTAGGGCTCAGATCTGGGCCCATTTGGGCCTAACCTGGGTCTAGATGGGCCAAGCTTGGTGGGGGCTACCCCGGGAGATGGAGGAGTAGGATCTGGTGCAGGTGATGGTGGAGACGGCGGTGCCCTTGCTGCAGTGCGGCGGTGGCGCTTTACGGGCCCCTTTGGGCTCGGCCGGGCCAGTGTGGGCCCGGTTTTCCCTGCTGCTGCATCCGGTCGGCAACTACTTTCGGGCGGTGGAGGCAGGTCCCTCCCGCGTGCCGCTGTGCTGCCGACCCTCGTCGGCCCCCTTCTACTCGGTTCTTCCGGCCTCGCGACATGGGCCATGGTGAGACGACGGAGATGACTGCAAGATCGTGGTGGCATGCGCTGGCGGGCGGCAAGATTGGTGGTGCTATCCGAAGCGTTTTGGGAGTGTGGTTTTTTGGAGGTCGGGAGAAATCCCTGTCATCTCGACACTGACGCGGGTGACGCCTGAGGGCGTCGCCATCCTTCCTGAAGGGGCGTCGGGTTCCTCTTTCTCTCAACTCAGCGTACCGGGGGAAACCCTAGGACACCTCGGGGTAACCCTAGATGTCCGGGCAACAGCGTCGTCGTCGTCGCTCCCTCCTTGGAGGTGCTGCTTGGTACGAGGCGATTCGGAGTGGCGGGAGCGTGGTGGAAATTCATCAAACCGCCGATGTCGGCTTTGTTTTATCTTCTTTGTTCTTTTTTCTTTCTTTTTGGCTTGATTGCGCTGTTTGCCCCAGCAGTTCCCTGCAGTTGTTTTCGGTGGTTACTATATTAATATAGCGGGGCGAAAGCCTGTTTCGAGAGAGAGAAAGGTTTACGACGAAACCTAGAAATCGATCACTGATCCAATTTGACTACCTCTACGGGATAGACCTCAACAAAAAAACGGTTGAGTAACGGCAGCAAGTGATTGAGTTCAGTAGTTCCTCATAGAAAATTATTGACTCTAGAGATATGGTAATATGGAGAAGACAAAATTGTTTTAAGCACGCACAGAACCGGAAGAACCCCTTGTTTCAAAGAGAGGAGGACGGGTTATTCACATTTAATTTGATGGTCAGAGGCAAATTGAAAGCTAAGCAGTGGTAATTAAGACACCCGGGGAGAAATAGGGATGTCTCCTACGTTACCCATAATATGTGGTATCGACGTAATTTCATAGAGTAAAAAGCTGCATGCATCAATCGATGCAGAGGCTGGGGCTACCCCATTTCGAAAAAAAATGTTTTCTAGTTCAACTCCAATTCAAACATATATGGTACCTTTTTGTCGGATGAACGCATTCACCAAGGTGGGGTTACGAAACACACGCTGCCCCCACCAACACCTACCGCTTGCTTTTATCTAGCCATCACACTCCTCGCTAGCACCCCTGTTCCATGTGCGCCTGTCGCCTTAGTTCCCCACGTTCCACCACCTCCATGGCGCGCAACGACTGGAAGGCTGGTTTGAGCCGCAACGGCGGCAGCCAGAACCGATCGATGCAGCTGAAGGGTGTCGTATGTCCCTCCGAAGTCGCCAAAATCGGGGCGGAAATGAAGGTGACTCGTTCGATACGTGCATTATGTTTTTTGAAAGCTACGATTGTGTTTGAAAATCGGTTGAACGAGCTCGACAAAAAACTAAGGCTTAGAATTTCAATAGGAGTTGGTCGATATGAAAGTTTAGAAATAATATTGTGTTTAACAAGGCATGATCATTTCACCTTTTGGAGGTTATCAATATGACTACACATTGGATTCGATTATGGTCATGCCTACTCCCATTCGATCAGGAACTTATGTTTTCTAGATGCAACTGCCTGGTGATGGTCACACGTGATATCAGGCTGGATGACGTTCCACGCAGAGACTAGATAATGCATAGGTGTTTTAAGTTAGATCTTTACCGGTTGATGATTTTTGTTTGGATAGTATCTAATTTGTGATGTAATAATTCAGATGATATGCGATAAAGATGAATGTTTGCACCGATTGATGAAAATGCCGAGATAGGCTCTTCACGTAAGAAAAGCAGGGTTAGGGTTTTAGGGTTTAGGGAGATCGAGATGCCAAGATGAAGCTTACACCCGGTGCATATGTGTATGTGCTGTGCAACTTCATCCCACAATCAGGGGCGGAGGCAGGGGGGCCAGCAGGTGCCCGGCCCCCCCTAACACCACGGATTAGCAGCTAATTAGTCAATGAACAGTGCAGTTTTTTCTTTTATTGCTTTAACCGGCCCACTCACCATTCTATTTTGACAAATCCTGCCTCCGCCACTGCCCACAATATCACATCCACAACATATCCACCCGGACACATGGGGCCTCTGAATTGATGAACACATGGCGTCGTCCAGCTAAAGTTGGCATCTCTCTCTCCCTGGTCAGAGGTTTTTGATTTGCGCCGGAGCGCGGGCGAGGCATACTTTTGGTACCTAGCTAGCTAGCCGCATTATTGCGTATTCGATTCGGATGTGCATAGTCGCCTACTGTTTACAAAGTCACGCGTCAGTCCTGATCGATGCACTTGATACCATGTATTCGCGTCGCAACAGCATGGCCTGCTGATCAGTAAATTATTCTCCAGTTGCAAACGCCAGACGGGCTATCCTGTACAGTACCAGTAGTCCCGTACTCCAGAGTACTGTAGTCAAAAGCAAGGTCAACTAGAATGCTGTGTGTACTGTGTACTATAGTAGTAGCTAGCTTAGCTGCGAGCCAATCAATGGCTTCCCATATCAGATACAGGCCACAAGTGAACTGAGCTAAGTTGTAGTAGTAAGAAGAAGAAGAAGAAGAATATATATACTCGATAGACATCTATAAGCACTCATTAAGAGTAGATGATACTGCTTAATCAGGCGTATTGAATGAAACCTGCAGGCCTGGTTACTGAACTCAGTTAAGTAGAGATGTTTGCTGAGAGAGTAGCTGTTTTCCGTGGATCAGTGGATGCAGCTGCGGCCAGTTAAGATGAAACAGGGGCGCCACGTGCACCTGTTTGCCCTCTAATTTGCATCGATCGCCGTCTCGGCGTCGATCGATCCTACCCTACAGTTTCTCCATTAACTCATCCAGCTACTCCATTCTTTCTCCCGACTTGGCCACGTAGAAAGTATGGAAATGATGGAGATCGATCTGTCTGTCGCGCGTCGGGTTAAATTAATGGTGCAGCCTAGGATCAACGGCAGGACTGAGAATGCGCGGTAAAATACCTCAGTTTACCTACCTGCATTCTTTGAGACGAAAGAAAATGTGGTGGCACTAGGATGCTCTCGATCGGTTCATTGGAGACGCAGACAAGTACAATGAAACCCGCCGCGTAGAGAAGACGGCACAGAGAACTGAGAGAAGGCACGGCGCGGGATCAGAACCCAATCCACACGAATTCGGTCAGTTCAGCAGAGCGGTCGGGCGGGCGCGCTGATGGTCCCGATCCGGGGGTGTGGGCGCGGAGATACGCGGGCGCCCGCGTCGCCGGAGAAACGCACCTAGCTCCCCGCTACCTGTGGAGTGGGGATCAGATCAGAATTCTTTTGTGGGTCTGCACTCGATCGTGGGTGGGAGGGGAGGGCGCACGCACCGGCAGAAGGAAACAACGGGCGGCGGCCGCGGGCGCCACCGTGTGCTGGGCAACGAGATTTTCGCCGTCTGACTGAGATCCCATCGGCTTATTCGAGGGTGAGCACCTAGAGACTGAATCGGCAGGTCGAGGAAGTCATCACAGTCGCACACCTCGCTGTTGACGGGAACGTCACCTCGTACCGAAGAATATTCCGTCTAAATAAAAATACATGTGTCAATTCCAGGAGTTCCAACTCTGGTTTCTAACGATCTTACCACAGGCAGGTTCTCCGTACCGGATTAAACTCTATCGGTGAATTTTCATACAAGGAGAACCAGCTATATATGCGACGGAGGGAACCAGTGAGGCTGTGACGCCTGTCCTAAGATACGCAATTTCTATTTGGCCATCGACCTTGATGTGGCTTCAACCGAAGTCACCCGCGCTGCCGCGCGATCTGAATCTAGCGGTCGTCGTCACCGCTTGGCGGAAGTACACTAGACAAAGCAAAACACGACCTGTGCTTTCCTCAAGATCCCCACCCACACGCAACCAGATCTCGACCCACACACCCTCCGGCGAGCCGCCGGTGCGCCGCCACCGCAGTTGAGCTCTTGCGCTGCCTTACCACGAGCTCCCCATGCCGCCTCGTCCCCCCGCCGCCAGACACACGAGCTTTTGGTTCGCCATGGCCTTGCTCGCCAGCCCGACCCTCAAGTACGCCATCTCAAAGGCTACCGTCGTCCTCTCGTCGACTAGTCGCCACGGTGCACGCGGCCGCGGATTCGCTGGCGCACGACGGCGCTGCCCAGCCTAGAGGAGAGGCTCATGATCAGCTTCCGTCTGCCTCGATTCGGCCGGAGGCTTGGCACCACGGTGGCCCCGTTCTCCGAGCGTTGAGCTGTTGGGTCCTCGGCCACCAACGAACCCCCGTGCTTGTTGTCCTCTCCGGCTCCATCCCTTGCTTCTCCTCTTCAAAGGTGGTCAGTAGATGTAAATTTTTGTTAGATGCAACTGCCTTATCCATACGCATTTGTTCTTATTAGATTCAAAGGTTTTCTTAGGTATAATTTTCGTTAGATGTAGTTGTGTTTCCATGGCCATACTTCACACCACAAACTGTAGATGTAATTTTTTTTATTTCCCTAGTAGTGCTGTTTTCATGGTTTCTAGTTCATCCTATGAACGTTAGATGTAATTTCCTGGTTCTAGTTCAGCCACGAAATGGTACATGAAACTTTATCCTATGCAGTTTTTGGACGGAACTTCTTCTTGGATCCCAGAATGGAACTTCTTTTTGGATGGAGCTTTTCCATACGCCTGTATGAAGTTTAGTAGTAGATCAGATGCAGATTGCATTAGATGTAGTTTAGTACTAGTATATTACATGTAGTTTGTATTAGATGCGAGTTTAAGCACTGCCAAGCTTATAACTGTGTGATGCATAGATGGAACCATGAATAAGCCATTTGCGAAGTAGATGGTACTTTGCCCTTTTTTTTTTACTTTGTGTGGTATAACAATCTTGGTAGTTTGTGTTTCTGGTGGTTCAGATGTATTTTTTTTAAATAACTAGCTGAATATGAAGTTTGTAAATCACAAACAATGATGCTAGATGTAAGTTTTTTTGGGTACTGCGGATGTAACTAATATGTTTTGCACTCCAAAACGTCAGTAGTACTTTTCACCTGGGATATTATATTGCTTACCAATATTGTAGCCGTATAAGCTTCTTCTTGCATCATATCACCACGGCTGGGAATATCATTTTGCATGGAACTTTTTTTTTGCACAATCATAGAATCAAAACTTGTTCCTGAATGCGTAGAAGTCGTTGTATAGTGTTAAACTAGATGTCATACAATTGTTCTTTTTGTCGGATTAGATGGAACTTTTATTTCTGTTAAACTAGATGGAACTTTTTATATACATGTCCTATACGAAAATGGAATTCTCAACATGGACTAGTTTATTTCGCTTCCTAGATGGTATTTTATTTTTATGTTAAACTAGATGGAACTTTTACATATGGTGTCCTATAGGCGGAATGTAATTCTCAAAATGTACAAGTTTTTGGTTTGCTAGATGGTGTTTTTCCCGTGGAGACTAAGCACCCAAAACACGAGGACCAATGTGTGCATCCCTGATCTATATGTAATTTGTAAGGATGGAATTTTTTCACCCAAAACACGAGGAACAATGTGTGCATCCATCTATATGTAATTGTGAATTAGATGGAATTTTTTATGTGGTTCCATCCCACGATTGACGTAAAATTTTTATGATGGGATTTTGCACCCAAAAGCAAGGAATAATCTGTGCATCCTTGATCTATATCTAATTGTGAATTAGATGGAATTTTATATGTGGTTCCATCCCACGATTGACGTAAATTTTTTATGATGTGATTTTGCACCCAAAAGCAAGAAATAATCTGTGCATCCTTGATCTATATCTAATTGTGAATTAGATGGAATTTTTTATGTGGTTCCATCCCACGATTGACGTAAATTTCTGATGATGGGATTTTGCACCCAAAAGCGAGGAACAATGTGTGCTTGTGCATCCATGTATTCTTAGCCTAGATATAATTTAGTACGAAATAGTAGCCTGTTTGCCACGGAAGTCAGAGATGGTCTGATTGTTGTTTGCGCCAGGAGCAGAGAAAAGGAGCATTACACGACAAGAAAAAAACGTACTGGTTTTGTTGGGCATGTGCGAGACTCGGTATCCAAAAAAGGGAAACGTAGGTAGCTGTCCGGCTGACCTCGCTATATGTTAAAACGAGGTCGACCTCGGCTTAGAGCAACTCCAGCCGTCCCCCACGAAGCCCCAGGACAACTTTTCGACGCCGGCGGTCCATTATCCCCGTAGTCGTGCCCCCAGGACCCCCCAAGGCCTCGTTTTTCGCCGGATTTGGGCCAAATTTTATCCGGCGTCCCAGGCCGAACCCAGCGCGCTGGGTTCGGCCTGGGGGCGCCGGCGAAAGGGGAAAACCGCGCGGGCCACCCCTGTCGGCGAGAGAACGCACCTTTCCACCAACAGATTCGTCCTTTCCTCCTCTCCTTCTCCCCGTCGCCGGCACCGACTCCTCCCTTCCGCCGCGAGCTCGCCACCAAAACCACCGCCAACAACCGCGACGACACCCTCTGCCGTATCCCCCTCCCCGCCCTATCCGCCTCCACCCGAGAATCGCCGTCGCGGTCAAGCTTCGCGCACATCCGCCTCCACCCTGCCCGCGAGGTGTTCGACGCTTTGCCTCGATGGACTCCGACGATGAGGAGATGCTCGCCGCTCTGCTGGACGAGGAAGCCGACTCTGCCGCCGCCGACGACGAAGAGCACTTGCTGATGCTCGCCTGTCTGGTTTTATGTAATTTGATTTTAAAAACTTGTTTTAAATTTTATGATTTGTTAAACAATTTGTAATAATTTTTCTGTCGAATTATTTGATACAAATGATAAATTTGCTTTAAAAATAATGGATTTACTAGTAAAATGGGGTTCTATGATTATTTTCGCTGGAAAACGCCGGGTTGGGGGGCGACACGGCTGGGAGGCTGCCCCCACGCCATTTTTTTTTCCGCCGGCGCCCCCCAGCAAGCCCAAAAAATCGCCGGCAATTCGGCCTGGAGGGGCCAACGGCTGGAGTTGCTCTTAGCCACGTCCCCTAAGATAACACGTGTACACCATTTGTGGGTGGAACGAAAACCCCGCGGCTAGCGCGGGGAAACCTCAGCCTCTCTGGACCATCTGACGAAAAGGAGGAAAAGTGGTGGCGGCATTATTGTTTTTAGCAACAAACAAAGGCAACCACGCGATCTCAACGAGTCAACGATCCATAAGGACCAACTGATCAATCTTCTTTCGTGCAACAAAAGAACTAAGTGTACCATGTCTATCCTAGCAGTTAGTTACGCCATCTTCGGCAGCCTAGCTAGCTAGTACAAGCTGCCATGTAAGCTGAGTTTTTAGAAGTTCAGTTTTTTATTTTCAAATTACAAATATTATCGCGGTGACTCGTTTGCGGTTTTCATTGTGTGAGAAAGGAAGAACAATGGTGCCGGTGAGAGGAGAAGGTAGTAGCATGTTCTTACAAGGCGGGTGTTGGGTGCGACATGCGTAAAAAGAGATTTCAAAAAAAAGAAAATTGATCGTCAGTATGGCAAAACATACCGGTTCACGAACAAATGATTGTGGTTTGTCCATTTTTTTTTGCATGAGAGTACGACAATGACGTACAATATTTTTATAAAAGGCATGATTGAATTACAAGATTACTACCACTCGCTTTCGAACGAGCATAGTGTGAACACCACAACGATTAGTCCGAAGACAGACACCACAAACATCTACTACATGAATACGCCTATCCTAAACTGAGCAACAAAGCCGCGTCTCGACCGATGTCGGACACCTCCGAAGAACTCCAACTAGATTTTTTTTTGTCGACGCACCATCCACCCTTGATGCCTAAAGGAGACAGCAAGTGGATGGCGGGGCTTGGTCCATCCAGAGAAGGCATCAACATATGACCTTTAAGCCGTGTCTCCAAACGTGATGCTCCCCATAGAGAGACGACGTCGAGGATGCTACCATCGTGCTCATCCGACTCCGAACATAGGATTTTGCATGGAAACATGAACCAACCTGGAGTGAGAGTGAGTGAAGTGCTGACACACCTCGCCGACGTCTCCAAGTAGGGGAACGACACCCACGGGTGCCATCGTCACCGACACCGATCGAAGACGGGCAAGACTTCTTTCTATAATGCTACACACCTCCCTTCTGTTGAAATACAATTGCCTAGTCTCTCCAATCAGATTGGTCTTTTAGGAGAATTAGCGAGAGCATGCGATCCAATATGGTATCAGAGGTCTCGGGTTCAAATCCCAGCCAACACAGTATTAAAATAAATATTTGCGGCCTCCCTAAAAAGATCCAATGATCCACATACTAGAAAGTTTGCTAGTAGTACGTCTTGACGAAGTTTTGTTTTTCAGTAAGCAAATAATGGAACCTTTGAAAGTCGAAACTAGTTGCAAACTTGCAAACTTGCAAACTTGCAACCAGTAACTCCTGTACAATTTCTCCATGGAAGAAATTGTTGTTTACAATTCAGAATCCATGGTCTTGAGTGGAGTATCCAAGGATAGGTGGTCAATATGGCGGCTGGAGTGCATGAGAAGGGGCTAGGCTAGGGGCTAGGGGCTAGGGGCTAGGGCCTAGGCAGTGGGTAGTAGGTGGTTCCCGTCCGCAATACACGGGCCGGACCCAGTTGGCCCGCGGTGACATCGGGGAAGAAAAGCGATTGATGGGGCCATGGCCTAGGGATCATGCAGGCAGGAGGATTCCAACTGTCTGAACGACGTGGCGCGGCCCATCCAATCCCAATCACCCGGTCACACTCGGTCTCCCATCTTCTCTCCTTTGCACGGAGCGGTCTCGGCAGTGGTTGTATGGCTCGTACGGCAGGAGGCCAGCGAGTAGCTTGTTTTCGGAATTTCCCAGTCCTCTCACGTACCGATCAGCTCAGCAGCCACTACAAGAGCTGCTTCATCTCTACATGGATCGGAACATCTCTCTCTCCTCCTGGAATATATTATAAACTAAAAAACTGTGGATCTTCATCCTGCCCATCTCATGACAGCCACAATGTCTTGAGGAAAATATTTCAGAGGGATGGAGCTGACAAAAATTATTTTCCATTCGACACATAAATAGCAAGGTTTCCTCTCTTGCAGCTTCTGATACGACCCATCCGTCAGGAATTCCATGCACGGCGTTAGATCATGAGCATATTATAACAGTTCCAGGCAGCTGGCTACCTTACAATTATGCTTCTTACATAGCTCGTTTATGTCAAGCTGTTTCTAGAAAGAAAAGTTGCAGTACTACGGCAGCACATAGAAATATCACACTTCTAGTTGGGTCGGTGCTCTCATGATTTGTGTTGTGCATACGTGCGAGAAGATTTGTTCTTGTTGGTCTGTCTGTTCAATAAACACCAATCAGTCAACCAGAGCATAATTGGAATACTAGACTCTCCTTAGTCCTTACGCCTCCGTCAGACAGATCGCTTGATGACACGGTCGCGGTGCACGTCCGTGAGAACATACGGCAGTTCTTGGCCACAAACATATGTAACAAGTCTGTTTTAGGTCGTGCAGCTGGGAGGGGTGCGAGCGCGGCGGAAACCGATATGGGGATCTCAAACCCTAGTTCGTCAACCGTAACCTCGTAGAGATGATCATCTCAAAATTAGTCGAGTCCCTCTTTCTATTGTATTCCTCTCTGTAAATCATATAATACTGGAGTAAGACAAGAAGTAGAGCTTTTAGCAATCATCAAGCTAAGGCCGAGACGCACCCCAGATTTTATTCCTTGACAGCTGGTGTTGACCATGTGACCTCGCATCTTCACGCCGGATGATCCACTACGACTTCAACCCTCACCTAGGACAAGATGAGTCGTGCCTCCGACACTGTCAATATTTCCAAAGAAAGATCCCACACTTGGCTCTAACATTAGAAAGAAACGAGGACACGCCCTGGCTTTAACACCATAGCAAGATGATGTCAAGGAAATCCCCCTACATTTTTTCTTCTTCGAAAACGGGGAAACCCCAGCCATCGAGCGATGCACACAGCATATTATTGCATCATTCAGATCTAATGTGCATCGAGAGAGGAACTCAAGCTTATCGCCTTCCTCCGAAGAAGCACATATGTATTTGTGTTCGGAACTTTGGTCATGGCTGCATTTCTAAGAGCAATCTCCGATCATAGGTTGAACATCGACAAAAATGTAGGGCTGGTAGAAAATATGTTAAGAAGGTTCAAACCAGAATGTCGAAAAACTATCCATGAAGTCGAGAAGCTGCTAAAAACCAGGTTCATAGTCAGTGGTCTACATCTGTTTCTTTTCTATAAATAGAATATATGAATATTATAAAAATATCAATTACACCCAGGCTCTACAAAAAAATAATGACAAGAGCTAGCCGATACATCAAGAATGCACTCAATAAAAAAAAGTAAAAGAAAAAACAAGAAGAACAAACACTAGTGGAAAAACGGCCTTCCTTTCCTGCCTTTCGTCCCGGCCATAGTTGGAACCGGGACAAGGGTAGGCATTAGTCCCGGTTCAAACTGCCAGGACGCCGGCAGGTTCTAGTCCCGGTTTGACCGAAACCTTTAGTCCCGGTTTGTGATACGAACCGGGACTAAAGGTGTGCGGCAGGCGGCCGCAGAGGTGGGTCCCAGCGCGAGCACCTTTAGTACCGGTTCGTATCACAAGCCGGTACTAAAGATGGACCTTTGGTACCGGTTCGTGATATGAACCGGTACTAAAAGGTTTCCTATATCATCTCCTACCCGAGCTGCCATCTCCATTTTTCCTGCTCGAGAGCACACTCCATTTTTGCTCGCTGTTTCCTCTCCCGAGCTCGAGTTCATCCCTATTTTTCTCCACCATTTGTCAAGATTTGCGGCACCCATCTATCCAAGGGTTAGCAACTTCATCCTTTCTTCCGGCATTGCAAGTTTAGCTCATTTCATTGCTAGTTTAGCTCATATCATTTTTCTAGTGCTAGCTAGGTGTTTGATGAAATGCCTAAGTTAGGGAGTTCATTTGTTTTATATGCAATTTGAGCTCAAATTAAATTATGATTTGTGGGTTTTAGTGCCGTCCCGTCCCCTTCCTCACCGCCGTCGATCGCCCGCGCCGCCCCGTCACCGGCACCACCTTGGTGAGCCTCTTGTTTTTATTTAAAAAAACAAATTCTTATTTGTATGATTTACATAATTACTTGTATAATTTTTCTTACTTGTATGATTGTTTGTTGAATGTATAGTGCCATGATTTTGATATCCGTCCCTGTCGACCCTCGTCCGGTTTATGATTCGGATGTGGTATATTATATTTTATAACTATTTGTTTAATTTTGTGTTTATAACAATTATGCCGACCAACACTTGACATAGATATTTTTATCTAGGAGATATATGAACCAGAAATTCCAACCGACCCTCTTGTCGAGAAGTTAAATTTAGTTGAAAAAGAAAACGATGATTTGAAAAAAAATTGAAAAAAATGATGAAGAGAAGATGAAATTAGAGTTGTATCTTGCCGGCATCGTTGATGATCACAAGATCAAGATGGATGCAATGCGCTTGAAGATTACAAAGATAAGAAAATACGCCATTAATAAAGAGGCTCGGTATCATTACGTTGTTGGATCAATGGTTAACTTAGTTGCGATTTGATCGCATTTGTTGTTGCATTTAAATGCATTAGATAGTTTCTATGTTAGTTTCAATGTATGTTTTATGAGAACTATGTATTACATTTGGTCACTACTCTACTTTGGTTTTAATGTGATGAACTTGTATTAATTAATTTGGTCACTTCTCTATTCATGATGTAGTTTATTGGTTTTTTTTATATATTTATGTAATGCAGATGAGCCGGCAATGGATGTACGGTGACCGACGCAGTCTCGAGTTCATTAGTGGCTTGCATAAGTTTCTCCATGTGGCTGAGGCAAGGAAGAACCCGGTGAATGAAAACCGAAGCTGACTTGGTCTCTGAACCAAGTAAGTATTACTACCTAGATCCACGCATCTCTTTAATTCTAGTTGCAATACCATTGTCATGCTTGATTATTATTTGATTGAATTCTATTCTTGTAAAGTGGTGTCTGAGGCAGCCAGAAAGTACAAATTTATGTGGATACTACGTTTGCGAGTTCATTCCGATGAGGACCAGTGAGAGATTCAATAATCAAAGAAATAAAGATGTACGTAAACATTATTCATAATTTTATTTTGTTACCATCAATTGTGTTGTGTTTTATAATTCATAATTATTTTATGATATCCTTCTTTTAAAGTTGGCAAGGAAGTGGAACGCGCTCGTACCAGAGGACCGCATAAAAGCAATTGCGGAGGAATTGGCGGGATTTCTCCTTGCGGAGGTCATAGCTGAAACCGGAGAGTACCACTACCGGTACTAGTGATCTCCATGTACTAGTGATCTCCATGTAATTAAGTACTTTATACGGAAATGTGATCTTCATGTAGTACTTGATGTGTTATATATGTATGCATCAACGTGATCTTCATGTAATTGTATGTGTTATATATATGCATCGATGTGTACAATATGTAGTAGCATAAAATATGTATACGAAAAATTTGTTTTGAATGAAAAATAATTGAATGGAAAACACAAAATAACTGAATTAAAAACGCAAAACGCAAAACCCATCCTAGCCTGAACCCTAAACCTTGAAAAATAACTGAATAAAAAAACCAAGAAACACATACCTTTTGTCCCGGTTCGTATTACGAGCCGGGTACTAAAGATCTCCAGCCCCGCGGGCTGCACCGCGGCCACTTGGAGGGCCTTTAGTGCCGGTTCATAACAAACCGGGACAAAAAAAAAGGGGGGGGGGGGGCTTTAGTCCTGATTTGCTAGTCCCGGTTGGCAAACCGGGACTAGAGGCCCTCTCAAACCGGGACTAGAGGCCCGTTTTCTACTAGTGAAAGACCCACCAAAGCTATCAACGACCCGCGGCAGAAGAAACAACGACTACCATTGGCAATACACAGACTATGAAAAAGATCGTCCAACAACAATGCCTTAAAAAGGTAACAATGCACAAGCGCCATCGTCGTCAGATATCTAATCGCCCAAATCAGATCACGAGTTTTAATCCCGAAGAAATTTTGATAAAACTCTAACCAAAATGTCATCAACAAAGAAATGGCTAGAAGACGGCCACCATTCCCAGGTACAACCAATGAAGGCCACACCTGTGATTTTCATCCCGGATCGGGACTTCGTACTCGACAAGCACCACCAAATATGAAGCCACCTTGTGTTGTGTCCCCCACTTTACAAGAACACTGCTGCAAAGAATCGATCATCAGGCTCACACTTGCGACACACATAGTTTTGACATGGATAGCCAATCCGGCAATCATCTAGAAGGAAAACAAACAAATTTGCATGTGTGTGGACTACACAAGCATAACCAAAGCCTCCCGAAGGACCCTTTGCCTCTCTTGCAAATTGATCCGATCGTGGACTCAAACTCGGATTCACAATACCAATGCCTTCTAGAAGCCTACTCGTGTACCACCAGATCTGGATGAGGGAGGAAGACAAGCTTCATCACACCATTTGGAACTTATTTCTACAATTTCATCCCCTTTGGACTAAAAACACGGGATCGGCGTATCAATGAACCATACACCAAGTGTTACATGCGCATATTGGCGAGAATATAGAGGTGGTATACATCGATGACATGGTGGTGAAGTAAAAGAAAAAGGAGAAGACTTGCTCTCATACCTCACAAACTTTCGGCAAGGACTATGTGCATGACGAGCTATTCTTGGTTATGTATGTATGTCGGAGCATCAACTTGTTTCTCTTGACTATTTTCATGTCGGCTTTGGTCTGGTCAAGACTAACGGGTGTCATGGTGCTGCTGGTCCGAAAAGTCCTGCAAACAACACAAGGTGATTGAGGTTTGGTGATCCTCTTCGAGGACCGAACCTCAAGCTCCAAGGCGAAATCCCACATGTGTGGCATTCATTAGTTGTATTTTGGACATTATAGCGTTTAGATGTTGTTTCCTTGTTGAAAGCATTGTTTAGAGTTATCTCTGATTTTATCTATCGGGGTGAAAATCCAAAATTCGAGCTTCAGTGGTTGGATCCGGCGACAACGGTGCCACTTGCACGTAGTTCGCTTCCTAGAGGCGTCACTTTCAGCGAACCTTTCCCGCGGTCAATATGTTATCAAGGGTGGTTAATGATGTTTTTGCTTGTATCTCCGGTTCGCTTTAATATGGGTGTCATGTCCGTCTTTTTTTTAACAATTTGAATGTGTCTATCCTGGATGTCTCACTAGTTTCTTGATGTTTTGTTATTGCAAAGGCAGGTGTACTTTATATCAGCTTGGTATAATATATTGCCCTTGTCAATAAATACACGTGAATACTGCACTAATAAGAACTTGTCAGATCCTCCATCTAATTCAGGGACAAACTCTGCAGGTCGCCTCATGTGTGAGTTGGCAATGTTGGGATTAAAAGTGTCATCAGTCATCCCCGAATTCAAATCACCAAAGAAAGAGACCTGGAAATAAAGGTAGATGCAGTTTCGCAGTTAATGCAAGCCAGCTCAAAAAGTTTGCAGGAGTTCAAATTACTGCTCCAATGGAACACAGAAAGCCATGCAATTGTTTAGGCCAGCGACACGGTACGTAATGATCATTGACAGGCCACCATTTGTGGATGATTATATATTAAGTACAGAAATATGTGCACCTCCCTTCACAAACCATAATCATTGATAGACCACCATTTGCAGTTCTGCTTTAGCCTTTTAAAATGGTTTTGATAAGATTATCTATGATTCCTGCCGCGCCAAGACTATCCAGGACACGGGTCTTCCCAGCTTTCTCAATGCCTCATGCATGTCATAATATGCACTAATTAGGCTAGGCAATATTCTAAACAAACTTGATCATTTCTTTTGTTAGCTTCTAGTCATTTGACATCAGATGCTGAAACTTTAAATTATTCCCCTCCGTCACTGCACAGCTAACTGCTCTGTGCAAAAAAGACAAATTTCTGACCAAAACACAGAAATTTGTCTTTTTTGCACAGAGCAGAAAAATTGTTATTTTCTGTCGAAATTTTTCACGAGTGTTCGTTACTTGCGTATGTTTGTGTCCAATTGTTTTCAGATTTTTTTGAATCATTTTCATATTTTTAAATTTCAAAAAGCTTACTGGGTGCAGGTGCACCCAGGTGCCAAAGTGGATTTCCGCGCATTTTCGAACACCTTCTGTCGTATTATATAGTACCTATGTACATATTTGTTCACACAAATTAAATATATTTTTAGTGTTTTTTAGACCAACCAGGGTCATCTCAAACACACACCTGGTATAATCTCCATGACTACCTTTTCTCCGACTAGTTGGTGCCAGAAGAAAATTTCAGTTTTTGCTAGTGACCGGCTGGCGTCTATTTCAATTTCATATTATGTTTTTCGAAATGGGGGAATAGCCCAACCTCTGCATCAATATGATGCATGTAGCCTTAATTTGTTGCAAAGTTTAAGTTTAGATCATATCATTACAATTCAGGGATCGTTCATGATAGCGACATGAATCAGCTAACAAAAAACTGAAAATATGCGTGTACTTTCTTATCTCTCCCTTACATGAAAAGGTTAAAGCAACACACCAGTAACTACTACCAAGACAACAAATCACTGGTTCCGATATATTGCTGATCCGTTTGTTCAACATTTGAGCTACATATCTACCTATGTTTTTTTTTGTTCCCATTTAGAAAAAAAAAACATATCTACCTACGAGGGAGTGAATGTACCCAAGCAGCAGGCTGTCTTTTTGGGTTTTCTCCAAGGACCTATTCTGATATCTTTTATATTGAGCATCATGTCAAAGATCTTCCACTAACCCACAATTTCAGGTCCCTGCTCCCCCTTGGCGCAGCTTGGCCAATTGCATATTTTTCATATCCTTTTTCCGACGATAAAGAGACAGAGACACCTTGACTTAACTGATCACGCAAGCTTTAACTAATACACACTATTATCCACCATTGTACATTAGCTCTAATAGATAAGCCTAAAAAAGATAAGTAAATAGATTACCCTCCCTTCTTTTCCACCCTTGTCTTCACTTAGTGATCCCAAATTCAACCCTTTAGGCCTTTAACAACTGGTGCCTGCCAATGCAATCCCCGCTTTAAACAGCAGGAAAAATAAAAGGAAGAGTAGCGTTGCATGCTATGCTTGCTAGTTGCTACCGACTGATGAGGATTATTCTGTCTATTACTAATATCAGAAGGTGACGTATGGAGGAACAACAACAGATATTTTACAACATGAGTGCCAATGCAATGCTCCTAGCTTTTGTTAATATCGCAAGGGAGAGTATAGTAATAGCTGCCTGCAGTGTGTTTATGCAAAAGGTTCGTGTGGCTGAAAAGACGAGATGAAAAATAAAGAAAAGGCTGAGTACTTGGAGCGTTGCTGTCTGTCTCACCTGTAACAAACACCAGCGATCTTTTGCTTTTGATCATTCCTCCATGTTAGCTAGCTAGCTCCTATTACACACTAATCTAAGTACTGTTTGATTAGCAGCAATGTATCTGTAGTTGATGTTGATCACCGCCTTGAAAGCCACCCCAACCTCCTGTGACGGGGTCCTGGCAGACGGATTAGACGGCAGAGGACGCCTCTGGTTGGTAGGAAATGTTTTCTGTGGCCTCTGTATTATGCCCTTAACAGCTGAATTAATCGAGCAATAATAGTGGGTGGTGAGCGTGCACTGAAACTATAGCAGAAGAGAACCTGATGCGTGTTTGTATCAAAACATAAGGAGTTAAGGATGTTTGGTGAATTATAGTTGCATCTACCTCAACGAAATCTGTAGCTCCTTCAAGTAGGCCTTGTTCATCGGGTTAATTTCCAGGAGGTGGTTGTGATTCTAATACGAGTAATTTTTTTTTACTGCTAGCATATTCATGCAAATGTCTTTTTTTTTTTTTAAAGATCCAGCAAGTGTTTGGCCCTTGATATATTAAGCAGGTAGAATATTTACAGATTTTGCCCTAAGACCAACCCAAGTGGATGATTGTATTTTGAGCATGGAGTGTGCACAGTCTCTCTAGAAAATGGAGAGGGTGAAGAAATTCTGAGGAACGATTTCGTACTAGCTAGTACCAGCTGCTGCTAACAGAATCGGATGCTGATCATATATGGTAGTTTTCAAAGGTTCAAAGTGAGCTGTGAGCGAGAAAAACGAGAGAGAGCCTGTTGAATGCGGAGGGGCTAGTGAATTTCTATGTACCATACATCCATCATCCGTGCATCGTCCAATCTTGTGATATTATATTGTTGTGGCAAACATGCATAGTTGACACTTGACAGTAGGAAGAGAGATGAAATAGGTCCACACAACAGAATGGTCGGAGGAGATAGGCATTTGGCAGAACTCTTGGAACATGTTGGGTCCCGAGGGACGTGGTAAAAAACCAAGAAGTTACTCACTTCAGTTCAGTTCAAATAGTGACGTTTTAGATATTAGGATGGTCTTTGAAATATTATTTTTACTACTCCCTCCGATCGATAAAAGGTGTCGCTCATTTTATACTAAGTTAGTACAAACTTTGTACCAAGTGGGCGACACTTTTTATAGATCAGAGGGAGTACTAGTTTATACTGCAACATAATTTACGCGTAATGATCAACAAAAATAATACAAATAATTCTCAAGATAAATCTATAGTCTTTCAACAAAATTGGGGTCCCAAAGGTCAAGTTTGTGTATAAGATGGTCCGCCCACTCCCACCACCAAAACTGCCTCGTGAGATGAGTGTCCAAAAATCTCGATGTAATTTTGTGTATGTTTTTTATTTGGTACTTCTTGTGAATTTCTAAAATAGATCTGGATCTTTCTCGCAAAAAGTAAAAAGAGTAACGTAATATCTTAGGCGACACGGGCGACTCACATGCCACTCCGACGCCCGTTGCCCACCTTCCAGCCTTAGACAAAACGACCACCTTCCCCACTGCCCCTTGTCAAAGTCACTCCCTCCAGCTGTAGCGCCGTCTCGGTTGCTATGACTCACGACGGAGATCGACGACGAAGTAAGATTGCGGCGGACACCTAAGGTGAGAAGTTCCAATCCCACAACATTTCCCAATTTTAGTCTATGGTCTCATCTCACCTTGATCCTCTGTGTTCCGCGTTCCACAATGATATGTAGCTCATGTCGTTGTTCATCTCCATCTGCTTCACTCGCAAATGCATTGTGGACCTCCTCGATTTCTTCTTTTGTCCGCTCCAGCACCTTAGGGTTTCTTCGTATCTCAAATCATTTTCAAAACTCAATTGCTAGCTAGAATGTCGCGCATTATGTTGATGTTTGACGATTCTGGTAGAAGATGACACTACAAGAAATCCGGTCTAACGCCAAAAAATCTATCGCTACGTCTATTTTCGTTGCAATATAATCCAATGTTACCACAAACTCTCCGATTGTGGTAATAGGTCGGTCATATTGCCATGACTCTTTTTGGTCGCCATAAATTATCATTTTGTTGCGGTAGAGGCCTCTTATTGCAACGATCTGCATCGCGGTTGGAATACAATCGCAATTTTGCGACAAAGAGACTTCGTTGCGCGAGGCAGTCATTTTGTTGCCGTAGAGGCTAGGTCTTCCAACGTAATAAGTATTCGTGGTAATATTCAGACATATATTGCAACATCTGTGTGTTGTTGCGTTAGTTACAAATATTGTTGCAAAAAATTGTCTAACTATGGCAACCAAATATGTTCGTGTGGCAATATCATATGTTTTTCGCATCAATTTTATCCTGCGGCAGTAACTATTGTTTACTACGACAATTTGGGCCGTATGGTAATAGGTTGACCATATTGCAACAATCACCTGATGCTGCGAAAATGAACAAGTTTTTTGCAATGAGAAAGTTCACAGCGTAGCTTAACGGGCCTCCTGGGCCGTGGCCCTTGATCAATATTGCAATTTTCCTAGGACAACAATTCATGATGGTCCAGTATCTCAGTTCGGTGAGCCGATTTTTCTTTTTTGCAACGATAAACCTAAAAAAACCTCCTGGGCCTTGGCACCTGAGCAGAGTTGAAATTTATTTAGGAGATATATTCATATATGGTCCAGTATCTTCACTTCTGTCACCGGATTTTTTTTTTGAAATATTATTCTGGTCCCACCAGTCAGCTGGAGAAACAAATAAATATGATGCTAAAATTTTGGTACAGAGGTGATCGAACACATAATCTCACAGTTCGAGCCTAGTCAACAAAGCCAGTAGAGCACAGACCAATTCATGTATAACTATTAGAGTTATTTACTATATCCACCAGCTCAACCTCTGTAGGTCCAAAGAACTAAAATTCTGAAGCACTTACCATTTACTTATGTTGCACCAAGTGACAGTACTATCAATCAAGAACTCATATAAGACGCAATTTCACTTCTACATTTAGCACCAAAATTCATAATTACTTAACACTAAAACGTTGGAGAATTTAAACTCAAATTATATTATTACACGATCATTCAAGCACATAAATGTGTCCATGATCATGGCAAAACATTTAAGCCAAACAGTGTAGAGACAGCCTACACAAAGAATCCTGGGTCATCATCGAATTCATCTTGTCCCAAAGGAGCAACATGGCCATCATTTATGTAAGCCTCATTATCATCCGTATCATCATCATATTCGACTTGATCTTCGTCAAACTCAACAGGTTTTATACTTTCTATGACTGAAACATCAACGCTGGTTTCTTCATCATCATTTCTGCACCAACTAGTGATCTCGTCAGGTACTTTAAATTCTGGAACTGTAATTCCTGCATCGACGACATCCTGTACATCTGCGTCACCACCTTCATTTCCTTCTGCAGCATCATCAAGGTTTGCACCATTTAAAACAGAAGGAGCAAACAAATTGCATGGATTCATTTTAATAGCACTTGCCCAATTAGGGTTCTTCACATCTCTCACGTAGAAAACCTGCTCATCTTGGATGCCTAGAATGTAAGGGTCTGCCTTGAATCGGTGTATAGTAGTGTTAAAGTCAATAATTCCATATATGTCCTTCTTATACCCCCTACTCTGATTTCTATTGGCACGAGGCACGTCGAACCAGTCACACTGCAATAGAACAACCTCCTTATCAGGAGGAAAGTCAAGAAATATGATTTTCTTTATCACCCCATAGTAATCAGTACTGCCAGTGCTTTCTTGGACATTGACTACGATGCCACTATTTTGGGTATTCAAGTCCTGCTCTATATAGGAATTCCGAAAGTAATATCCATTCAGTACTGTACGGTTGTACACACGAGCAATGTGATCAGGCCCTTTAGCTAGTGCATACAACAGATTGCTGACCTTCCCATCTTTATGGAGTTGTGTGATCTGTTTCATGGAATAGAATATGTGTGAGTGTAATGTACACCATTGTTTTTTATTAGGAGGAACATTTGTGAAAATGTTAAAGTAACTTACCCGTCTCTCGAACCAGCCAACAAACTCTTCCTTGTGTTTCTTTTTAGGATTAGGAGAATTGTTCCTTGTGAGCTCCTGAATATGTTCCCTTCAAAAAGAAAATGATGGTTACTTCATCACGAAAGTATTAATGCATATCATGATATGAAACAAATACATAAGTATCCTTACTCAATCCATGGCTCGGTTTGCTCGCAGTTTGTTATTATGTAGTGCCTCATTTGATTAATATCATCCAAAGAGAGTGTTCACAGGCAAAAACTTTCTTGGAGTAATCAACTGTACTCATTATGCTAATCCCTGTTGTGGTTCATCTGTAGCTCCATCTGCATGGCGTTCGGACTGACTTAGTTTTGTAGGCATGCCTTGAACGAATCGACTGCAAAACGTCATGCACTCTTCAAGTATGTACCCCTCTGCAATCGAACCTTCAGGGTGAGCCTTGTTACGCACATATCCCTTCAGTGTACGCAGGTATCGCTCAACCGGATACATCCATCTATACTATACAGGCCCTGCCAACCATGCTTCTCGAGCTAGATGAATTGGGAGATGCATCATAATATCAAAGAAAGCTGGTGCATAGATCATCTCGAAATGACATAGAATTTCTGGAATTTGGTTGCCCAAATTCTCCAAATCTTCATCCCTTAACTGCTTGGAGCATAAATCAGAAAAGAATTTACTCAGCTGAAGCAATGGGATAAGGTCATTCTCTGGCAGAAGCTTGCGCAACGCAATAGGAAGAAGTTTTTGTAATATAACATGGCAGTCATGAGTTTTGAGTCCACTAAATTTGCACTGCTCGAGGACCACACATCGCTTAATGTGTAAAGCATAGCCATCAGGCATCCGTATGCTCTACAGAAACCTAAGGAGCATCATCTTCTCTTCCTTTTTTAAAGCATACAAGCCTTTCTTCATTGTGTAATTATGCTTACTGGCCGGCTTTGCATGTTGCCCTTCCTAATTTTCAAGTCCTCCAAATCAAGACGAGCCTTCGTACCATCCTTTGATTTCCCAACCATCTGAAGCAAAGTCCCCACAATGCTGTCACAAATGTTCTTCTCGATGTGCATAACATCCAAATTGTGCCTAACAAGCAAGTGCCTCCAATATGGGAGCTGGAAAAAACACACTTTTCTTTCGCCAGTTGTGCCAGATATTAGTTTCCGGTCGCTTTCCCTTATTTGACTGCCCAAATGGTGCATGCTGAATGCTATCAAGCTGCTCTAGAACTTGTATGCCTGTAAGTGGCTCCGGGGCTTCTCTATAGTTGAACATACACTTGTTTCGACGCCATTTATGGTTTTTCCGCAGAAAACACATGTGTCCCATGTAGCAATGCTTTCTACCATACTTGAGCCATATAAAATCTGTATGCCTGTGGCAATAAGGGCATGCTAGCTTGCCTTTTGTGCTCCAACCACTCAGCATTGCGTAAGCCGGGTAGTCATTGATGGTCCACAACAAGCATGCATACAGACTGAAATTTCGTTTAGTTGCGGCATCATATGTTTCAGCACCATCCTCCCATAGTATTATCAGTTCATCAATCAAAGGCTGCAAGTACACATCAATGTTATTTCCTGCTGACTTTGGTCCTGGATTAATCATTGACATTATCCAATTCTGTTGTTTCATACACATCCAGGGTGGCAAGTTATATGGGATCACGCTATGTACATTGATGTCCTGTTGGGGATATTAATATTTGCTTGGTCAATTACTTCAGTTAGTAATGCACATAAATGTAAGTAACAAATATGTATGTTGGCTTGCTGGAATTGTCTAAGTGCAGCATTTGTCATTTGGATTATGTGCTGATATGAACAATTATGCAAGTTAAACATGTAGGTAATTTATCATTTATTGCTTATTCAGGAACCTGTTGAAGTATCGGAGAATGAAAAAGAAATAAGGGATACAATCTACTTCTATCACGCAATTGATTCTGATGATTATGAATCCGAAAGTGATGAGGACAGTGATGACGAGGACGAACGCATTGTGGCTACAAGGGGTAAAGTTTGGAACCTGACGAAGTATAGAATTCATGAATGCAACAATATAGTAATATCTGAAAATATTTTTCTTTCATGTAGGTCCTTCTAATCAGGGGACAGCAGAGTTTGAAAAGTACATATTTTATGGCAACGGTGTCGTTTTGTCAGCCAGATGGTGGAAATTTCTCAAGAGACAAGTCTCCAAGTTCAAACCAGACATACCTTTCTATGTATGCGAGATCACCTCTTCTTCAGTAGACGACAAAAACCCCAAGATGGTGAGAACTTGAATTTCTTTAATTACTCATTTAAATAATTAGACATGCCATAAACTGTTGATCGCTAAATTATTGTGTTTTCAGTACTTCTCGAAAGATTGTAGTTAGACTATCCTCAAGCATTATCTGCATTCAGCATGACCTCTACGTGTCATCAGCGAGTGTTATACAGGTTCTCATCAAGTCAGGATATCGATGACCAAGCATGACGGGCGTGCGGTCATCAGTACAAACTGGCCAAAGGTTGTTATGGATGCTGAGATCCTACCAGGTGAAATGGCTATCTTCTGGTTCCAGGAAAACAAATATGGTCTTCGTCTGAACGTGTTCACTGGTATAACGGTTGATGACATGTTTGAAAGTGCATGGTTGCCCCCATGTGTGGTTTTGGTAATTAATGACAATCTCTATGGACTAATGTTTGTATTGAGCTATACTTGTAGGTGTGTCCATAAGCATTGCTTGATCTCCATATGTTGGAGTCAAGGCTAAGGGAAGAAGATTATATGTGTTGATCAAGGCTAAGTGCGAGTTGATCAACTCTCAAGGCCAAGTAAAGATATGCCGAAGAGTGCTTCTCCCATATTGGTGTATGGGGGAGCAACATGTGAATCTTCACCAAGCGAAGCGCTATCGAGAAAGGTGGTGCGTCTTGAGGAGATGAAGATCGTCTTCATCGACCTCAAGTGGATTATGTGCAAGGCAAAGGTATGATCTTGATCGTCTTCATCGACTATCATAAGGTCGTCTTCGTTGAACTTCGTTTTTATCACTTTACATATTATGTGATATGCTTGGAGCGTCTTTTTTACTTTCAGTTTTGTTTTGTTTGTTTGCCGGTCATATGCTTGTTGGATCCTTGCTTTGTTTGTGTGGGAGAGAGACACGCTCGCTTTTTCATTTGAATATTCCTTTGCTTCGCTTTTATCTTGTTTAGTATTCTTAGCTACTGTCTGTTTGCTAGTAAGCTCTCGCTTTTAGCTTTTATCTTGTTTAGAGCTGCTAGTAGTTGATGTTAAACTCTCTTGTTCTTCACTTATATTTGTTAGAGAGTTGCTATGGTTGCTTGTTTAATTTGTTAGAGCGATAAAATGCTATCCATGTGATATTGGAATGAAATGAAAGCCTGCATAGTATTGTAGATCATTGTGTGGATACTTGATACTTCTCATTTGTTTTGAGATATTAGGATGAATGCTTAAACTTGCTGGTTATTTGAGTGGAATTGATTAGTAAAGAAATACTGTTAAAAACTTGAAACTATGTGGTGTTTCGTAGTTGTTAATTCTTTAAGCTAATCTTTCCATCAAAAGAATTGTTTGGTCAACATTGGAGATGGTGTGGAGCTTTTATGGTTATGATGGATAAATGTCTTATGCTACTCTGTTACCGGTTAATTTTAGATGTTTGCTTCAAATACCTTCTTTGCTAAGCCCAAAAATTCGTACTGAGTGTATGGTTTACTCGTGCATCCAAATCCCAAAGCCAAACTATCTTGCCAGCTGAGTCCACCATATCTACCTATGCATGGTATTTCCTGCCATTCCAAGTAAATTTGTCATGTGCTATCTTTAAAAATTCAAAATACTCCTTTTTGTACCTCTGTTTTTAAGCTCATGAGGGAGCAGTAGAGAGTTAGATATAACTTGTGACGAGGAAGGTCATTTCCCCCCTTTCACCCGGTGTCGATGGATTACGTCTTCACTTGAATCAACCCGAGAGCAGCTTAAGCAAAATATAAATATAACTCACCATTCTGCTCCGCGCAATGAAAGTCTGACAAATCAGCTCAAAACATTGGACAGTGGTGAAATCAAGGAGAAAGAGGAGCGTACTCGCTCCTCTAAAAACCAGCTGCTCTCACAAGTCTAAAAGCCTTGCTTGTTATGGGGGACTAGATAGCTTTTCTGTTGTGAAGTCGTTGACGAAAGCATGCATGTCTCAAAATTGTTTTACTTCTGTTTCATAAAAAAAAGCTCTAGCACATGAATAATCCCTGCTTCCCTCTGCGAAGGGCCTTTCTTTTACTTTTAATGTTGAGTCAGTTTTCCTCTTCCTTCTATCTCCACCAAAGCAAACATCTAGCATTGACCCTGGGTATCATTGATCATATTACATTGTCAGATTAAACATGAATCTTTATATTGACTTTACCGTTGGAAGTTGAAGCTTTTGCTAAAACTAACATCTTCTTTGTTTTGATTCTAAAACACTTTTGCCATGGAATTGTTACCTTTGAGAATTAATCAAGTATGTGGATCACATTGCTTTCATGTCTTTAACGTACTATTTATGAAAGGTTTTGCTTGAATGATTCAACTTGGTTATTCATTGCTTTCTTGCTATCAACTATAGACAATTGTTTTGTATCACTTCATTCACATTCTATGCTTTACATTACTATCTTGATCGTGTTTGTGTTGGTTGCATGTCTCATCAATAATTATTTTGTTATCACTTACCTACTCGGGGACGAGTAGGAGTTAAGCTTGGGGATGCTGATACGTCTCAAACGTATCTATAATTTTTGAGTGATCCATGCTTGTTTTATGTCATTGTCACATGTTTTTGCCATCTTGTTATATCATTTTAAGGCATTTTATTGGACTAACCTATTGACAAGATGCCCAGTGCCAGTTCCCTGTTTTTGTGCTGATTTTGTTGCAGAAAGTTACTTCTGGAAATATTCTCGGAATTGGACGAAAATTTACGGGGATTTTTTATTGGACAAATGAGGAAGGGAGCCAGAAGGGCGACCCTGGGGGAGGCCCACCTGGCAGGGGCGGCCTCCCCACGCGGGTCTAAGGGGGGGCACGGGCGAGACCCGTCTGTGCCCCTCGGAGACCTCCTCGCGATGCCCTTTTGCCTATAAATCACCCCCGACGCAAAAACCCTAACCCCCAAACGATTTTCCCAAATACGCAACAGAGCTCCGCCGCCATCGCCGACAAGTTTTGGGGGTTCAGAAGGTCCTGTTCCGGCACCCTGCCGGGACGGGGAGGGAGTAGTCCCTCACCGGGGCTGAGGCTTATATAAGTAGCTATGTGGTTATCTCTCTCTACCATGATGTGATCTTCGTTGTGATCATGAGCTTTGTTAGTGTAGTTGAATACATGATGTTTCCCTATGTGTAATGGATATGATGTTGCTCAAGTGGTGTTATTTAGTACAATTTCCGGAGCCACCGTTGTGATCATGGTACCTCGGTGACAGGATGGGTGCCGTGTGTGACTCTATGGATAATAGATTGTAAGGATCTTAATCATGAGTTTGTTCTTTATTTGTTGGATTGAATAGATCATGAGGTTTCTTGATGCTTGTGTTATTGAAGAAAGGGACTATTCAAGAAATAGGTTGTGGTGTTTGTTAGTACTATCTTTGGATGCGGATAGTGACAGCATGAAGTGTCCATAGATGTGGAATACGAACTTTAAGGTGTGCTTTTCGTAGCCCTACGCAATTCTCATCGTATTTGATCCACAAAAGAATGATCTCCGAGTAACGTCTACCACGCATGTATTTTTGTGGGAACTATCATGTGTTTAATTATGTTAATGATGTTGAGAGTAGTCACTAGTGAAAGTATGAAGCCTAGGCCTTGTTTCCAAGCATTGATACACCGTTTTTAGTCACTTTTGTCACTTGTTTGCTTGCTGCCATTTTTATTACAGAATTACAACATCACCTTTTACCATCCATATCACTTGCATTTTACCATCTCTTCGCCGAACTAGTGCACCTATACAACTGACAATTGTATTAGGTGTGTTGGGACACAAGAGACTTCTTGTATCTTAATTGCAGGGTTGCTTGAGAGGGATATCTTTGACCTCTACCTCCCGTGGAATCGATAAACCTTGGGTTACTCACTTAAGGGAAATTTGTCGCTGTCCTACAAACCTCTGCGCTTGGAGGCCCAACAAGTCTACAAGAATAGACGTGTGTAGTAGACATCACCGGCCCTGCGGGTTTTCGCTGCTAGCCGTTGGCAGGCTGGTTTGGGTGGGGGCGGAAGTACCGGCCCTGCGGGTTTTTCTGCAGTGAGCCGTTGTGAGGAGATTTGTGTAGGGCGGTAGTACCGCCCTCTGGGCCGGTACTACCGGCCCTGCGCAAATCTGTGCCCAACGGCCATATTTTCAGGGCACCTATTTAAGGGGCCTTCTTCCCCAATAGGTACCTAACTCTTTGCACTCTCTCTCTCCTCCATTGTTGACCTTCTTGAGAGTTTGCTTTCTCTCCATCCCTCCATGATTCTTGCCTCCTTTTAGAGAGAAAAGAGAGAGGAGATCTAGATCTACCACTTCACCAAGCCATATTCCCTCTAAGTGAGGGGAACCCTTTAGATCTAGATCTTGGAGTTGCTTTGTGTTCCTCCTTTGTTCTTCCTCTCAAATCCCTCCCTAGCATTAGTTGCTTTGGTTGGATTTCGGAGAGAAGGACTTGACCACTTAGTGTGTTCTTGCCATTGCATTTGGTGCATCGGTTTGAGTTCCCCACAGTGATACGTGGGATTGAAGTTCGAGAAGCTTGTTACTCTTGGGTGCATAGGGCTCCCAAGAGCTTGTGCCTCTTGGGTGCATTGTGCACCCTAGACGGTTGTGTGTGCTACGGGAGCCTCCTATTGTGTCTAGGTAGGCTCGGGCAAATTGTACGGGTTTGGTCAACGCCCTCAAGAAGACCTCATTGTACGGGTTTGGCCAACGCCCTCAAGACGACCTCATAGTGGATGAGAAAATCCCCCGTCGGGTATTCCCCACGGGAGGAGCTAACGGAGAATAGGGTGAGCACGGATGTGCTTGTAGGAGGGCCAAGGAGCCTCCACACCTCTCCAACGTAGACATACTTCCATTGGGAAGGAACTACAGGAATCAAACCTCCACCTCCACTTGTGTCGGTTATCTCTATAACCAAAACCCTTTACTTATGCATTTACCTTGTGATATCCATCAAGCTTGAAGTACTATATATATTGCTATCCTTGTTGTTAACTTGCCTAGCAAAAGTTGTTGGTTCACATAGGTGAGCCTAGTATATTAGGTTTCGTGCTTGATAAATTAAACGTTAGTTTTATTCCGCATTTATTCAAGCCTAAACGTAAAAGTTTTAAAGCGCCTATTCACCCCCCCCCCCCCCCCCCCCCCTCTAGGCGACATCTCGTTCTTTCAATGTTTCCGTCTTGGATAAGTTCTCCCTATACTTTGATTTATTAGGCCTCCAAATTATCTAAGTACGTTGGCGAAATTGCTCTTTCTGTAGAAGAGATTTGCTACTTCGCTTTGGTTTTCAATTTCTGAAAGGTAGTTAGGATTTTTTAGTCGTGCTGGCTAATTTACTTGGCAAAGTTAGTTAGGCCTAGTTTGGTAGCGTACAATTTTCTATACCAAAGTTTTCCAACGTCTGGCAAGCAAATACTTCAGTTTTGGCGAATACTTCAGTTTCGATAAAAGAGGGTCAGACCTCTTTCTTCAATACTTCAAAAAAACTACAGTTTTGATGAATACTTTAGTTTTAAAACCACATCATTTATTGAACCCGGACACCTTAAAGTATTTAATACTCCAGTATTTTCAGAAACCGAAGTATTCTATATATACTTCAAAAATACTTTGATGCCGAGCGAGGCTATTTCTTTTCTAGCGTTTTTCTTGCAAGAAAATGGTAGGCACACATAAACTTGCTAATTTTTATTGTAAATGAGCATGGGAAGTTAGTAAGGCTATCTAAGCACACACAAAAAGTTTCAGCTCTAGATTCAACTTCCTTGAACCCTTTTGTCAAAAAATGGCTTAGTACAAATCTCTAAGAACATTGAGGGTGAAGGTGAATTATGTACATAACATAGTACACCAAGCAAACAATCAATGTCTATGACATGAATTTGGACCAAACAAATGGTAAATCAGAAAGCCACACACAAACTTACAAAGTTTGGTGTTGAGCCCTCATTTGACACCCAACTATTGTCACCCCAATGATGACAGAAATGGAACTTACACATGTGAGCATGATTGAACCTTTGCAAATAGGGTGTCACATAATTTTTCTATGATTTTACCATAAATGGCATGTCTCATGTGAGATTCTATGATTTTGCACACCTACTTTCCTAATTTTCCTTCATTTAAATGTTTTTCTAGCCTTTTTCTTGCAAGAAAATGGTAGGCACACATAAACTTGCTAATTTTTTTTGTAAATGAGCATGGGAAATTATTAAGGCTATCTAAGCACACACAAAAATTTCAACTCTAGATTCAACTTCCTTGAATGTGAGTGGTCCATGCCAAGGAATTGCACATTTCCGGGCATTTTTTGCCATCAAACAAGTTGTGGAATGGGTTCAAACATTTTTTGAGTGGTCACATGACAAGTGTGACTGCCATGGTCATTTGTACAATTTTCTAGGCATCCTAGGTGATAGACAATTTTTTTTCACCGAAAAGGCCCGAAAATGGATGCGACTTAAGATTTGTATGGAATTTGAGAATTGAATCGAAATTTTCAGATGAAAAACATGCAATGTTGTTGAAATGAAGTGAGGTTATTGCAAATGCACCATGTTTGCAACATTGGTGCATGAGACACAGCATGTTGGCCAAGGAGTTGCACGTTTTCGGGCATTTTTTTTTGCCATGAAAGGCAGAAAAACTAGTGCCGAATCACCCATTTGAAATCGTGACCCGGGTAACAAGGTGAAATTCCTATTTGACACAAGTAGTGAGTTTGAGGGAGTGGGATGCAAGGATATCATGGTTTGTCGTAAACATGGAACGAAAAGTGGCGAGAATCGTCCCGGCGGTTAACGTCCGGTGATTCGATGGTAGCCAATGGGGGATTGTGCATCAAACAAGTTGTGGAATGGGTTCAAACATTTTGTGAGTGGTCACATGACCATGTGTGACTGCCATGGTCATTTGTACAATTTTCTAGGCAACCTAGGTGGCAGAACAATTTTTTACCGAAAAGGCCCGAAAATGGCTACGACTTAAGATTTGCACTACTAGGAAACTAGCTATAGGTGGATAGATATTCTGTGGCGCACCAAAGTGGCCGTGCACCACAGAATATATTCTGTGGCGCACCGTTGGCGGTGCGCCACAGAAATCCTCCCCTTTCTGTGGCGCATATTTAAGAGATGCGCCACTGAAATATGTTATTCTGTGGCGCACCGGCGCCCATGCGCCACAGAAAACTGGTGGGCCCCACAACCAACGGCTGGGTTGCAGCCTACCCCACCTTTTCTGTGGCGCATGGAGAAGGATGCGCCACAAAAATATGTGTTTCTGTGGCGCATCTGGACCCATGCGCCACAGAAATATGGGTGGGCCCCGGCACAAAAAATTGAGGGAGCGATTTCTATGGCGCATGGAAAAGATGCGCCACAGAAATGCCTCTTTCTGTGGCGCATCTTGTTCCATGCGCCACAGAATTGCTGTGCAGAAATTAATACAAAAAAGTGGCAGCATATGCAGAAATTAATATACCATGTGTGTGTGTGAGAGACAAGAATATATATACATACCATGAATAAAATATGTGTGGTCTACTACTAACAATTGTGTATATATTCGTCTTTAATTTCTTTAAAATGTGTTTGTGTTCTATATTTAAATTTAACCATAAAAAATTTAAATGATTTTTTTCTTTCAATATAACCAAAAATGTTTTTTTAAAGAATAACAAATGTGTTTGTGTTCTATATTTCAATTTAACCAAAAAAAATTGTGTAAATTTAAATATAGAACACAAACACATTTTAAAGAAATTAAAGACTTTTTTTGTATATTAAAATATGTGTGGTCTAGGTACTATATATTATATATATACCATGTGTGTGTGAGAGACAAGAATATATATATATACCATGAATAAAATATGTGTGATCTACTAACAATTGTGTGTATATTCGTCTTTAATTTCTTTAAAATGTGTGTATGTTCATTCTTTCAATATAACCAAAAATATTTTTTTAAGAATAACAAATGTGTTTGTGTTCTATATTTAAATTTAACAAAAAAAAATTTAAAAGAAATTTGTTTTGGGGACAGTCAGGATTCGAACCTGGCTGTCACCTAAGTACAAAGTGCAGCAAACCACTGGGCTATGTGTGTGTTGTTGTAATATTACAGCAAAACGCTGTTTTTAAATATGAGGCCACACAATTCTGTGGCGCATCCTTGCTGGCATGCGCCACAGAATATGACATTTTTGTGGCGCACCCGTGAGGGGTGCGCCACAGAATCTCGGCATTCTGTGGCGCATGCCAGCAAGGATGCGCCACAGAATTTCCTTTCCCCCACTTACATGTGGGGCCCGCCCCCGCCTCCCTCACTTAGCAGTTTCACCACCGCGTGCACTCTGCAACTCTTCGCCACCCTCTGCAACTCGCCGCCGCGCCCCAACTCGCTCGCCGTCGACTGCCGCCGGCCGCCGGAGGACACGCGCGCCCATCCCCGCCTCCAACTCACCGCCGCCGGCTGCCGATACTCCGGCCGTCCCCGTCCTCTGCAACTCGCCGCCCTCTGCAACTCGCCGCCGTGCTCGGACCAGCCCGACGCGTCCACGCCCGACGCCCGCCCCGGACGGCCTCGTAGGTTCCTCCCTCCTCCCTCCTCCTCCCTCCTCCCTCCTCCCTCCCTGCCATCTTCCTCCTCCTCCCTCCTCTCCATGGAACATGCACTCTAGGTGCTTGTGGAAATGCCCAAACCGAGACATTTTGAACATGTTAGTGATCCCTGTAAGTTTTAGACTTCAATTTAGTGACAAAAGCATCTAGACATTGCTGTTGTTTGAATCTTTTTTTTTTGTGTGACAACAATAGATAATAGGACCATATATACTTCAGCCCTTGAACTGTACCATTATACTTGATACTGTGAGGATTTTGGACCTGCGTTAACCAAGGTAACATAACTCAGAGGTCCAACACAACTATTTTAACAAAATCTTCTCCTTTTCATACAAGAAAATTTTAATAGCAGAACTATAGGGGTCTAGTAACAAGTGCAACCTGGCTACTTTTAGCGTTACTATGGCCGATTATTTTGTACTTAAATCGGGAGCAATGAATGTGCACTGAAAGAGGCTACTTTAGTTCCTCCAGAAATTCAATATGGTCCTAGAATTGCTATAGATGCTTATAAATAGCTATAAGATAAACCAAAGGTTGGGTTTATATAGAGAGACTATAGAAAATACAATGTTATGGTGGATATGTAGACTGCGTCATATTTATGTTAGTTGATATATGGAATCATAAAAGTAACTATTGAAACAAACAAAAAAATATTATTACTAATTTAGCCTAGTAATCTTGATGTCATACTACATGGTGAACAGAACAACTTAGGTAAAACTTAAGCAAAGATGAGGAGGAAATGTTAGCTGCTAGCTTTGTCTTTTAATTCTGTGTAGGTGGTGGAGCTTTAGCATAGATGAGTTGGACATTTTGTACCTTTTGGCATAGGGTAGGAGGAAATACGCACCCTAGTTGCTGGCTGCTTAATTAACTCATAGTATGTTACTTGAATGTGTAGCAGGTGTCCTAAGCGCTAGCTGCTGTGTGGTGGTGATCAAGAAGGACCTCGACGCTTGTTCAGTTTTCAGGTGAGATGGTGGTGGTGGTGGATGTGTGTGATGGTGGTGAATGCATGTGTGATGTTGGTGGTGGATGTGTGTGATGGTGGTGAATGCATATGTGTGATGGTGATGGTGGATGTGGTGTGCTGCATGTGTTGAATGTGTGCCCTAGAGGCCTTTTTTTAATGTTTGCAGGTACCCCGAGAGACCCTTGAGATTGCCGAAACGTCGATTAACTTCCGTTCCGGCAAATTCGGGTACTCCATATGTCCCTTTTTAGCAAAGGTCATGCCGAAATGTTTCGTGAATTTTCGCATGACTTTGCTAAAAAAGGGACATATGGGGTATTGCGACTAATGCATGGGCCGGGGTATCTTAGTACTTAATTAAGTGATTTTTTTCTTATATTTGTGTTGTACTAACTTTTTGCCTCTTTTTAATTAAGTGCAAACATGTCGGAGTCCGCAGGCCCTTCTAAGAACATGAGCGTCGAAGAAATAGCTAGAGACGCCAACAAGTCGTTCTGGGAAGCGTCCCAGGAGTTGGAGGAGGCCGCCGCCGCCGGAGCTGCTAGTGGCGACCGTGCCAACGATGAGCAAGACGCCCCGGAGGGCGACGACGCCGAAACCACCGATGGAGCTGCTAGTGGCGGCCATGAGGATGACACCACCACCACCGATGGCGGCGACCACACGGATGGTGGTAGCGACCCGACCGCTTCGAAGCAGAAGAAGGAAAGGAGGGATAGGACACCTCAAGTGCTCGCCAACGTCACAGACCATTTCACCGAGGTCACGCCAAGTGGCCTACCAGTGGCGCCTGAGGCCACTGCCAAAGGGTACAGCATGCAACTAGGGTGCATCCTCCGAGAAAGCGTGTCCATCAACACGAAGGACATCAGAAGCACGGCCAATAAGGCTTTGCGCGACGTCCTCCTCCAGAAGCTTCACCAACGGTACACGTTCCCGGAGCCGTTCAACAAAAAGGTGGACAGATTAGCCATCTCAAAGATGAGCACCGCCTTGAGCAGCTGGAAATTCCGGGTGAAGCAGAAGATTGAGAAGGGTCTCAGCTGGGAGGAGATAAAAGCCAAAGAGCCGATGCTCGACCAAGAAGAGTTCGAGGAATTCAAGTTGTCCTTAAGAACTGAGGAGGCTAAAAAATGGACCAAGTGGGGGAAGGACATGCGGGAGCAAAACATAGGTAACCACCATTGTGGAAGCGGCGGTTACCGAGGAAAAAAGCCCATTTGGGACAAGGAGGATGCCGAGTATGCACGTCTCGGAAAAGAGAACCCGTGGGAAAAAATCACGGACGAGCAGACGAGGTTCTTTGTCCGGTCCCGCTACTATCTGGACAAGACCACGGGGGAATTCATTACCGACGATGAGGCGGTGAAGGATTTTGAGAAGTATCTGGTAAGGAATTTAATTACCGCGGATATCTCAAAGTCCATTGCGTTGATCTAGTTAGATAACGAAGCCAAATATCTAAATTAATGCCTAATTTGTCTGCAGGAGGCAGAGTTGAAGGCTGACGCTGAGGTCGGCGGCCCGTCATCCCAGGGGTCGAAGGAGCCGTGGGACACGACTTTCAACAGGGCGACGAACGCCTACAAGGGTAGGGACAAGTCGAAGCCGCCGACGTCAGCTGGCCGTGTGTCCGGCTTCGGTACAAGCATGAAGTTCATCGACTACTACCACTCGGACGCCGAGACAAAAAAGCAGAGGAGGAGGCCGAGTAAGGATAAAGCCGAGGTTGTGGAGCTAAGGAAGAAGGTGGAGACACTGGAGAATAAAAAAGTGGAATCCACCACGGTTGAGCGGTTAGTGGACGAGAGGCTGAAAGTTTCTTACCCGCTGGGTTGGTGGAGGGGTTAGCTGCTTGGAATGCGGCTGGTCGACAGGGGCCAATATACGTGCCCAGCGTCAGCGGCAGCAACTCCATCATGAACCAAAACATGTCGCCGGACCTGACGACCCCACAGCCCAACGGAACGACGCCCCCTACCCCAAAAGATACCGAGCCGCAGCCGGCGGCGGCTGTGCTTCATAATGCAACCAAGTGGCCGGAGAATGATAGGCCGGCCGCCGGCACCGGCGCCCTTGTCTCGACAGTTGCCGAGCTCGACGCAATCACCCAGGTAACTAATTAGTTAGTCTGCGGAATCTTCTATAACTATGCCTATGATGATTTCCATCTCATGATGCCCAACATGTTTTGACTCAGGACATGCCTTGCATACTACTGCATAGGTTGGTGCCCGGCGGCGAGTTGAAGGACTGTGCTCAGGGCACTGTCGTACAACCAATGAACCGCGATTTGCACCATAATAAAATGGACGAGGACGTGATGAGGGTCAGGTTGGCTATGATAGTGCCTGAGTTTCGCGACGTCGAGCCCCCCATTCAACCTCCGGGAGCCGACGAGGATCACATGGTCCTTAAAGATTGCATCAAGTGGCCGATGAAATGGCCGAAGACCCAGATTCGTCTTGGGACTGGTCTTCTGGGGTTAAGGCGCACCACCGGCGCCACCTCGAGGCCCCCGATCATTCGGCCCTCGAGGCCCCCGATCGTTCGGCCCTCCTCGAAGCCTGCAGCCATCACCGCCACCCAGAAGGAACCGACGGTCGTCGCCACCAGCAGTCGCCACCAAAAACTGTTGGGAGCGCCTGTACCGCAACCATCCAAAGGCGCTGCCAATGCACCTCAACTTGATGCCAACGACGACGATGGTGATGATGTCGACGTCGAGGGCTACCTCAACACTGGCGCCATCGCGGACATGTTCATGCCTCCTATGGATGAAGAACCCTTCCGCGCTCAAGGCGATCAACCTGCTCGTCCCAGTACATGCATGCAGCGCCTGGACTTCCAGGGTTTATCTCAAGACATGCCTCCGGAGGCCAGCGATCAATCTCCACGCAAATTACCGTCTACCATTTTCAGCCCTGGTACACTACGTAAGACGGTTTTCCCGGAGTCCGCACCCCGACCACCCTCACCACCCCCGGAGATTATGAAGAAGAACAAGAAGAGAAAGAGGGGGCCAGGCGCCTCTGCGAGCCAGCCAGCTCCTAAGACTATCCGAGGTCATGAAGACACGGTATCACCCCGTGCGGTTGTTGGCTTGACCCGAGTTCATGAAGCTGGTAAAGCGATACTGCCTCCGGAGCTGCTCTGCCTCGCACGTGGATCCATGCACGCTTTGCATGAATCTGTCTTGGTGCTAGAGCGTCTCCTTCTTCAAGACAAGGAGCCAAATTACCCGGTGTTCACGGTCAGGGTGCCAATGGACTTGGACTTCATCCATGATGCCCCCGCGAATCCGTTCTTAATAGTGTACGAGGATGTCTTCAACCTCTTTCACTCTAGACGGCTGGACTATAACTTGGTCCGCCTATACGCGCTCGATATGGCGATGAAGATCAAGAGAGATAATACCCAGTCCGTCGCGGTAGCGGATCCCTACTACATGCGTGACTGCCAGCTGGTGGAAGGATCAGCGACACGGACCAAGGCGACAGAGTACCTCCGGAGTTTCATGATGACCAACAAGAGGAAGAACAACATTCTTCTGCCTTTCTTTCCCAAGTAAGTACACATCCGCTCGCCGCCGTCGTAACTTATGCTTTCTTGTAGATTTGTTCCATTGCTGATCCTTTCCAACATTTCGTTTCAATCGTGTTGAGCAGGAACAAGTACTGCACACTCGTCGTCCTGAACCCGAGGTGGTCCAGTGCCACTTATCTTGACTCGGGGAGTTTGGATATGAAGAAAGACTACACCAGGATAAAGGGTGTTCTTGATGAGGCTCTCGAGGGCTACGCCAAAAAGGGAGGCCCTTTCGAAAATAAGAAACAAGTTTTCAGCAATGACGGCACACACCGGTTCAATCATGTGACTGAGTTCTGCTGCATGAAGCAGAAGTCTGGCAGCGTGAAGGAGGCCTTCTACGCCCTCCATCACCTTAAAGGGTTTGTCCGGGATGCTGAGAAATTGAAGTTGCCATCTAGCCTCCAAGAATGGACCAAATGTGCGGTCACCGATGCCGATATTAGAGAAGACTTCCATCGCATCCAGGTGTAGTTATCCCAAATCATCGTCGAAGATGTCACCAATCATCGAGGGTCCTTACACAACGTCAGAGGTATAGCAATAAGTGCTTCTTTATTTTCTTTATTATAGACTTGTCCACTTAGATTTGTATTATTAATCAATATATTTATATCCCAATCCATCTCCAGGGTTGCCTAAGAGGGAGATCGAAGAAATCCTAGAGGCTCAGCAGGACACCAGGACGTGGACGACGAAAGAGGGCTGCAAACCGTTCCCGGCGCCGACGAAGAAGAAGGATCCATGATCGTCCTCCCCGCTCTTCCTCACCATCATCACGGATCCTACTGTAGGCGGTGTGACCTATTCATGTGTAATGTGAAACGATGTTAAAAATTCGGCACTTGTAATTATTGTGTGACACGATGAACTTTTGTATCATACTTGTGTAAAAATTGTGTATCTCGGGCTCTAAGTAATGTGATATACCTGTATTTCCTATAATATATACCTATATTTCCTGTTTCCTGTAATATACCTGTATTTCCTGTAATATACCTGTATTTTCTGTAATATACCTGTATTTGTACAGCAGGCAGCAGAAAATTGAAAATACATTTAAATTATTCTGTGGCGCACTTTTTTATTTTTCTGTGGCGCATGGTGGGCAGATGCGCCACAGATATATTTTTGTGGCGCACCGTCGCTGGTGCGCCACAGAATCTTGGTATTTCTGTGGCGCACCGTGGGGGTGCGTGATACGTCTCCAATGTATCTATAATTTCTTATTATCCATGCTTGTTTTCATACCATTTGCTACATGTTTTGTTTACATCTTATAGCATTTTTATGCATTTTTGGAACTAACATATTAACAAGATGCCCCAGTGCCAGTTCCTGTTTTCTGCCGTTTTTCCGTTTCAGAAAAGTACTTAAGGAAATATTCTCGGAATTGTATGGGACAAAAACTCAGGATCTTATAATTTCGTCATGCACACGGAGTCCAAAGGGGAGCCGAAGACGCACCAGAGGGCGACCACACCCTAGGGTGGCGCGGCCCACCTGTCTGCCGCGCCACCATGTGGTGTGGCCCCCTCGGGCCTCCACCTACGCCGCCCTTTCGCCTATATATTGCCCCCGACGCATAAAACCTAGACGGACCCATCATATTCCAAAGAAACATCTGCAGCGCCGCCGCCATCGCCGACAAGTTTCGGGGGACAGAAGTCTCTGTTCCGGCACCCTGCCGGGACGGGGAAGTGCCCCCGGAGCCATCTCCATCGACTCCACCACCATCTTCATCGCCGTTGCTGACTCCCATGATGAGGAGGGAGTAGTTCTCCCTCGGGGCTGAGGGCCGTACCGGTAGCCATGTGGTCTATATCTCTCTCTCCCATGATGTGATCTATATGTGATCATGAGCTTTGCAATCTAGATGTTGTTATGTTACTCAAGTGGGCTTTATTTATGTGATCTCCGGAGACTCCTTGTCCCACGTGTGTAAAGGTGACAGTGTGTGCACCATGTGGGTCTTTAGGCTATATTTCACAAGATACTTGTTCACTGATTTATTATTTGAGTTGGATGTCTCTATGAAATTGTGGTGTGTTAGTACCTCCTATGAATGCTCATGGTCCAGTGTGGGGTATTCATTAGTACTTGGGAATATATGTTTGAGGCGTGCTTTTGCATTCCTACACAATGAATTAGTGTTCGTTATCCAGCCGGAGAATACTTCGGAGTAGTATATTGAAGTGCTTATATTTATATTCAATTATGATTGCATTGTTGAGAGTGACCACTGGTGAAAGTATGATCCCTAGGCCTTGTTTCTAAGCATTGAAACACCGTTTACAACAAGTTCTGCTACATGTTTGCTTGCTGCCATTTTTATTTCAGATTGCAATTACTACTTATAATCATCCATATTACTTGTATTTCACTATCTCTTCGCCGAACTAGTGCACCTATACATCTGACAAGTGTATTGGGTGTGTTGGGGACACAAGAGACTTTTTGTATTGTGATTGCAGGGTTGCTTGAGAGGGATACCTTTGACCTCTACCTCCCTGAGTTCGATAAACCTTGGGTGATTCACTTAAGGGAAACTTGCTGCTGTTCTACAAACCTCTGCTCTTGGAGGCCCAACACTGTCTACAAGAATAGAAGCGTGTGTAGACATCAAGCTATTTTCTGGCGCCGTTGCCGGGGAGGTAAGGTAAGCGGCACTCACACTCCAACAATAAAGCTATCCGGCAACGAAGCTATTTTCTGGCGCCGTTGCCGGGGAGGTAAGGTAAAAGGTACTCACATCATCTGGCTACTAAGCTATTTTCTAGTACTGTTGCTGTTGTGTGAGTGCTCGAAGTTATTTCCTTTAGATTCTGCAATTATATCTTTTTGTTTCTTGTTTTTAATTTCACTAGTTAGGCTTAATGGAAAACAACAACAAAATTAGTATTAGTTCTTTGGAAATCATTTTTGCTAATGCTATGGAAAAGTCTAAGCTTGGGGAAGCTAGTTTTTATGAAAATGATCTTTTTAGTTCCCCAGCTTTAGAGGAGAAAATTTGCTCTGATAATACTTTGTCTCCCATATGTGATAATTCGAATCATGCTTGTGATATTCTAAATCCACCTACTGAAAGTATTCCTTTTAAAATACCTATGAAAATTGTTGAAAAGGTTATCGATGAATGTTATGCAGGGGATGGAACAATCCGTCCAAGTGATCACTTGTTGAAACTTACAGAACTTTGTGAGTTGTTTAAGATTGCAGGTTTATCAAGAGAAAATGTCATGAAGAAATTATTTCCATTGTCACTTAAGGACAAAGCAAGGGAGTGGGATGATCTACTTGATGATCCTCATCATTTGGAGTGGAACGAGCTTGCAAATCTCTTTTACTCTAAATTTTATCCTCCTTATGAAATGCATTTGGATAGGAATTACATTTTTAATTTTTGGCCTCATGATTGGGAAAAGCATAGTACTTTTGATATTGAAAACCTCTTGGGTACTAATTCTGAAAATGATGATGCTAATGATTGCAACACTATTAGTACTATCCATATTCTTTCCAATGATGATATGATAAGCTCTAAGCTTGGGGATGAGGTGTTTGAAAATCCTTTTGCTACTAATGATTACATGTTTGATACATCTCCTTCTAGTAAAAATGATGATATGTTTACAGATGAACACACTTTGGAAGATAAATATTCTATTCCTTATGATGATACTATGCCCCCAGTTTTTGATAATTATTATAAAGAATATTATGACATGGGTTATAATTACAATCATCCTCATGAAACTTGTCATAATTATGGAGGGATCACCCAAAACCATCCCTTTAATATACAACCTGTTTATCATGTTCAAGTTCTTTATGATGATCCTGCTCCAGTTGTTATTAATGAGAAGAACTTTGTTTATGTGGAAAATGATGACACTTTTATGCATATGGATCATGATAAGAATTTTACATGTGATGGTTATATTGTGGATTTTATCAATGATGCTACTGAAAGTTTTTATGAAAAAGGGAGACATGGCTTCATATATCACAATAACATTGAATCTCCTCTTCTTTTGTTGAAATTTTTGAAGTTGCACCTATTTTGTCTTCCTATGCTAGTCAATTTATGCTTCATGGATTTATTTACTTACAAGATTCCAATGCATAGGAAGTGGGTTAGACTTAAATGAGTTTTATAGTTGCTTCTTGATGCTCCCTTATTGTGCTCCAACTCTCATTTTTATGTGAGCATCATCGAAATTACCATGCCTAGCTAAAAGGTTTTAAAGAAAAGCGCTTATGGGAGACAACCCATCATTTTATTTTCAGTATCTTTTCTTTTATTTGAGTCAAGAAGTTTGTTTACTTCTGTAGCAACTTTTTTGTATCTTTATTTTCTTGCAATGTTGTGCCAAGTAAGGTCTCTAGTAGAAAGTTTTTGCTATATTTGGATTTCTGCACAGGAAACAGATTTCTGTCTGTCACCGTTAAATTCTTCATTTATTCCAGAAGCGACGAAATGCTTTGAGATTTTGTGTGCTGAATCTTCATATATGTATGAAACTTTTTCTAGTTCAGTGATTTTCGATTTGCGCAACTCTAGTGCCTCGAAAAAATTCGTCTTTACAGACTGTTCAGATTTTGACAGATTCTGCCTTTTATTGTGCATTGCTTCCTTTGCGATGTTTATTTGGATCTTTTTGATTCTTTGAGCTTCAGTGGCTGTAGCTAATGTTATAATGCATTAAGGTGTGCTTGTGTCACAGTAGAACTTGTGAATTTTTGGTTTATGCACTAACCCTCTAATGAGAATTACTTTGAGTTTAATGTGGTGGAAGTTTTCAAGTAAGCAAAAGGGACGATATGATGAGATCAAGAAGAGTGAAAAGCCTAAGCTTGGGGATGCCCCGGTGGGTCATCCCCAGCAAATTCAAGAAGACTCAAGCATCTAAGCTTGGGGATGCCCAAGGCGTCCCCTTCTTCATCGACAAAACTATCAGGTCATCTCTAGTGATACTATATTTTTATTCCACTACATCTTATGTATTTTGCTTGGAGCGTCTGTTTTTATTTTGAGTGTGTGTTTTAGTTTGCTTAATAAGTTGGATCCTAGCATTCTTGTGTGGGAGAGAGACACGCTCCGCTTTTTCATATGAATACTCTTGTGCTTCGCTTATATTCGTTGAGTATTCTTAGCTACTGTTTGTTTTCTAGTAAGCTCTCGCTTTTAGCATGTTATCTTGTTTAGGGCTGCTAGTTCTTTGTGTTAAGCTCTCTTGTATTTCACTCTTATTTGTTAGAGAGTTTTTTTAGTTGCTTGGTTGATGTGTTAGATTGGAAAATGCTATGCTTGTGATAGTGGTATGAAATAGAGAAAAGCTGCATAGTCTTGTAGACCATTGTGTAGATAACTTGCTCCTCTTCAATTGTTTTGAGGTATTAAAATAACTAATGGTTAAAATATGTTGGTTAATGTTGTTAAGAGCTGATTAGTGAAGATGTGTTAGTAGAGCGTGGAGCCGTACTTTTCTGAACTAAAAACAACTTAAGTCAATAGTGCTTTAGTGTCGTGATTTCCTCTTAGTTGAAAAGAAGTTCCTAATGGTATAGTTACTGCAACGGTCGGGGAAGCCAACGGGGCACTTGTGTCGCTGCCACGATCCCTCTCGGGGTGTCTCTAACCATTTGTAAAACTTTGATACTGTTAGTTGTTTGCAATATACGACATGCTATGTGAGTTTTTGGTTTTTGGCACTTCCACCTCCATATTTTGCTAGCCTCTTCAGTACTTTGCATTGCCCTTTTTCACATTGAGATTGGTGCATACTTCGCAAGTACATCCAACCCCGTGGGAGATCTTCATCTTGTTCTCCTACACATAAGCCAACTATCTTCCTCAAAACAACCACCATATCTACCTATCACAACATTTCCATAGCTGTTCCGAGATACATTGCCATGCAACATCCATCATTTACATTACATGACTTTATGTCATTTTTACTTCATTACCATATAGTATTGCTTGACCATTTGAGTTAGTGTGATGCGTGGTTTTCCACATGTGTTACATCTTTTCCACACTACGCTCGGTCTTGCATATCCACCATACACCATGTATTAGTCTTTGAGTTTTGAGTACACCAAAAAGTGTGATGATCATCTTGTAAAATAGAGTGTTGCCTCTACCTGTGAGCATATTGAAAAGAGTCCAAAGTGGCCAATCAAAAGAGTCCAAAAGAGACCAATGAGAGAAAAATATAAAAGAGCCACAAAGGCCTCAAAAAGCAAAAAGCAAAAAAGAGAAAAAGAAAAAAAAGGAATATAAAATGAGAGAGGGGGCAACACTACTATCCTTTTATTCCACACTTGTGCTAGTAGCACCTACATCATTGTAGTGAGTTTTCATGCTTCATTAGTATAACTATGTGGGGACCAAACGTTATAGAACTTGGCTTGTATATTCCAACGATGAGCCTCCTCAAGTGAGCTCTAGGTCTTCAGGAGCAAGCAAGTTGGATTCACCCCCACTAGTTCCATTGGAGAGCTTCCATTCATATAGCTCTATGTGCATCCGTTGCATGGCAATCACTACTCCTCATTCAGTGTCTACTACGGGACTTCCTCTTGTCTTGTGGTTACCTCTTCCATTGTTTGAGCCTTTCTTTTTGGCCTTCCAAACCCCCATTATTATTCTCTTTGCCATAACCTCATGGTGCCAAGCCTTCTTCTTGCTTGTATTAGTTGAGTGGACTACATAACAGTTGATAAGTTAAGTGGATGGATTAAGGACACTTGACTTGAGCTTGGCTATTTCTATTATTAACTGAATTTGATGCTTTGAAGATTGATTGACATTTTACATTGGAGACACAATTTACTATTCTTCTTTCTAAACCTTATGTATGGTTCCTAGTCTCCAACACGCTGATTCATGAAAAGTTCTAGCTTCTTTTAGCTAGCATTTGTTAATCGTTGTTTGCTTAATGTCAACTATAGACAATTGTTTTGGATCACCTTATTCACATCATGTGTTTTGCATTACTATGTTGATCTAGATTGTGAGTTTGCATGTCTCCTAAGAAATTATTTGTTATCGTTTTACCTACTCGAGGACGAGTAGAACTAAGCTTGGGGATGCTGATACGTCTCCAACGTATCTATAATTTCTTATGATCCATGCTTGTTTTCATACCATTTGCTACATGTTTTATTTACATCTTATAGCATTTTTATGCATTTTTGCAACTAACATATTAACAAGATGCCCTAGTGCCAGTTCCTATTTTCTGCTGTTTTTCCGTTTTAGAAAAGTACTTAAGGAAATATTCTCGGAATTGGACAGGACAAAAACCCAGGATCTTATAATTTCGTCACGCACACGGAGTCCAAAGGGGAGCCGAAGACGCACCAGAGGGCGACCACGCCCTAGGGTGGCGCGGCCCACCTGTCTGCCGCGCCACCAGGTGGTGTGGCCCCCTCGGGCCTCCACCGACGCCGCCCTTTCGCCTATATATTGCCCCCGACGCATAAAACCTAGACGGACCCATCATATTCCAAAGAAACATCTGCAGCGCCGCCGCCATCGCCGACAAGTTTCGGGGGACAGAAGTCTCTGTTCCGGCACCCTGCCGGGACGGGGAAGTGCCCCCGGAGCCATATCCATCGACTCCACCACCATCTTCATCGCCGTTGCTGACTCCCATGATGAGGAGGGAGTAGTTCTCCCTCGGGGCTGAGGGCCGTACCGGTAGCCATGTGGTCTATATCTCTCTCTCCCATGATGTGATCTATATGTGATCATGAGCTTTGCAATCTAGATGTTGTTATGTTACTCAAGTGGGCTTTATTTATGTGATCTCCGGAGACTCCTTGTTCCACGTGTGTAAAGGTGACAGTGTGTGCACCGTGTGGGTCTTTAGGCTATATTTCACAAGATACTTGTTCACTGATTTATTATTTGAGTTGGATGTCTCTATGAAATTGTGGTGTGTTAGTACCTCCTATGAATGCTCATGGTCCAGTGTGGGGTATTCATTAGTACTTGGGAATATATGTTTGAGGCGTGCTTTTGCATTCCTACACAATGAATTAGTGTTCGTTATCCAGCCGGAGAATACTTTGGAGTAGTATATTGAAGTGCTTATATTTATATTCAATTATGATTGCATTGTTGAGAGTGACCACTGGTGAAAGTATGATCCCTAGGCCTTGTTTCTAAGCATTGAAACACCGTTTACAACAAGTTCTGCTACATGTTTGCTTGCTGTCATTTTTATTTCAGATTGCAATTACTACTTATAATCATCCATATTACTTGTATTTCACTATCTCTTCGCCGAACTAGTGCACCTATACATCTGACAAGTGTATTGGGTGTGTTGGGGACACAAGAGACTTTTTGTATTGTGATTGCAGGGTTGCTTGAGAGGGATACCTTTGACCTCTACCTCCCTGAGTTCGATAAACCTTGGGTGATTCACTTAAGGGAAACTTGCTGCTGTTCTACAAACCTCTGCTCTTGGAGGCCCAACACTGTCTACAAGAATAGAAGCATGTGTAGACATCAGTGCGCCACAGAATTATATTTTAGTGGCGATATTTCTGTGGCGCATCCCACCATTTCCTGGATGCGCCACAGAATGCCTATTTTGGTGCGCCACAGATGAGGTGTTTCCTAGTAGTGTTGTATGGAATTTGAGAATTGAATCGAAATTTTCAGATGCCAAACGTGCAATGTTGTTAAAATGAAGTGAGGTTCTTGCAAATGGGACACAGCATGTGATACGTCTCAAACGTATCTATATTTTTTGAGTGATCCATGCTAGTTTTGTGATATTGTCACATGTTTTTACTGTCATTTATATCATTTTTATGCATTTTATCGGACTAACCTATTGACAAGATGCCAAGTGCCAGTTCTCTGTTTCTGCTGTCTTTTTGTTTCAGAAATTTACTTCTGGAAATATTCTCGAAATTGGACCAAAATTTATGGGGATTATTTTTACGCCAAGATGAAGACGGAGTCCGAAGGGCAGACTCGGAGGCGACCCACAGGGCGCAGGCGGCCTCCTGCCGCGGCCTAGGGGGGACCCGTGGGTGGGACCCACCCCTGCCCGTGGGGCACATCCTCGCCCCCCCTCCCGACGCCTATAAAATCAGAAATAACCTAAAAACATCGAGGCGGCCATTATTTTCCAGAAACTCGACCCCGACGCGCCGTCACCGAAAACCCTAGTTCGGGGTCCAATCTGAAGCTGATCCCGGCACTCTGCCGGAGGGGAGATCGATCCCGGAGGGCTCTTCATCGTCATGCCCTCCTCCGGGATGATTTGTGAGTAGTCTCACCTTGGACTACAGGCCCATGGCAGTAGCTAGTTGGTAGTCTCTCTCTCTCTTGTGCTTCATGTCTTATGATCTTGTGAGCTGCCTAACATGATCAAGATCGATTATTGTAATGCTATGTGATGTGTTTGCTGGGATCCGATGGATTATGAAGTTATGTTTAGATTGCGCATGATTCTTATATGAGTAATTTATGTTCTTGCATGCTCTCCGATGTGTGCAGTTACTTTGGCCAAGTGATTGTGTGTATCTCCAAGAGAGGGTATTTATGCTAGATAGTGGGTTCATGCCCCCTTTTGTTCCTAGGAACGAGTGACAGAAACGTCTAAGGGCGAGGGTGTGCTGTTGCTACTAAGGGTAAAACAGCGGTGTTAATGTCTCTTTTGATATTAGTATTGCTTACTTCATGCACTTTACTTAATGCAATTGTCTGTTGCTTGCAACTTAATACGGTGGACTTTTTAGACAAAGACGCAGTTGGACTCAACGGTCTTTGTTCCTTGTCGTGATGCCTCCATAATATTATCATGTCCTTTTTGTCATAGTTAAATTGGGTTTGTGTCATGATCTTGTCAATTGCCTAGCTGTAATTCGTTCTCCCATCACATGCATATTGATGCATGTAAAATGCATACATGAACTTTGCACTATAATACTTGTTTTCCATTCATATTTGCATCATATAAGGGGTATATTACTGTTATTTAATGATTTTTGGTAATTAATAATGATTTCCCCTTTTTATGGAATTAATCCTGCGCAGGCAGAAAACCCCTATTTCTTTCCTTATTTGTTTCAGGGCCTTAACGACGTCATAATGAGCTATAAATTTACGGGGATCATTATTTTGGAAGGAGGAAGACCTAGGAGCGAAAGAAGCAGGCGAACGGAGGCCGGAGGGGCAAAAGGGGGTGCCCCACGCGGCCAGGTACAGGGGCCGCGTGGGCCCACCTCTTTTGGCCCTCGTGGCCCCGTTTGCGTCAATCCTTCACCCTGAAGCATCCTCGTGACCTAAAAACGCCTATATAAAGAGCCCCCCGACGTTCTTCGAGGAGAGAGCCGCCACATGAGAGAAACAAGAAACAGAGACCAGGAGGCTGCAGATTGGAGGGGGAAACTCCGACGGAGCCCTGCCGGAGAGGTCTCCTTCTTCTCCATCGACATCTCCACCGTCTCCATGATGAAGAGGGAGTAGTCCACCTCTGGACTATGGGTTTGTGGCAGTAGCATATGTATCTCTCTCTCTCTCTCTCTCTTGAGCTTCACTAATTAGCACCGTATGAGCTGCTGAACATGATTACGGTCATCATTGTATTACCTTTGTGGTGGATCTTTTTATGAGGAGTGACAAGCCTCTACCTATGACTAGATCCAGCATGTTCTTATTTTCACTTCATGTCATTAATCTTAAGGCTATACTCTGAGTCATCATAATTACTGAGGTGTTATGATTTAGTTCGCATCTTGGTGGAGTATAAGTGAGACTAATAATCAAAAGGTCTCTATATTAGGACGTGATGCCCATATAATTAGTAACATGTCATTAAACTTGTTTGCAATCTCATATGTTAATCCTATGTCTACTTATTTGCCACACTATATTAAAGAGAGAGTGCATGTGTGAAACCATGAACCCCGGTCCATTTTTTAATCATAAGAAACAACTTTCCAACCACTTTTAAGCATTTCTACATTCAGCCATTTTAAAATCAGAAAATACAAAAACACTTTTATTCATTGCATACACATATAAAAACCCCCAAAAATATCATCCATCATCATTACTATCATCCTTGCATTACTACTTACCACCATTGCATATTTATTTACTGTTTTGCATTCATTATTATCTTAATATCATTCTCACACCTTGTGCTTGACAACCACTTGGTGAGGTTGAGGGCACAAAGCAATCTACTTTGTTTGCAGGAAATCTAGAGAAGGACAAGGAGATAAAATCCCCACTACTGATTCCCCGAGAGTTCGATATTAAACCCTCGAGTCACCCTCGTGGGGGAAAAAACTTCCACTTCTACATACTCTGCACTTGGAGGCTCAACCTATCCCATATATTATTTTCCTTTCAGGGTATCAAGAGTGCTTGTTGGCGTAGTTGAGGGAGAAACACTCTCATCAATTCCGTCATCACATATTTTATTTACTTGAGAGACTCCACTAGTGAACCCATGGCCCCCGGTCCATCTTTTTACATTGTTTACAACCTCATTTACTTGCTTTTAATTATCATTATTCCTATGGTCACTTTTCATATTTTATCTATTTCATCATACAATTAACCGCTTTGTTTTCTGCGAGACCGGAAAGATTGACAACCTTTCCGCCGTTGGGGGCAAAGTATTTTGGTTGAGTGTGTGCAGGTCCACGTCTATTGAAGGTCAAGCGCCAGAGATCTTCAACATTCACCTCGTTGTTGATTCCAAAGTCCTACTGGTTCGATAAACCTCGGTTCGTTAAACGAGGGAAAACTGCTACTAGCTGCAATTCCGCCTTCGCTTGGGGCACCACCCAACTTATTTTAATACAGCAGCAAGCTCTTTTCTGGCGCCGTTGCCAGGGACTTTGGAGCTACAGCAAGGGGAGTCTCATACTCTCAATCTCTTTACTTTGTTTTTGTCTTGCTTGCTTTATATCTCGTTTAGTTTATTTTCCTGTTTCAAAATTTTAAAACCCAAAAAAATTACTGTAGTCTTTAATTCTATCCTGTTATTTTATCCTGTCTTTATGTCTAGCTTTACCACTCTTGATATGCCTCTCTTAGCCGAGTTCTTTACCTTCAAACAAAAGGGAGAAGAAAGTTTTATAAATGCTTGGGATAGAATTTCAGAATTACATCAAAAGATCCAACCCATGCTTGCTATGTGTGTTTTACTGAGATGCTTTTATTATGGACTATCTGATGCATGCAAGCATGTTTTGGATGTCATTACTGGAGGAAACTTTCTTGAAATTGATGAATTAGAATCCCTGAGAATTATAAAAGGCTTAGTTGTTTTTCCCACCAATGAGAAACTAATGGAATACATGATAGATTAGATAAAATAGAAAATATTTTATGTAATCTAAATTTAAATGGAATAGGGGTGAGCTCTAAATATTATCAAATCCTTGAAATAAATGGAGATTGGGAACCGTATATCCCTATTGAAATAAATGATCAAAGGTTCCTTGCTTATTGTGATATTGGTTCTATGATGTCAACTATGCCTAAAATGGTTTTCGATGCTATGAATTTTGGAGATTTATTTGATTACCCTTTTTGTCACTCTCATTCTGATGGTAGCTCTTCAAAAATTTATAAAAGAGTTAATGAAGTCCTTGTCACTTTTAAACATAAGACTGCTTTGGTTGATTTCTTGGTTCTTGAGTCAAAGGCTCAAGCTAATATTATTCTTGGAAGATCTTTCCTTCGTTCCATGGGAGCTTTTATTGATGTTAAAAAGGGCTGCATATGTTTTCGTTTTCCCATTAGGGGCAGGTTCTCCTTTCCCCTCAAAGAGAAAGAAGTGCTTATTGAAGGAAAAGTTGCAATGGATTTCGAAAAAACTTGATATTTGGCATTGCGCCTAGCTAAAAGGCGTTAAAGAAAAGCGCTTGTTGGGAGGCAACCCATCTTTTATTTTCAGTTTGCTTTTTGATTTTCTTGAGTCATGAAGTTATTACCTCTGTAGCAACTTCATTGTATCTTTTTCTTTTGGTTTTTGTGCCAAGTTTAGCCTCTAATGCATTGAAAGTGCGAGGTATTGTGTTGCTGTCCAAAAACAGATTCTGTGCGCCTGTTGCACGAAAATCCTAAAATCGCCAGAATTTTATCTTTTTTTGATAATGTTTGACAGCAAGCCTGATGATTTTATCTATCCTTCGTTAGTTTTAAGTTTTTTATTTTAGCTGCAGAAGTGTCTCGAAAAATTCGATCTTTACAGACTGTTCAGATTTTGACAGATTCTGCTTTTATTTTACATTTGTCTCTTTACCATCGTCATATGTGATACTCTAGGGGTAGAGTGCCACATTGAGGCTTAGTAAACAGTAGCTAATGTTTAATGAAGTTGGTTTGCAATTTGTCATGAGTTGAACACATGTGCATTTTAATTTATGAGCACTAACCCTCTAATCAAATTATGAGAAGTTTTGTGTGAAGTGAGTTTTTAAGTTCCAAAGGAGAGGAATATGAAGAAATCGAGGATGGATCAGAGCTCAAGATTGGGGATGTCCCCATGGCACCCCCTCTGAATATCAAGAACTATCAAGAGTCAAAGCTTGGGGATGCCCAAGGCATCCCCTCATCTTCATCGACTATCATAAGGTCGTCTTCGTTGAACTTCATTTTTATCACTTTACATATTATGTGCTATGCTTGGAGCGTCTTTTTACTTTCAGTTTTGTTTGTTTGTTTGTTAGTCATATCTTTGTTGGATCCTAGCTTTATTTGTATGGGAGAGAGACACGCTCCGCTTTTTCGTTTGAATACTCCTTTGCTTCGCTTATATCTTTTTGAGTATTCTTAGCTACTGTCTGTTTTCTAGTAAGCTCTCGCTTTTAGCTTTTATCTTGTTTAGAGCTGCTAGTTGTTAAGTTAAACTCTCTTGTTCTTCACTTATACTTGTTGAAGAGTTGTTGTTGAGAAATTGCTTGAATTGTCAATGCGACAAAATGTTGTTTGTGTGATGATAGAATAAAATGAAAAGCCTGCATAGTTTTGTAGATCATGGTGTGGGTACTTGATGCTTCTCAATTGTTTTGAGATGTAAAGTTGAATGCTTAAACTTGCTGGTTATTTGAGTGGAATTGATTAGTAAAGAAATATGGTTGAAAGCTTGAAATTGTGTGGTTTTTCACAGTTATTAATTCATAGTGCTAATCTTTCCATCAAAAGAATTGTTTGGTCAACAAGGGAGATGGTGTAGAGTTTTTATGGTTATGTCCGGGAAATGTCTTATGTTATTAATTCATTGTTAGATGTTTGCTTCAAACACTTTTTTGCTACGCCTAAAAATTCGTACTGAGTGTATGGTTCACTCGTGCATCCAATCCCCAAAGCCAAACTTTCTTGCCAGCAGAGTCCACCATATCGATCTATGCATGGTATTTCCTACCATTCCAAGTAAATTTGTCATGTGCTACCTTTAAAAATTCAAAATACTTCTTCTTTGTGCCTCTGTTTTTAAGCTCATGAGGGAGCAGTAGAGAGCTAGATATAACTTGTGACAAGCGAGGTCATTTCCCCCTTTCACCTGGTGTTGATGGATTACGTCTTCACTTGAATCAACCCGAGAGCAGCTTAAGCAAAAATATAAATATAACTCACAATTCTCCTCCGCGCAATGCAAATCTGAGAAATCAGCCCAAACATTGGACAGTGGTGAAACCAAGGAGAAAGAAGAGTGTACTCGCTCTTCTAAGAACCAGCTGCGACTAGATAGTTTCTCTGTTGTGAAGTCGTTGATGAAAGCATGCATACCTCAAAATCATTTTACTTCTGTTTTAAAAACAAAAAAGCTCTAGCACATGACTAATCCCTGCTTCCCTCTGCGAAGGGCCTTTCTTTTACTTTTAATGTTGAGTCAGTTTTCCCTTTTTCCTTCTATCTCCACAAAAGCAAACATCTAGCATTGACCCTGGGTATTGTTGAGCATATTACATTATCAAGATTAAACATGAATCTTTATATTGACTTTGTCTATAAGATAAGCTGTTGGAAGTTGAAGCTCTTTGCTAATGCTTACATCTTCCTTTGTGTTGATTCTCAAACACTTTTGTCATGGAATTATTATCCTTGTGAATTAGTCAAATATATTGATCACATTGTTTTCACCTCTTTGACATACTATTTATGAAAGGTTTTGCTTGGATGATTCAACTTGTTTATTCATTGCTTTTTCTTGCTATCAATTATAGACAATTGTTTTGTATCTCTTCATTCACATCCTTTGATTTGCATCACTATCTTGATCAAGATTGTGTTGGTTGCATGTCTCATCAAAAATTATTTGTTATCACTTACCTACTCGAGGACGAGTAGAAGTTAAGCTTGGGGATTGATGCATCTAAAATGCATACATGAACTTTGCACTATACTAGTCATATTCCGATCATATTTGCATCATATAAGGGGTATATTACTGTTATTTAATGATTTTTTTGGTAATTTATGATGATATCCCCTTTTTATGGAATTAATCCTGCGCAGGCAGAAAACCCCTATTTCTTTCCTTATTTGTTTCAGGACCTTAATGACGTCATAATGAGCTATAAATTTACGGGGGTCATTATTTTGGAAGGAGAAGATTTAGGAGCGAAAGAAGTCAACGAACGGAGGCCGGAAGACCAAAAGGGGGGGTCCCACGCGGCCAGGTATTGTAGCCGCGTGGGCCTATCCCAATTGGCCCTCGTGGCCCCGTTTGCATCGATCCTTCGCCCAGAAGCTTCCTCGTGACCTAAAAACGCCTATATAAAGAGCCCCCGACGTTCTCCGAAGGGATAGCCGTCACACAAGAGAAACAAGAAACAGAGACCAGGAGGCTGCAGATTGGAGGGGGAAAACTCCGGCGGAGCCCTGCCGGAGAGGTCTCCTTCTTCTCCATCGACATCTCCACCGTCTCCATGATGAAGAGGGAGTAGTCCACCTCTGGACTATGGGTTTGTGGCAGTAGCATATGTATCTCTCTCTCTCTCTCTCTCTTGAGCTTCACTAATTAGCACCGTATGAGCTGCTGAACATGATTACGGTCACCGTTGTATTACCATTGTGGTGGATCTTTTTATGAGTTAATATATGTTGAGATTGCAATGTTATATTTCAGTTATGAAAGTAGATGCATATTATGTACCCCGTTCTTGTATCCTTGTTATGATCAAGCATGTTTATGAGAGCGTGTGTGGGGTAACGTGTGCATTAGTTGGAGTAACGGGGGTGGTGAAGTGATAAGCTGACAACTTAATATCATGATCCATTGGGTGTTTACCTTACTTTGTTACCTCACTAGGGATAAACCAAAATACCATGTTGTAGGGTAGGAGGAGTGACATGCCTCTACCTAAGACTAGATCCATCATGTGTTTATTTTCACTTCATGTCATTAATCTTAAGGCTATACTCTGAGTCATCTTAATACTGAGGTGTTATGATTTAGTTCGCATCTTGGTGGAGTATAAGTGAGACTAATAATCAAAAGGTCTCTACGTTAGGACGTGATGCCCATTTAATTAGTAACATGTCATTAAACTTGTTTGCAATCTTATATGTTAATCCTATGTCTACTCATTTGCCACACTATATTAAAGAGAGAGTGCATGTGTGAAACCATGAACCCCGGTCCATTTTTAATCATAAGAAACACTTTTCCAACCACTTTTAAGCATCTTTTACATTCAGCCATTTTAAAATCAGAAAATACAAAAACACTTTTACTTCTTGCATTCACATATAAAAACCCCAAAATACCATCCATCGTCATTACTATCATCCTTGCATACTTATTTACCACCATTGCATATTTATTTACTGTTTTGCATTCATTATCATCTTAATATCATTCTCACACCTTGTGCTTGACAACCACTTGGTGAGGTTGAGGGCACAAAGCAATCTATTTTGTTTGCAGGAAATCTAGAGAAGGACAAGAAGATAAAACCCACACTACTGATTCCTCGAGAGTTCGATATTAAACCCTCGAGTCACCTTCTTGGGGAAAAACTACCACTTCTACATACTCTGCACTTGGAGGCTGAAAGAACATTTGCTATCCCCATGTGTTTTGATGTTGACAACAATACAATCAAGTGCTCTAACTTTACCTAAGATGTGCAGGAAACCAACCCCAAAAGAATCGTCGCGAAAAGTTGAGCCAAATGCCTGTTTTCCCTGTTGGCCGGAAGTACCGGTCCAGGGACCGGTAGTTCCGCTGGGCACTTCCGGTGCCCAGTTCCGGCCCTACTACCGCTTATTTTCCCAGGTACTGGAACCTTGGGAGCCTTCCGAAATTTGGACCGGAAGTAGCAACGGAAGTACCGGTGCACCGGAAGTACCGGTGACCTCAGCGGAACTTCCGGTCGCTACTTCCGGTGGAAATTTCCGAATCAACTTCCGCTTATTTTCTCGAGTACTGGATGTTTGGAGGCTTCCGAATTTTGGACCGGAAGTAGCAACGGAAGTACCGGTGTACCGGAAGTACCGGTGACCTCAGCGGAACTTCCGGTCGCTACTTCCGGTGGAAATTTCCGGAGCCACTTCCGCTTAATTTTTCAGGTACTGGAAGTTTGGGGTCTCACAGTTTTTGGACCGGAAGTAGCCCCGGTACTACCGCGACACCGGAAGTACCGGCCTCCGCCGCGGTACTTCCGGTCATGCGGGATGGAGTTCGCCTGAAAGAAGACCGTGGTCTGAAGGAAGAAGGGCAGGCCGGAAGTACCGGCCCTCCCGGCGGTACTTCCGGTGCTGCGGGACTGAGAGGGAGTTTTACCCCTCCAACGGCCAGAATTCGTGAAGGGGTTTAAATACCCCTTCACCTATCTTTGGAGGGCTAGCTTTGCACACTCTCTCACCTCCATTAATGCCATCAAAGCTCAAAGTCCAAATTCGCAAGATCTCCCAATCCCTCCACCCAAATCCATTGATTCTTGGAGGATTGAAGGAGAAGCCCCGGATCTACAACTCCACCGAGCAGTTTTTCATTTCCCCTTCATTCACTTGAAGGATCTCATTTCTAGGGTTAGCTTTGTGTTGACCTAGCTTGTTGTTCTTATCACTTGTTGTAATTGCTACAGATTGTTGATTTGGGAGCCCCCAATTAAGTTGTGGGTGTGTGCCCCAAGAACGTTGTAAGGGCTCCGGATTCCGCCTTGAAGGACTCCGATAGTGGAAGGTGAACTAGGCCTTTGTGGCGAGGTTCATCGGAGAATAGGGTGAGGCCTTTGTGGCGTTGAGTAGGCCTTCGTGGCGAGCTCACACCCCTCCAACGAGACGTACTCCCTTAACAAGGAGGAACTCGGGAATACACCCTTGTCTCCGCGTGCTTCCTCTCTTGGTTATCTCTTACCTTTACTTGTTTCGTTAATTGCCTAGTTGTTTAGTTTGCTTGTCATATAGATAAATTCACCGTAGTTGCATATCTAGAGAATTTATCTTTTGTGTCAAGCCTAAATTGAAAAAGAATTAAAAATTGGGTAGCACCTATTCACCCCCCCCCCCCCCCCTCTAGGTGCTCATACGATCCCCTTTCAGAGGCTCAACCTATCCCTAATATATTATTTTCCTTTCAGGGTATCAAGAGTACTTGTTGGCGTTGTTGAGGGAGAAGAACACTCTCATCAATCCCGTCATCAGGGATGCTGATAAGTCTCAAACGTATCTATAATTTTTTATTGATCCATGCTAGTTTTGTGATATTGTCACATGCTTTTACTGTCATTTATATCATTTTTATGCATTTTGTCGGACTAACCTATTGACAAGATGCCAAGTGCCAGTTCCCTGTTTCTGCTGTCCTTTTGTTTCAGAAATTTACTTCTGGAAATATTCTCGGAATTGGACCAAAATTTATGGGGATTATTTTTACGCCGAGACGAAGACGGAGTCCGAAGGGCAGCCTCGGAGGCGACCCACAGGGTGCAGGCGGCATCCTACCGCGGGCTAGGGGGACCCGCTGGTGGGACCCGCCCCTACCCGTGGGGCACCTCCTCGGCCCCCTCCGACGCCTATGAATCAGAAATAACCTAAAAACGTCGAGGCGACCATTATTTTCCAGAAACTCGACCCCGACATGCCGTCACCGAAAACCCTAGTTCGGGGTCCAATCTGAAGCTGATCCCGGCACTCTGCTGGAGGGGAGATCGTTCCCGGAGGGCTCTTCATCGTCATGCCCTCCTCCGGGATGATTTGTGAGTAGTCTCACCTTGGACTACGGGTCCATGGCAGTAGCTAGTTGGTAGTCTCTTTCTCTTGTGCTTCATGTCTTATGATCTTGTGAGCTGCCTAACATGATCAAGATTGATTATTGTAATGCTATGTGATGTGTTTGCTGGGATCCGATGGATTATGAAGTTATGTTCAGATTGCGCATGATTCTTATATGAGTAATTTATGTTCTTGCATGCTCTCCGATGTGCGTAGTTACTTTGGTCAAGTGATTGTGTGTACCTCCAAGAGAGGGTATTTATGCTAGATAGTGGGTTCATGCCCCCTTTTGTTCCTGGGCACGAGTGACAGAAACGTCTAAGGGAGAGGGTGTGCTGTTGCTACTAAGGGTAAAACAGCGGTGTTAATGTCTCTTTTGATATTAGTATTACTTACTTCATGCACTTTACTTAATGCAATTGTCTGTTGCTTGCAACTTAATACCGTTGGGTGACAGGCTGGATAGCGATCCCCCGATGGACTTTTTAGACAAAGACGCAGTTGGACTCAACGGTCTTTGTTCCTTGTCGTGATGCCTCCATAAATATTATCATGTCCTTTTTGTCATTGCTAAATTGGGTTTGTGTCATGATCTTGTCAATTGCCTAGCTTTAATTCGTTCACCCATCACATGCATATTTTATTTACTTGAGAGACTCCACTAGTGAACCCATGGCCCCCAGTCCATCTTTTTACATTGTTTACAACCTCATTTACTTGCTTTTAATTATCATTGTTCCTCTGGCCACTTTCATATTTTATCTATTTCATCATACAATTAACCGCTTTGTTTTCTGCGAGACCGGAAAGATTGACAACCTTTCCGCCGTTGGGGGCAAAGTATTTTGGTTGAGTGTGTGCAGGTCCACGTCTGTTGAAGGTCAAGCGCCAGAGATCTTCAACATTCACCTCATTGTTGATTTCAAAGTCCTACTGGTTCGATAAACCTCGGTTCGTTAAATGAGGGAAAACTACTACTAGCTGCAATTCCGCCTTCGCTTGGGGCACCACCCAACTTATTTTAATACAGCAGCAGCATGCTGGCCAAGGAATTGCACGGTTTCGGGCATTTTTTGCCATGAAAGGCAAGAAACTAGTGCCGAATCACCCATTTGAAATCGTGACCCGGGGTAGCAAGGTGAAATGCCTATTTTTGACACGAAGTTGTGAGTTTGAGGGAGTGGGATGCAAGGATGTCGTGGTTTGAGGTAAACATGCAACGGAAAGTGGCAAGAATCGTCCCGGTTAATGTCCGGTGATTCGATGGTAGCCAATGGGATTGTGCATCAAACAACTTGTGGAATGGGTTCAAACATTTTGTGAGTGGTCACATGACCATGTGTGACTGTCATGGTCATTTGTACAATTTTCTAGGCATCCTAGGTGGAATTGAATCGAAATTTTTAGATGCCAAACATGCAATGTTGTTCAAATGAAGTGAGGTTCTTGAAATGCACCATGTTTGCACAAGTTTGAACAATAGCTACTATGTTGTTCCCCTAATTGTAATGTAAAATTTTGAATGTCGCCCAAAAGATATTTTGTTATTTCTCTGAAATTATTTATTTGAATTCACGTTTTCTAGTTTTATCTATTCAAGATGTGTGAATGTTCGTGATTTACTTTTTGTACGTGCTAATGATTTCACATATTGCTAACAAATATTATTTTCCAAATTTATATCATTTTTCTAAATGTTCAAAAAATGAGTCAACAAATAATGACGTTCCCACCAATGTAATTTTCGCCAAAAAATTAAAACCTCCCGCTAAGAGTCTCTACGAACGAAAAGCATCCTTTTAACCTTCCCGCTAAACTCTCTGCATAACCACCCACCACTGCCAATCTAAACGTAATCACCGTGGCTTCAAGGTCGCAATTGGATCTGAGCTCCCTCTTCGTCCTCACGGCGACATGACGGCGTCGACACCGGAGTCAACGGGACGCCAATTCTCTCAGGTTATTCCTCTGCCATCTGCTTTTCGTTCGCAATGATGTGCAGCGTACTGCTCCATTTCTATCCTAGAATTACATGGTGGCGGTGGCGATCCTTGCCACGTTAGGCGCCGGAGCCGTTGCTTCGCCCGCGCTGGCGATAAAGTTGAGGAAAGCGCGGTCTCCATGACGCGCCTCCCGCGTCTGCACTATCTGGCAATTGCACGGGTCGGCAAGAGGAGCGGCATGGGGTAGTTCTCCTTGGTCGGCTACCCCGTGTCAGTGATCTCGCCTTTTCTTCTCTGTTCTCGAAATTGGCTTTCCTGATCTGTTCTTCTGCCTTTTTTCTCTGTTCTTCCTCTGCTACAAGCATAAATCTATGTATGAACGTCACCTCCTCGACCTTGGGTCTAGCTGGAGATCATGTGTGATTTCAGTTTGCCTTGCTGTGCACCATCATAGTGACGATGGAAGAGTCGTTATCCATGTGAAAAATGCCTCTGTCAATTTTCAGCATGCTGTTCCTCTGTTGATAATTTGCAAACATGTTTTTCTTATCGTATATCCAACTGCTAATTAATGAAAAATGCGTACTTCATTTCACAAACTATTCTTTTATTTACATAGCCATCTAACTATTCTTTTATTTCACAACTTTGAATTGACTGATTATTTTGGTGCTCGTTTTTTACTTCCATCTAACTGTAGACGCGTGAGGACATTTGGACACTTAACCTGTACTTTGAAGATGAGGATAAAAAACAAAAAGTTTTGGACGCAACGATGGACAGGACCGACATTTGCTATTATGAATTGATCACTATGATTGAAAGTGTTGGCTTCAGTGCGACCCATGATTTCCTCAACTACAGGGTCAAAAATGGCCATGGAAGAGGACAACTTGTTCCCATCAACCAGGAGTCTGAAGTGGGGAAAATGATGTTCCTGCCCAATGATGAGAAGAGGCTCCACCTGTATGTGTTTAGGGAGAAGCCCAACGTTGATATTGAAACACCAGGGTCTCAGCGTGATGATGAAACTGGATTCACCAGAAACAAGCGAGCGTACACTTTCTCTGGTTATACTTTCATCCCAAATCTCCAACGCACAACACCTTCAACACAGACTTTAATATATATTTTCCTTGTCACATTGTTATGCATGCTTTAACTAATCAACAATTTGGACAAACATGCAGTTAGGGATGCAACAACTAAGGACCAAGATTTGAAGGAAACAGAAGATGCAGATTTCTCCTTGACGAATGGTACACAAGTACATGAATTCTTCATTAGTTTTCTGAATTGTGCACATTCGTAATGCTATGTCCATTTATTGTATACATGTTCAGTAAAGAAATGATTTGTTGCAATGACAAGTATCGAAAGTTTACAAGCTTACAAAAACAAACATGGAAAACACAGATCTGATAATTTCTTTTTGACATTTAGGCTTTCTATAATATTTGCTATAATGCAGAAAAACCTGGATTGCTTAATCAGTTCAAATGGTAACCCTGATACAGGAACTAAAGAACAATCTAACACTCCACTGTCTGAAACTGACACATGTCCCCTTACTGAATGGCCATCCCATGCTCGCCGCTACCGTCCGAAACTATAGGACGGTACTAGCTTTTGTTCACATTTGTGTCCTCATTTCTTACAATATACTACACAGTATATGAATTCTTTGTGTATGTTTTGGGCTGTAGGCGCTGACGGACCCAAGAAGAAAGGGTGAGGTGTAGTAAAAGGTCTTAAAGCATCTAAGAAGCGTTTTGCCAATGGATCTGCAAAGCTAAATGTTGCATTCTCTGATAAATTGGGTGGTGCAGTAGGAATGAACTATAGTTAGTTCAAGGATGACGTTGTCATCATAATGAAAAGAAAGTTACCAATTATTGGAGTAAGGAGGTGGTCGGACATTCATCCTGACACCCATGAACTCATAGCTGCAGATATGTTGGTGTGTACAACCTTTCTCACATTTGTTGTCTTATTTTTTCGTCCATAATGCACTACTAAAGTCTATCCATTTGTTGTACGTATTAGGCCAGATATGATTTGGAAGATAGACCAGAAACAGCAGAAAAAATTTCTAAAAATTGCGAAAGAGCGATACAGAGGCTGGCGAGCATCTCTAAGCGCCACTTACCAAGCATACAAAACAGATGATGCTAGACTGTCAAATGTACCAGAAGATTTACAACCGGAAAAGTGGGAATGGATGATTGAGTACTTTGGCACTGATAAAAAATTTCAGGTTATCTCTATGCTCACAGTTTGTGAATTTTGTACTATCATGAAATGGCTTGTCTGAATCTTTTTTTTGTTATCACTGAATGTGTAGCAACTCGGATAACCGTAAGAAACAGAAGACAAGACACACAACTGGATCAAAATCGTACTCTCAACTAAGTTTTGAGAATGTATGAGCCTACTCACTATGTATGCTTCGCTGCTCACTGTGCTTTAATGTTTCTAGCATCTCATTGTTGCACTACTTGCAGAGAAATTCGGAAACTGGAGAAGAGCCAGACTATATTGCTCTCTGGGAAATTACCCACACTAAGAATGGAACATGGACTACCGAAGAGTCCAAGAAAGTTTACGTGAGTATACTGACTTAGAAGCTACTCTAAACTTATTTAATGTTGTTCATCGTGGATGGTTCTTCATCTGATGGGAGTGTTTTTTTCGCAATTAGGAAAAAGCATGTCAAGACATTGAAAACGGAGAAAAGGAAACTGAAGGTCCAGTTACAAGTGAACAAAGAATCAATATTTTCCAGACTGCATATAAAGAAATGGTGAAATGCAAGTCATCGCAGCCTCATGGGTTTGGATACATGGCCAAACTACCAACTAGTTCTGAAAGGATTAAGTTCCAGGTTGAAGAGCAAGCTCGTGCTACGGCAGAGACCCAAAAGGTAAACTCTGTGCTCAGCCAGCAGGTCACTGAATTAGAAAAGAAGTTACAAGCTGAACGTGAAAGCACGGATGAGAGGATTAATTTAGAGCGTGCTGAGAGGGAAAACCTTGAGGAGATGTTAAAGGAAGAGCGTGCTCAAAGAGAAAGAATGATGGAATTGGAGCGAACCTCAAGATAGGAATTTGAGAAGAACTTGATGACACGGTTTCAGTTACAGTTTCAGTCACAGTTTCAAGAGTTCTCCAAACAAATGGAAAAACAGAAGGTGCATGCACTTCAGGTGATGATAGTCATATGCTTGCAAACTTGTAAGATTTAGTTGTTTACTTACATTGCTAACAGTGCACTTCTTTTTTGCAGATGCCTAAGAAGGCAAACAGAAAGGAAATATTAATCCAAACCTGCAAACACCACTTGTACAGAGCCCTTCTGAAAGAATATATCCTCCGCACAACACGTTACAGGGTCCTCGAATGTTTAAAACATTGGTAAGTCACAAACTTGTACAAATTGGTACTAGTACGTACTGTTTTTGCTTCACCCACACTATAGCCTTGTTGCACCCACACTATAGCCTTGCTGCAGCTGCTTCTTATGTGACTTCATGTGTTGTTGCTGCGTTGACTCACAACTTAAACAAACAACAGATATGTGCTAGCTAGGAACGTGAACTTAACTTTTTTATTCTTGATTGCAGGATGCAAATGTTAATGGAAATGGAAATAAATAGCTGCACTGGATTCTACATCACGTACATTAGGATACCTACGATATATTTGAGTTTCATTTGATCGATATTAGCTATGAGAATTATGATTTGTACGTACGGCTGTGAATATTTTAATTCAATGCCTGTATTTTTGTTTCCCGTATTTTTTTTTTGCTTTATTTTTTTTAACGTGGCAATAGGCTATTACCACGGTAAATGTAGTGTTGCGTCAACTCTCATCGCCACGACTTCTTGCTTTGTTCCCATGTTGTGATAACTGTTTGGCGCCACCAATAAAAGTTTTGTCGAAATAGACTTTCGCCACCAACAGTTTACATCGTTGAAATAGAGAATCGCCACAAAGAATTTTAATTGTTGCACTAGTTTCTCGCTACTAACATTTTGGCTGTTGCGACTACTACTTCTCGCCACCAAACTATTATTTATGAAATAGAATGGCGCCACAAAAAGTTTATGGCTACTACTATTTTGGCCATTGCGATTACTACTTGTCACCACCAAAATAATATTTGTTGGAATAGAGCATCGCCACGAAAAGTTTGCACGTTGCGACTACTATTTGGCGCCACCAAAATAATTTGTGTTGAAATAGATTATCACCACAGAAATTTTTCATTGTCGCAGTACTTTGTCGCTTCAAAAAATTTGACCGTAGCGATAACCAGAAAATTCTTGTTACCACGATTGAATTGTTTGTCACCAATCGTTTTTGCCACGCATATAAGGTTTGTTGGCATAGTTTATTGCCACAAAATTAGACGTCGCAAATAAACTGGACTATTCCAACAAAAGAGCATGCGCCACGAAACACGCCCCGTTGACATAGTGGTCACTCGCCACGGTTCGGTATGTTGCAGTAGATCTATACCCACAAAAAACAACGGTTGGATTAGGTGAGTGCCGCCACGGAAAAACGCGTGGCAATTTCCCGCATGAATGGTTGCAAAAGGCAAATTTATTTGCCACGAATCTTATTCCGCGGAAATAGCCTAATACCACGCGTGTATTCGCAACGACGACCAACGAATGCCATTTTGATGCAACAGGAACATATTGCGACGATTTGGCACTTATTTCCACGATTTTGTTCGTTGCAATAGACCGGATTTCTTGTAGTGTGAGTTTTTCCTTCGGTTTTCATTTGTCCGTGGATGAAGCCATGGTTGTTGCTCTCAATGTTCAAAGAAGAGACTCTCTCCCGGCCACCTTAGCGTCAAGCGCCCCACGGAAAATTCTTAGCAAAATTTAGAATCTAAACAGAGTATATTTAGTTATTTGCTGTAAATAGCTACAACTAGAACTGGAAGACAATGCTTAGCAAAATTTCGAACCTAAACATAAAATATTTATTATAAATAATTATAAATAGAACTAGAAGACAATTCTTAGCATAATTTAGAACCTATACATAGTGTATTTACTTTAAATAACTATGAATATGACCGACAGACAACACTCTGAAAAAATTAGAACCTAAACAAATAACTATAACTAAAACTAGGAGACAATGCTCGATAAATTTAGAACCTAAACATAGTATATTTACAACTAGTGGTGCTAAGAGAAAGTAGAACCTAGTCCTTGCTGGTGGCTACGATGGTATAATAATTAATTGTCAGTGGTCACCCCAAGAAGAAGGTGAATGTCGTAGCAAGCAGCTAATTTCTCTCAGTTAAGAACCAAGGTTATCGAACCAGTAAAACTTTGAAATAAATAGCGAGGTACCTGAAGGCGATCTCTGGCGCTTGATTGTCCTCAAGTGCGGACCTGTACACACTCAACAATTCACTTTGCTCCCAACGGCAGGAAGGTTGTCAATCTTTCTGGTCTGCTAAAAACAAAGAGATTAAATCTTATCGAGGAAAAGAGTAATTTATGAAAATGGACCAGCGAGCAAGCTATGGTGGAAAGAAAGTAAATGAGTTTGTGATCAATGGAAAAAAGATGGACTGTGGGTCATAGGTTCACTAGTGGTGTCTCTCTTGAAGATAAAATGCAAACATGATGGGTAAACAAATTACAGCTGGACAAGTGACATAATTCTGACACAAACTTAATCTAGCTATGCTATAAAGAATTCATTTGTACTATTCATTTAGGCGTCACATCAAATATACATAGACCGTTATCCAACTACATCTATGACTAAAAATCCACCTACAGATTGCTATCCAGCATGTCACCCATTGGTATTAAATTGCAAGCAACATACAATTGCATTAAGCACAGTACATGATGTAAGCAATATTCATGATCACGAAGACATTACGAAGACATAAATGTCACTATTTTACCCCTAGTAGCAACAACACACCCTCGTCCTTACACGTTTCTGTCACTCGAACGCAGGCACGGAGGGGGCATGAACTTACCATCTAGCATAAATACTCCCTCTTAGTTATACAAGCAATCACTTGTCCAAAGTAACCACTAACATCGGAGAACAAGCAAGAGCATAAATAGCACATAAAGATGCCAACAAACACAACATGTAGCATTACATAATATCAATCTCAATCGTATAGGGCATCTCACGAGATCATAGGCATGAAAGCACCAAGAGAGAGAGACACCATACTAGCTACTGCTATGGACCCATAGTCAAAGGGGGACTACTCACACATCATCCCGACGGCACCCATGTCGGTGAAGAAGCCTCCAGGACTAATCTTCCCTCTGGCAGGGTGCCGAGAAGAGCTTAAGAACCCTCCTGAATGAGGGTTGAAGTTTGTGGCGGCTTCGGAAGTGTTTCTGTGGAAAATACTCCTCGCCCCTTTGTTTATAGGGTTTTTAGGATTTTATTGGCGTTGGAGGGGGCCGAGGAGTGCCACGTAGGGTAGGGGCAAGCCCAACTGCGAACCCCTTGCTGGCCGCGGCCCAAGGACACTCTCCAGATGGCCCCTCGGGTCGCCCTCCGGACTCCGGACTCCGTCTTTGTTTCTTTATAAAAAAATAATTCTCGTACATTTTTAGCACACTCCGAGGACTTTTCCCGAAGAGGATTGTCTGAAATACAAAACAACAGAAAACTGGGAACTAACATTGGGCATCTTGTCAATAGGTTAGTACAATAAAATGCCCCAAAATCACAAGTGATGATGATAGAAACATGTAATAATGATAGAAAACAAGCATGGAACAATCAAAAATTATAGATACATTTGACATGTATCACTTGCTAAGCTAAGCTAAATTATAACCTAATATATGGCTTGGGGTCTTACCTTAGGCGAGGTGGGCATGCTTAGAGTCACCCGCGATGAAGCTAGCAGCCTCCTGGGGCAACGCTGACGCCTGCGACCCTTGAACCTCACTAAGGAGGAAAGAGAGAGTTATGGCGGCCTGAAGGTCGGACTCGAACACCGCCTCGTGAACATGTTTGATCTGGTAATCGACGACGGAGAGGAGGACGCCTGCCTCCACAATGGACTCTCACTTATGGCGCAGGTCATCGTTGCGTTCGAACTTGGTGCGGGAGACTAGGCACCTGACCTCGAGCTCCTGATCGTCATCCTCTTTGTTTGTCGACAAGGAGGGCACCGACGAGATCTCAGTCGACGAGGAGGGCGATCGCTAGGCGACAGAGGATTCCCATACGCGGTCTCGAACATTCAATGTAGCGTTGAGCCCATCTGCATGCTGGTCATGCAAGACCAACAACCGTTGGTGCTCAATGCATCGGTGGCAGACGCGAGCGCTCCTTATAGGTGAGCCGGCAAGGGATGCCATCAGAGAGACTAGGATGAGTGCGAGATCGAAGAGAGTGTGTGCTGGCTAGGGTTGGGAGAGAGTGGGATAGAGAGCGACGGGAGTGGGGGGTCTATTATAGGGCCATCTTGCGGGATTTCTGGGCTATTTAGCATTGGTAATGAACATATGGAAAATTCCATTTGCGATTTGAAGTTAACGGCAACGGGTTTTTTATGGAATCGTTGCTAATGTGGTCGGCCCGTCAATGGCCCCAGTACTGGTACCCCTATGGCCACGTGCAATTTCTTTTAACCATTGGGCTTTCTCGCTACTGTTTCCATAGGGGGTGTCTTTGGTGTCGTTCTGTACTAGTATCTCCTGGTACTGTAATGCCCCGACCCCGGAATTATACAGAGAGGCTATGTAATTGGCACAACCATCAATGTATAACACAAAGATCGAGACTTGTGGAACAGAACTGGCACAAAGCATGACTCTACGACACAACACATATAGCAACTCATATAATGAGAAGGATACAAATATTACAAGCAAAAGGATCACAGATCCAACAATTCATCAAGCGGAAGCGAAGTAGCGTTGTCTAATACAACAAGAAGCAAATTATGGCCTAAGAGGCCTACAGATAAACATCACCCAAGCCAGCTTGTTCCACGGTCCCAAGCTGCCACCTGGGAACCCCTGACTAGTAGTCGACGTCAACGAAGAACCCACCTAGTTGCTCGGTGTCGTCCTCCTCTGAAATACAAAATCATAGAGGCAGCAAAGAGAGACTGAGTACGATGTACTCGCAAGTTTAGTAGGGCGATATAGGTCCAATGACTGACGGAGGTTCTAAAGCTTTATATGTAGTTCTTTTGCATAAGGCTAATTTTAATAAACCGAAATATAGATGGACACATGCATTCGTCTACTCAGAATATTTTTATAAAGGGGTAAGAGGGTAAACCTTTCTCCTTCGGTTCTCATCGAACCTACAAAGTAACCATCACCACTCATCTCACACAAAGGCACTCCCTCGACTCACCCTCGAGGAAATGAACCTTTATCTCAAATTGATTAATGCAACCTTTAGCTGCCATATCAATTAGGTTAAAGTTATCTATGAGCTAATCCGCCTTTCCCAAGAGTTTGTCCATAACCGTGGACACGGCTTTTCGAAAGATTAAACCCTGCAGGGGTGTACTAATTTACCCATCGGTACCGTCCGGCTCACCTAGTTGGCCCTCTTTTCCACCCACACAACTCACGCGCAAATGGAAATAGCAAACTAAGGACCCTTGACAAGCCCCTCACAACTTATTCGGTCAAAGGGGGTTCCATATGCCCCCACCTCCGGAAGCACGCTCGTTTTCTTGGTTCTAGCTAAAAGCACTCTCAGCCTAGGCGGCAAGAATGAGGCAAAACCACCCTCCCCGAGGGCAACTCATCCAGCCTTTAGCAATTTAATTAAGCATCACATATATCCACCATGCCCGAATCATTCCATCAACATCAACAAGTATGGAATTCAATAACGGACATAACTAGTATCTCAACTGAGCATTTCTAAGCATGGCTAAGCATATACCAATAATTATATTTGTATCCGGCCAACACATAAACACTAGGGTTCATAGGTAGGGATACATGTGATTGGCTCGGGGAAGACATGCACTCATAGGATATTCTAGTAATTACCAAAAGACATTTGAACCGCATGCAATATTATGGTGGATAAAGTAATTTGATAAAAGCATAGGATGCTAGATGCCAAGAAGGTTAGGTTATCTCTTGCCTTGCTGCCCGGTCGTGAAGTACTGCTCGTCGGGGTAGTTATCGGTAACCTCGACTCCGGAATCTATCGATACCCAAGAGAGATACAAAGAACACATGAATCCCACGAACTCAAGATGCAATGCTCAATCACATGATGACATGTCCAATTGATGCAACCATATTATTATATAAATTAAAAGCAAATTTAAATGAGGGGCCAAATAATTAGTGCAATTATTTGGAACCAACCCCATATTTATCTTAATGACCACATCCTTCATAAATTATCAAATTATTATGGAAGTGGCTCAAATGCTTGAACATTACATGAAATGGTTAGGGTTTGTCATTCCGATCAATTTGGTATTTTATTTGTAATTTTCGGAGCACCGATGAATAATTGACAAATTAATTAAATAAATGAATTTAATTCATTTAATCAAGCTATGAATAACATTAAATAAAAGTTTGTGATCATGACATGATAAGTGTATGGTTTGATGGCATTTGACAAGTTGATCACTTTGATATTTAACTAGCAAAAATGCCCGTGCGTTGCGACGGGAGAGAAAAATCTATGCCGCTAAGATGCACATATCACGACATGTCACAGAAACCAGCTAGCTGTAGCATGTCTCCACTCCATCATTTGCCCGCCCCTTCGACTACCCGCTATACGTGCCAACACAAGCACACACCGCCATCGCCGCCTTACCCCATTTTGCGAAAGCCTAGGTCGCGAATTAGGAACCTCTAGCCACGCGTTAAGCTTCTATCCATGACTGTGCCGTCCACACTGAATTTAAAAAGTTGGGTAGAGGAGCCATCATTTTCACATACTTGCACCTCTTCCTTGATTGGTCATAGTCATTTGCATGGTTGCAAAGGGAGCGCCTTGAAGTGAAATAAGAATGATACAGTTTAAAAGTTCGTAATCAAGTTGATCTATAATTAATTAATTAGCACCAATGCACAATGGTTCTATCTATAATGAAGTTGGTCGTCACTATCTTGCGGGCGTTCTAGAGCTTCATTTGGACAAATAGATTTGATAGAAGAAAGAATATTAACATATGTTTGCATAATCAACATTAAACCAAATTGAGCTATAGATGGACGGCCTCCCATGACGAACTCCATCATCATGATGCATCTCGTTCTACAGTTCACCCTTCATAGTCAAACGTATGCTGTACATAATGCACGTCTAGAGCTTGACCAGAAACAAGATGAGAATACAGGAGGCACCCATGACCATGTATAGCACGTCAATTGATATGACCAGGACAGAGTAGCTTGTTTCTAATTCACCTTGTCTTCGCTTCAAAAAAAGTTCACCTTGTCTTGCTCGTGTGACCGCTGCTATAGATATTCTCGATCAGATATTGATCGATCTGGGCAAAGGAAGAGAGGTAGTTGCTGTTTGAATTGGTGACAAGTGCAGGTTTTCGTTTCTCCTCAAACGACCTATCGATTCTCGCCTCGTCGGTACGTACTTGAGTAGACAGATGGAATCCGACTTGGAGTCAAAGTGGGATCGATCCTTTCAGAACGTTGACGTACAGAAGCGAGAGACGCGTGGGAAGTGGAGGGATGCAAGGCACGCGATCTACGTGAACGGACGAAATGACTGAAACGTCAGCAACGGCCGCATCTAGCCCATCTGCGGCAGCGTAACGTGGGCCGGCCCACCTCATTGCGTCCCAGCTGGGGACGACGCTAGGTTTTCCTAGCGCGTCGGGTGAGTGGCGGCGGCGCCACCGCGGCTGCGTCGACGGCCAGCTTGACCGGGCGGCGGGGCACGTGGTGCCAGGGGGCGGGGAATGGCGGCGGGCGTTCCTGTCAGCAAGGCCGTGTGCGCGCGGGGCGGCGGAGTCGCGTCGAGCACGCACGGCGAGCGCGGACGCGACGAACACGGGCGGCGTCCGGCTATGTGCACGGAGGGCGGCAGCGACCCTCGGGCAGAGCAGCAGCCACCAGGGCCAGCAGCGAGGCGCGGACGTGTGCGGGCGCAGACGGCGAGCACGAGCACGGCGCGAGACGAAGGAGCAGCGCGCGCGGGCACGGGACGGACACGACGCGAGACGACGGAGCCGCGGCGAGCGCGGACGCGCGCGGGCGGCCGTGCGGCAAGGAATCGTTCGTTCGGTAGAGTCATGAAAGCAGAATCGAAGCGGTACGATGTAAATTGCCCCTAATAAGGATTTTAGTGGGAGGGTAAAACTGTAAAAACTATGATGGACCGACCAAACCGACCAAAGAAGGCTTATTGCTTTTATTATTAGGTATAGATTCTCTCTCTTTATTTCTGCTCAACAAACTCAATAAGAACTATCGAAACATTTCTGAAGTATATATTGCTCCACCCTAGCTATAGTACCACCACGCCTGAATTACAACTTTAAGATTCATGGGAAAAGTTGTAAAAAAAGCATGCATAACATGGACACCACATATTTCAGTCATGTCAAAAAGTAATTACCAAATTCAAAATAGAGCCCCATTTACCTAAATTGTCAAATCTATAATTGACGGTGATTGTGGATTGAATAGCCCATTATAAAAACATTTGACATGTATCATCTATATTTATCAAGTTGTATCTTGGATTTGGAGTTGAAAGCTACATAGATATAATAGTATTTTTGTGTTTTTTTTCTATAACACTACAACAGCACCACACGTTTAAAGACCATGGTTGAGGTTATGCGGTACTTAAAAGGCAACATCAATAAATGCGTCGTGCAACGCGCATCCGTGGCGCTTTTTTTGCTCGATAGATAGATAGATAAGCGCCCCATGATCTATTCAATGACATTTAGATCTTGCACCTTGATAGATTAAAGTCGGAGAAAATAATTTGGTGCCATGAACAAATTAGGTCGGCGTGGCTAATATTTTGCGATGTTAGGTTATATATTTTCACAATATATAACTTAATTATAATCAAATCTAAATATAATTTATTTATTCAATGACGGCCAAATTGTAATTTTATTTAATTACGATATAAAATTATATTTCAATAAGATACAAAATTCCATTGCATTATAGGATAACGACTTCTATACATGATTCATTCCTTACATAAAGCTAGTATGATTCTTTGACATTAAGATCGAAGTGCTAATAACTCTGACTTTTTAATAAAAAAATAGGCCCTTGAGACCCTCTATTTTAGCAAATCGAGATCCAAAAAACCTTTTGTGCAAAATGTGCCCCCTAATTAGGAAAAAATCACATAGTTGTTGTCGAAGTGATGATTGGTAATAGTAGAGTTGGGTGGTGCCCCAAGCGAAGGCGTGGATGTAGCAAGTACTAGTTTTCCCTCAGTGAAGAACCAAGGTTTAATCGAACCAGTAGGACTTTATAATCAACAACGAGATGCACGTCAACGATCTCTGGCGCTTAAACGTCGACGAACGTGGACCAGGACACTGATTGCGGATGATGATAGCGTTGGGAAGTGCCCCAAGCGAAGGCGTCGATGTAGTAAGTAGCAGTTTCCCCTCGCTAACGAACCGATGTTTATCGAACCAGTAGGACTTTGAAATCAACAAAGAGGTGAACGTTGACGATCTCTGGCACTTAATCGTCAATGAACGTGGACCTACACACACTCAAACAATTACTTTGTCCCCAACGGTGGAAAGGTTGCCAATCGTTTCGGTCTGCTGAAAACAAAGTGGTTAAACGTATAGTGTAGTGAATGAAATTATGGAAACGGACCAGAGGAGTAATGATGATGAAAAACAAGTAAATGAGGTTGTAAACAATGTAAAAAATGGACCGGGGGTCATGGGTTCACTACTAAAGTATCTCAAATAGATAAAACACTCATATGATGGGTAAACAAATTACAGATAGGCAATTGACAAGATTATGACACAAACTAGCCGCCAACAGTCCGGCCGCTGGCCTCTCTCCTCCGCCGCCCGTCCCCTCCCCTACCCCTCCCCTCCGCTCCCATGCCGTCCCCCGAGGCGGTACCGGGGCGAGACCCTCGTCGCCCAAAGAACTTCGCTCGGAGTTCTCCCTTACCGCCGCTGCCGCCAGTGAGGGCTGCGGTGGCGGCGGGCCCAACACCTATGTTGCGAGCGGCGGCGGCTCCTATGGTGCTGGCGGGCATCGTTGCGGCGGAGCACTGGTGGCGTTCGGGGACGGCACCGTTGATCTTCTGCGAGCGGGATCGGGGCGGCGACCCCGGTCTGCGGTGGCTCTCTCTCGGGCACAACGTCTATCCCATGGACGTCCTGCGCGTGAGGTGGGGCAGCGGTTGTAGGTACTAGGCTTCCGCCTAGACCCATCATCGGTGCGGTCGTCGGTCGCCCAGAGGTGCGTGGGGAGGCGGCACGGTGCTCGCGTTCGGCCTTCCTGTTACCAGCGGGACGACGCGCGCGCGTGGGTCTTCGTTGTCGTGCCTCCTCTTCCGCCGGAGGGGGTCGGCCGGCGTGCGGCGGCGTGTGGGCCTACCGATCTGCCCAATAAAAGGCGGTGGTCCTAGGGTTCCTCTTGTGTCAAGATGAAGATCTGCCTGTCGCATGTCCTCCTTGATCTGGCCGGAGTGTCGGGTTTCGGAAGGCTCCGCCGGTGATCTACTATGAGTGTTTATGCCTAGAGATTACTGGATCGGGTGGGATTCGATCGTGCCCACGATTCTCCGTTAAGGAGCAAGCGGTATGAAGCTTTGCTATCTGTTGCCATCTTGGATGAAGTCAGAAGCGGAGAATGTCATGAAAGCTGAGATCGGAGGACTAGGAACGGTGATTTGACTCTTGGTGGCGATGAGGAACTTGCTTGGAGCTTCAGGACTCGTATGCAGCGGAATGGAAGTGGGGGCAACAGCACAGGTGAAGTTCAAAGTTCTACCTTTCAGGGTGAAAATCCAAGGTCTGGCCTTAATTGGTTGTACCTGGCAATGACCTTGTTGAAGACATTGTTTTGAGAGTGGGGACTATCTCCAAGGTGAAAACCCAAGATTTTGATCGGGCAATGACGGTGCTTGTACACTTTTTCCTTCATGAAGGCGTTGCTTTTGGAGAGATTGGACATCAGGTGTTGTTTTGGTGGTGGTTGTGCTGCTGCTATAAGGACTGCAACTCCGTAGCGGGACTTTTCTTTTTTATGTCTTCTTTTTATTGTCTTTCGGCTGTGTGCATCTGTAATACCTTCGGTTATTACGTTGTTGCAGAGGCTGGGTGTAATTGGTATCTTCTTGATATTAATATATACTCTTTATCTAAAAAAAACTTAATCTAGCTATGACAAAATATTTATGTAGGAATCACGACAAAGAACAAAGACCGTTGAATCCAACTGCATCTTTGTCTAAAAAGTCCACCGTGGGATCGCTATCCAGCCTGTCACCCATCGGTATTAAGTTGCAAGCAACAGACATTTGCATTAAGTAAAGCGCATGAAGTAAGCAATATTAAACATTAAAATAGAGTTTAACACCGTTGTTTTACCCTTAGTAGCAACAGCACACCCTCGCCCTTAGACGTTTCTGTCACTCGTGCCTAGGAACAAAAGGGGGCATGAACCCACTATCTAGCATAAATACTCCCTCTTGGAGACATACATAATTACTTGGCCAAAGCAACTACACACATCGAAGAGCATGCAAGAACACAAATGACATATAAGAATCATACACAATCTGATCATAACTTCATAATCCATCGGATCCCAGCAAACACATCACATAGCATTACAATAGTTGATCTTGATCATGTTAGGCAGCTCCCAAGATCATAATACATGAATCACAAGGGTGAGAGACTACCATCTAGCTACTGCCATGGACCCATGGTCCGAGGTGGAACTACTCACAAATCATCCCGGAGGAAGGCATGGCGATGAAGAGCCCTCCGGGATCGATCTCCCCTCCGGCAGGGTGCCGGGATCAGTTTCAGAATCACCCCCGAACTAGGGTTTATGGTGGTGGCGGCTCGGGGTGACTTCTGTGGTAAATAATGGCAGCCCCGACGTTTTTAGGTCACGAGGCAATTTATAGGCATCGAGGGGGGGGGGGCGAGGAGGCGCCCCAGGAGCAGGGGTGGGTCCCACCCATGGGGTGGGCCCATGCCGCGGCTGCTGGCCGCCCATGCCCTGTGGATGGCTCCCCAGGTCGCCCTCTGGTCCTTAGGTGTTTTCTGGCGAATAAAAATTCCCCGTAAATTTCCAGCGCATTACGAGAATATTTTCTGTGGCAGATTTTCTGAAATACAAAAACAGCAAAAACAGGAAACTAGCACTTGGCATCTTGTCAATAGGTTAGTCCGAAAAAATGCATAAAAATGATGTAATATGATATTACAAACATGTGACAACATCACAAAACTAGCATGGAACAATAAAAAATTATAGATACGTTTGGCACGTATCAGCATCCCCAAGCTTAACTCCTACTCGTCCTCAAGTAGGTAAGTGATAAAAAATTTGATGAGACATGCAACCAACACAATCTTGATCAAGAAAGTAATGTAAAGCATAGGATATGAATGAAATTATCCAAAACAATTGTCTATAGTTGATAGCAAGAAAGCAACGAATAACCAAGTTGAATTATCTAAGCAAAAACCTTTTATGAATAGTACGTTAGAGACATGAAAGCAATTAGATCAACATATTTGATAATTGTTAAAGGTAATGGTTGCTTGTCAAAAGTGTTTGAGAATCAACACAAAGGAAGATGCAAGTTTTAGCAAAAGCTTCAACTTTCAACGTCTCATCTCATGGATAAAGTCAATATAAAGAATCATGTTAATCATAATGATATAATATGATCAACTGCACCCAGGGTCAACAAAGTATGTTTGCTTGGTGAAGATACAAGTAAAAGGAAAACTGACTCAACATTAAAGTAAAAGAAAAGCCCTTCGCAGAGGGAAGCAGGGATTAGTCATGTGATAGAGCTTTTTGATTTTTTTAAAAATAGAGATAAAAATAATTTTGAGCGGTGCATGCTTTCGTCAACGATTCTACCATGAAATAGGCCGTAGCACCGCTTTATAAATAAAGCCATAACACGGCCGAACGATACAAGGTAGTGAGGTAGCCCTCTTACACAGAAGATCTTATAGAACTGGCAAACAGAAGTTGCACCGAAAAAACAGCCATGAGGCGAAGGAACAATACAACTACGAAGGCAAACTTGCACACCGAGAGGCCTGGACATGCCACATCAAGTCTGAGGGCACCTGAGCTCCACGGCGACGCCCCCAGGAGGGTAACGGCGCAAAGCGTCATCGCCGCCGAGTCCAATGGACTAGGGTTTTCACCCCGAACTCTGGCACGGGATGGAGCATCTCAACGACGTCCTCAAGAGGAAAACGGCACCTGCGGGTGTCGTCGTCGTCAGTGCCGACGTACAGAGCTTTCACTCGATGACTCCCCCGCGACACAAAGAGGGCCAAGGACACACGTGACAAGACAAGACCTCTATCTTCAGATCTGGACACCGCCGCCGGCCGCGCCCGAGCCACCCGTCGTTGCACCCAATGCCGCCCACACGACCAAAAGACGCAACCAGCACCGCTGCCAAGGTGCTCGCCGGAGAACCACCATGCAGCCTGCCACCCGGGGCCGCCACCCCGGCGTCCATGCTCCTGTCCGTCGCCGTCAGCCCCTAGCTCCTACGGCCCGCAAGTCCAGGATGGGCCCAAAGGAGCGCCGCCAGATCTGAGCCCGCCTTGCCCAGACCCAGCCCATACACCCACGGCAAGAACGGCCGCCGTGCCGCATGGCCACCGCTCCGACGACGTCTCCAGGAGCTGCCGCACCGGCCATACCTGTTCCAGGCCGCTGCAGGCCCACGCCGGCCCGCTACAGCCCGGATCTGGTGCTTCCGTGCGCAGCTCGGCGGAGACACGCTAACCGGAGGGTTGCTCGATGCCGGCCCCCACACCATCCCGTACGCCGGCCGCGCCGCCCAGGGACCGCCGCCTCGCCGAGACAGGAGTTGCACCACCTATGACGCACCGCCGCCGGACGGGAGAGCCCCATTATGGCGGATATCAATAAGTTGGGTGGTGCCCCAAGCGAAGGCGGAATTGTAGCTAGTAGCAGTTTTCCCTCAATTAAAGAACCGAAGTTTATCGAACCAGTAAAACTTTGAAATCAACAACGAGGTGAATGTTGAAGATCTCTGGCGCTTAACCTTCAACAGACGTGGACCTGCACACACTCAACCAAAATACTTTGCCCCCAACGGCGGAGAGGTTGTCAATCTCTCCGGTCTCGCAGAACACAAAGCGGTTAATTGTATGATGAAATAGATAAAATATGAAAAGTAACCAGAGGAGTAATTATGATGAAAAGCAAGTAAATGTGGTTGAAAACAATGTAAAAAGATGGACCGGGGGCCATGGGTTCACTAGTGGAGTCTCTCAAGTAAATAAAATGTGCATGTGATGGGTGAATGAATTATAGCTAGACAACTGATAAGATCATGACACAAACCCAATTTAGCTATGACAAAAAGGACATGATAATATTTATGGAGGCATCACGACAAGGAACAAAGACCGTTGAGTCCAACTGCGTCTTTGTCTAAATAGTCCACCGTGGGATCGCTATCCAGCCTGTCACCCAACGGTATTAAGTTGCAAGCAACAGAAAATTGCATTAAGTAAAGTGCATGAAGTAAGCAATACTAATATCAAAATAGACATTAACACCGTTGTTTTACCCTTAGTAGCAACGCACACCCTCGCCCTTAGACGTTTCTGTCACTCGTGCACAGGAACAAAAGGGGGCATGAACCCACTATCTAGAATAATACCCTCTCTTGGAGATATACACAATCACTTGACCAAAGTAACTATGCACATTGGAGAGCATGCAAGAACATAAATGTAGCGCCCCGACCCCAGAACTATACAATGAAGCTTTGTGCAACCGGTCATGCTACACAATCGAAGGTTACTGGGTTTACCAATCCCAGGCCAAAACCTTTGGTGGGCGTGCTCGGAATGGATCATCGGCACGCAACACTTCGATCATGCCATAAGCTCATACATAGCTATCATGTATAGTAGAGAGATCAAGACTTGTGGAACAACTGGCACAGACTCTACGACACAAAGATTCATATAGCAACTCATATATGAGAAAGATACAAATATTACACACAAAAGGGGTCACAGACCCATCAGTTCATCATGCGGAAGCGAAGTAGTGTTGTCTAGTACAACAAGATCCAAATATATGGCCTAAGAGGCCTACACATAAACAATCCCAGCCAGCTTTTTCCACGGTCCCAAGCTGCCACCCGGGAACACTGAACTACTCGTCGACGTCCACGAAGAACCCACCTGTGTGCTCGGTGTCATCCTCCTCTGAAACAAATTAATAGGCAGCAAAGAGAGACTGAGTACGATGTACTCGCAAGTTTAGTAGGGCGATATAGGCCCAATGCTGACGGAGGCTCTGAAGCTATATGTAGCTATTTTGCATAAAGCTAGATTTTCTTTTCAAAAGATATAAAAGACCCATGGCATCGACTACTCAGAATATTTTCTGAAAAAGGGATAAGAGAGTAACTTTTTCCTTCGGTTCTCATCGAACCAAATAGTACCAAGAATCATCTCTCATCTCCACCAAAGGCACTCCCTCGAATCACCCTTGAGGAAATGAACCTTTTAAACACAAGTTGGAGTGCAACCTTTACCTGCCAAATTTTAATTGATTAGGTTATACTTTTCTATGAGCTAATCCGCCTTTCCCAAGATTTGTCCATAACCGCGGACAGGGCTTTTCAAAAAGATTAACCCTGCAGGGGTGTACTAATTTACCCATCGGTACCGTCCGGCTCACCTGATTGGCCCTCTTCCGGGGAAGGCCGGCGAGTGGACGCGGTTAGACCTTTACATTGCATGAGGCTTACTCAAGGACGATCAGTGTGCCGAAGGATAGGTTCAGCGCTCCAACGCCCTGCCCCGCGGCCACGTCCTAAACATCACCGTCCTCATCGTTTCTTTTTCCACGCACACACTCACACGCAAATGGAAATAGCAAACTAGAGGACCCTTGACAAGCCCCTCACAACTTATTCGGTCACAGGGGATTCCATATGTCCCCACCTTTGGAAGCACGCTCGGTTCTTGGTTCTAGCTAAAAGCACGCTCAGCCTAGGTGGCAAGAATGAGGCAAAACACCATCCCCGGATGGCAACTCATCCAGGCCTTTAAACAATTTAATTAAGTACACTAGCATCCTCCACATGTCCGAACATTCCATCCATTTCATAAATCATGGAAATAAATAACGGACAGCTAAGCATTATACTAAGCATGGCTAAACATAGCTAAGCATTTGACTACAACAATAACATAATTTATCTCCGGCAAGCACATAAGACCTAGGGTTCATAGGAGGGGATATATGTATTGGTTCGGGGAAAAACATGCATTCATAGGATACTCTACATCTTGATCAAAATTGTCATTGGAATCGCATGCAATATTATGGTGGCTAAAATAAGTTTATAAAGAAATAGGATGCTAGATGCCAAGAAGGTTAGGTTATCTCTTGCCTTGCTGTCGAGGCGTGTAGTACGGCTCGTCGGGGTACATAGGGTTAACCTCCACTCCGGAATCTATCGATACCCAAGCAAGAATAGAAGAACAAAATAAATCACACGAAGACAAGGTGCAATGCACAATCACATGATGACATGACAAGATTATGCAAAGATATCATCATATAATTTAAATAGCAGAATTAAATGGAGAGCCAAATAATTAGTGCAATTATTCGGAAACAACCCCATATTTAACTTAATGACCACATTGTTCATACTTTTATTAATTTACTCAAGTGGTTTAAATATGCATGAACATGACATGATGGATAGGGTTTGTTCTTCCGATCATTTTGGTATCTTATTTGTAAATTTTCAATTATCGATGATTAAATAGTGAATTAAATAATTAATTGAATTTAATTCGTTTAATCATTTAAAGAATAACATCAAATAAATATTTGTGATCATGATGTGATATTAGCATGGTTTGATAGCATTTGAAGTGCTGATCACATGGATATTTTATTCATAACTTTTGGGTAAATAATTCTCAAGTTATGATTTTTCCCAAATTTGGTATTATTTATATCATTTTAGGAATTCTTAAATAAAGGTAAAATAATTTACTCAAAAGAGTATGGAAATGTTACCAACAGGTAGGTGATGTTTTTCTGATCAATTTGGTATGTCATTTGCTAAATTTGAGCCAATATTTAAATAGTTAGCATTTTATTTAATTTATTTTAAAATAACTGTTTTTACTGTTTGGGCCGGCCCACAGATCGGCCCAGGCCGGTTTCCAGGCCGGGCTGGTGTCTGAGGTGACCGGCCTACTGGCCGGCCCAGGCCGGTGCCAGGCCGGGCACAGACCCGAGTCAGCCGGCCTCCCGGCCGGCCCAGACCGGAGCCCAGGCCGGGCATGGGCCTGAGGCTGTCGGCCTCACGGCCGGCCCAGGCCGGTCCCCAGGCCGGGGGCACGGTGGTGAGCGACGCCGGCGGTGAGGTCCGGTGACCGGCGGCGAGAGTAGAAGAGGGGGAAGCGGGAGAAGGCAAAAAGAAACGCGGGCTCACCCTCGTTGCAGGGGAGAACTCGTCGGTGGCGGGGGTGGTCCGAGACGCCGGAATCGAGCCCGGTGAGCGTCGGCCGAGGTTGAAGAAGACGAGGACGCGGGCGTCGGCTCCGGCGACCCCGGCTCGATTTCCTGGCACGGGGATGAAAGTAGGATGCGGTGGAGATGTTTGCCGGCTTCGATTTACTCGGGGAACCCTCTACCGGCGGCAATACGGCGGCGGGCGCGAGCTTGAATTCGGAGGCGATGCGAGCAACAGGAGGGAAGAGGACGAGAGAAGGTGGAGGGGAAAAGGGGGGAATGGGGGCAGGTGAGCGTCTCGAGCGTGTCCTTGACCACAGGGGAGGCACGGCACGTGCGGGAGGCATGGCGCCAGTGCCTCTCGGCACGGTGGCGACAGGTAGGGGAAAGGAAAATTTCAGAAAACCCCCCTATTCATTTGAAAATATTTGCAAACAGGTCCAACAGCAATCTTTAGTGAATTTATTGAATCACTTAAACAATTTTATAAAATCCGCAAAAATTTATGTGACCTCCCCTTGTCAGGTAGAAGCCCCACAAAATTTTGTGCTTCAAATTAAAATGTTTAGAGCAACATTTGTTCACAGGATTTAATTTAGGTCAAATTTGATAATTTCCAAATTGTATTTATTTGAGCACTTAAACAATTCCAAAAATAGTGGAAATATTCATGGAGGCTCTCAGAATAATATTGAAGCACCCCATGATTTTAGTTTGAATTTTTGGAAAGCTTAACTTGGTTTAAAAAATAGAGTTTGTATTGAACAAATTTTGAATTCTCAAATTTATTTCTTTGTTTGACAAGAAATTTCCTTTGACAATTAATTATAAAATATATCCTTGAGCTTCCTGGACAATTTGGAAACTCAAGAACATTTGGTTTTGCCAATTTGAGTATTGTATTTGGTTTGAATTTTTTTGGAAGGATTTGCTTCCCTTTTATTGTTTTCAGTTGTTGCTTTATTAACTTAGCAATTTAAATAAGTATGCCATGATGCAATGCAAAGCAAAAAGTGAAAATTTGGCCCATATTTTAGGGTACCAAACTGGGGCTGTTACAAATCTACCCCCTTACAGGAATCTCGTCCCGAGATTCTAGAGTAGAAGTAGAGAGGAGGGACACATGACTACACGTATCTCCCACGATCTTCTCGATCCCACGAGGATCTTCCTTGTTGCATAACTTAAGATAACCTGCACGACATGTCGAGGCAATGGAAGGCAGAAGATAGCTTAATATTATGGACAAAACGAACTTTGCCCAAAACCATAAGCCATTGAGGAAAAACTAGGAACAGCTTGACCAAACACAGGTCGAGCAGAAGATCGGGCAACCGATCAATTGTTCAAGGCCATGACAATACTTCAAACCACCCCGATGTGTAGACCGTAGAGATTTGAAGCACCGAAAGGAGAAAAGACACCTTTTAAACTCCACGCTTGTGACCTGCAAACGTTTCCATAAGGTTGGAAGCTCTGCCCTAAAGGGACTGAGGAATTGACCCAACGTCCGTGTGATTGGGCAAAACCTTGGGTTCACTGAGGTGGAAAAGATATAGCACTGGTCCACCATTAGATAAAGAGATCACTCCTTATACATGAGCTATTCCTAAGATACAGGGAGTAGGGGGATCGACCGATATATATTTAGCAACTCCGTGGTGATGTTCTCCTTGAGGTTCTAGATATCACACGCATGCTTCGGAATAGCCTTCATTCAATCATCGAGCGAAAGTCGTACTGGACGATAAAGAAGGCTATGAGGGAAAACTCCTAGGGTAAGTTACACATGATCCTCATGGTCAGTGGTTGATGGTAGAGATTTTGTCGGCAGATCTTCTGGTGAGGTGCTTGAACCACAACACCGAAAGTGTCAGGGTTACAAATGGGCCTAGGTCGTGCTCTTGTTAAACACCAAGCATCATTTCTGCTTGAGGTTCCGAGTTGGTTAGGCGTGCGGTCATTTCAGACTTGACATGTCCGAGGAAGGAGTTTGCTAAAGTTAACCGATAATTAGGGTAACTAGATTCTCAAGCTCTGAGCTGCAATGTCAAGCCCCAGAACAAGAGCTAGATTGCGAGTTCCATGGGGTCACCACTACGAAGAGATAAATTGAACCAGCATGTACTCCAATCACTGAAGCACAACCGAGTCCTGATTTGGGAAACACTGGTAAGATGCTGAGGTTTGACAACTTCTTTTTGTTTAGGAACAACTCGGCCCGTGGCATACATGATGTATTTAGAGAACTGGAGGTAACAACCTACCAACTCAACAACAATCCGCACATGCATGACCAACTTGTGAATTAACCCGAGGAGACAAAGTGAACTTCACTTGGATCCACAGCGACAAAAGTCACTGGTTGCGAGAGAAAACTTGCTTTTCAAGGAAAAAGATGTGGTCTTGATCAAAGGTATGCACCTCAACGAATGGACTTGGCAACACAGACAACTCAGCACGATGATATGATTACCAGTCATGCTAAGAGTGCCATCAAGGTCTTTGGATTTCGAAACAATATCAATTGCTAAGAATATCCGATCACCACAACGATATTCATCCTCAACATTCTCGAGCTCGAGTAGCTCAGAGGTAGATGGATAAGGAAGGGCAAGAGCATCACTTCATCAAGTACGTCATGAGACTAAGCACGACCTCTTGATAGAAAAGAGTGTGACACTCCAAGGTGGAACGGGACAAAAGCTAGACAAGCTCTTATTCTACGAATTACAAAACTTTGACCTGGCCGGTAAAATGGACAAGGTACCGGAGTTTGTTTCTCCTGACATCCCGAAGTGGAGTGCCTTGACGAACCACAAGAATGACATGCATCATAACACCCCAATGCACGATAAAACTTGATTGTCCACTGACAGATAGAGGCGGACAACAGATTTAGAGTGAGGAACGGGCTAACAACAATTCCAAGATGTTGCAGAAGCCCTTGTTAGCACTCTTCCGACAATTTGTGCCGAAAGGGTTTTCACGAGTGAGGGTTATTGACGGAACCACAGACATGGATGGAAAAACTCGCTAAGAACAATCCCGTCGTGTTCGGATGGTTCCCTGACAGAGTGTCTAGCTAAAGCTAGGGACAGAGAAGAGCATTGTTGAGCCAGTCAATTACGGCTGCAACCTCGAGTTTGAAGACGAACTTCAAATTGTGCCAACCTGATGTAGGGTTTGAATTAACATCAGGGTTCAACGGAAAAGATCTTGGGTTAAAGATCAGCTTCATGCACCGAGGCCCACAATAGCATAATGCTCACAAGGGTGACAACCCCCATGAATCATTACACCAGAGCCCTAGCACAATCCGGGACCTTCGGTTCAAGATCTTGGACTAAAGCAAAGGAATGTCTTGACGATCCGCGATACTTCCTCTCTTCGGGCTTTAGGATGTGCGGACAAGCAGAGCTAACCGGTAAGCTAAAGGTAGAAGCCAACCCCGTGAACCTAGGTTAGAATTTTGCAGACGATCAGAAACACCGTTAAAAAAATATAGGTAAGATGGCACCGAGATCAGAGTGAATTGGGTAAGAAGTAAAAAGAATCCTAAGATGGTTTTCACAACTCATTTTTAGGTTAAAATAATTTTCACGAACTAGACTCGACATCGACCAATAGAAAGGGTTTCCTACAGGCAGTCCTGCTCTGATACCAACTTGTAGCGCCCCGACCCCAGAACTATACAATAAAGCTTTGTGCAACCAGTCATGCTACACAATCGAAGGTTACTGGGTTTACCAATCCCAGGCCAAAACCTTTGGCAGGCGTGCTCAGAATGGATCATCGGCACGCAACACTTCGATCATGCCATAAGCTCACACATAGCTATCATGTATAGTAGAGAGATCAAGACTTGTGGAACAACTGGCACATCACAGACTGTACGACACAAAGATTCATCTAGCAACTCATATATGAGAAAGATACAAATATTACACACAAAAGGGGTCACAGACCCATCAGTTCATCATGCGGAAGCGAAGTAGTGTTGTCTAGTACAACAAGATCCAAATATATGGCCTAAGAGGCCTACACATAAACAATCCCAGCCAGCTTGTTCCACGGTCCCAAGCTGCCACCTGGGAACCCCGAACTACTCGTCGACGTCCACGAAGAACCCACCTATGTGCTCGGTGTCGTCCTCCTCTGAAACAAATTAATAGGCAGTCAAGAGAGACTGAGTACGACGTACTCGCAAGTTTAGTAGGGTGATATAGGCCCAATGCTGATGGAGGCTCTGAAGCTGTATGTAGCTATTTTGCATAAAGCTAGATTTTCTTTTCAAAAGATATAAAAGACCCATGGCATCGACTACTCAGAATATTTTCTGAAAAAGGGATAAGAGAGTAACTTTTTCCTTCGGTTCTCATCGAACCAAATAGTACCAAGAATCATCTCTCATCTCCACCAAAGGCACTCCCTCGAATCACCCTCGAGGAAATGAACCTTTTAAACACAAGTTGGAGTGCAACCTTTAGCTGCCAAATTTTAATTGATTAGGTTATACTTTTCAATGAGCTAATCCGCCTTTCTCAAGATTTGTCCATAACCACGGACACGGCTTTTTGAAAAGATTAACCCTGCAGGGGTGTACTAATTTACCCATCAGTACCGTCCGGCTCACCTTATTGGCCCTCTTCCGGGGAAGGCCGGCGAGTGGGTGCGGTTAGACCTTTACATTGCATGAGGCTTACTCAAGGACCATCAGTGTGCGGAAGGACAGGTTCAACGCCTCCAACGCCCTGCCCCGCGGCCACGTCCTAAACACCACCGTCCTCATCGTTTCTTTTTCCACCCACACACTCACACGCAAATGGAAATAGCAAACTAGAGTACCCTTGACAAGCCCCTCACAATTTATTCGGTCACAGGGGATTCCATATGTCCCCACCTTTGGAAGCACGCTCGGTTCTTGGTTCTAGCTAAAAGCACTCTCAGCCTAGGCGGCAAGAATGAGGCAAAATACCATCCCCGGATGGCAACTCATCCAGGCCTTTAAACAATTTAATTAAGTACACTAGCATCCTCCACATGTCCGAACATTCCATCCATTTCATAAATCATGGAAATAAATAACGGACAGCTAAGCATTATACTAAGCATGGCTAAACATAGCTAAGCATTTGACTACAACAATAACATAATTTATCTCCGGCAAGCACATAAGACCTAGGGTTCATAGGAGGGGATATATGTATTGGTTCGGGGAAAAACATGCATTCATAGGATACTCTACATCTTGATCAAAATTGTCATTGGAATCGCATGCAATATTATGGTGGCTAAAATAAGTTTATAAAGCAATAGGATGCTAGATGCCAAGAAGGTTAGGTTATCTCTTGCCTTGCTGTCGGGGCGTGTAGTACGGCTCGTCGGGGGTAGATAGGGTTAACCTCCACTCCGGAATCTATCGATACCCAAGCAAGAATAGAAGAACAAAATAAATCACACGAAGACAAGGTGCAATGCACAATCACATGATGACATGACAAGATTATGCAAAGATATCATCATATAATTTAAATAGCAAAATTAAATGGAGAGCCAAATAATTAGTGCAATTATTTGGAAACAACCCCATATTTAACTTAATGACCACATTGTTCATACTTTTATTAATTTACTCAAGTGGTTTAAATATGCATGAACATGACATGAATGGATAGGGTTTGTTCTTCCGATCATTTTGGTATCTTATTTGTAAATTTTCAATTATCGATGATTAAATAGTGAATTAAATAATTAATTGAATTTAATTCGTTTAATCATTTAAAGAATAACATCAAATAAATATTTGTGATCATGATGTGATATTAGCATGGTTTGATAGCATTTGAAGTGCTGATCACATGGATATTTTATTCATAACTTTTGGGTAAATAATTCTCAAGTTATGATTTTTCCCAAATTTGGTATTATTTATATCATTTTAGGAATTCTTAAATAAAGGTAAAATAATTTACTCAAAAGAGTATGGAAATGTTACCAACAGGCAGGTGATGTTTTTCTGATCAATTTGGTATGTCATTTGCTAAATTTGAGCCAATATTTAAATAGTTAGCATTTTATTTAATTTATTTCAAAATAACTGTTTTTACTGTTTGGGCCGGCCCACAGATCGGCCCAGGCCGGTTTCCAGGCCGGGCTGGTGTCTGAGGCGACCGGCCTACTGGCCGGTGCCACGCCGGGCATAGACCCGAGTCAGAGCCCAGACCGGGCATGGGCGTGAGGCTGCCGGCCTCACGGCCGGCCCAGGCCGGGGGCACGGTGGTGAGCGACGCCGACGGTGAGGTCCGGTGACCGTCGGCGAGAGTAGAAGAGGGGGAAGCGGGAGAAGGCAAAAAGAAACGCAGGCTCACCCTCGTTGCAGGGGAGAACTCGTCGGTGGCGGGGGTGGTCCGAGACGCCGGAATCGAGCCCGGCGAGCGTCGGCCGAGGTTGAAGAATACGAGGATGCGGGCGTCGGCTCCGGCGACCTCGGCTCGATTTCCTGGCACGGGGAGGAAAGGAGGATGCGGCGAAGACGTTTGCCACTTCGATTTACTCGGGGAACCCTCTACCGGCGGCAATACGGCGGCGGGCGCGAGCTCGAGCTTGGAGGCGATGCGAGCAACAGGAGGGAAGAGGACGAGAGCAGGTGGAGGGGAAAGGGGGGGAATGGGGGCGGGTGAGCGTCTCGAGCGTGTCCTTGACCACAGGGGAGGCACGGCACGCGAGGGGCAGCGCTGCCACAGCGGCATGGCCTCCCGGCACTGTGGCGACAGGTAGGGGAAAGGAAAATTTCAGAAAGCCCCCTATTCATTTGAAAATATTTGCAAACAGGTCCAACAACAATCTTTAGTGAATTTATTGAATCACTTAAACAATTTTATAAAATCCGCAAAAATTTATGTGACCTCCCCTTGTCAGGTAGAAGCCCCACAAAATTTTGTGCTTCAAATTAAAATGTTTAGAGCAACATTTGTTCACAGGATTTAATTTAGGTCAAATTTGATAATTTCCAAATTGTATTTATTTGGAGCACTTAAACAATTCCAAAAATAGTGGAAATATTCATGGAGGCTCTCAGAATAATATTGAAGGACCCCATGATTTTAGTTTGAATTGTTGGAAAGCTTAACTTGGTTTCAAAAATAGAGTTTGTATTGAACAAATTTTGAATTCTCAAATTTATTTCTTTGTTTGACAAGAAATTTCCTTTGACAATTAATTATAAAATATATCCTTGAGCTTCCTGGACAATTTGGAAACTGAAGAGCATTTGGTTTTGCCAATTTGAGTATTGTATTTGTTTTGAAAATTTTGGGAAGGATTTTTGCTTCCCTTTTATTGTTTTCCAGTTGTTGCTTTATTAACTTAGCAATTTAAATAAGTATGCCATGATGCAATGCAAAGCAAAAAGTGAAAATTTGGCCCAAATTTTAGGGTACCAAACTGGGATGTTACAATAAATTACTCATATAAGAATCATGCACAATCTGAACATAACTTCATAATCCATCGGATCCCAGCAAACACATCACATAGCATTACAATAATCGATCTTGATCATGTTAGGCAGCTCACAAGATCATAAGACATGAAGCACAAGAGAGAGAGACTACCATCTAGCTACTGCCATGGACCCGTAGTCCAAGGTGAGACCATCATCCTGGAGGAAGGCATGTCGATGAAGAGCCCTCCGGGATCGATCTCCCCTCCGGCAGAGTGCCGGGATCAGCTTCAGATTGGACCCCGAACTAGGATTTCGGTGACGGCACGTCGGGGTCGAGTTTCTGGAAAATAATCTCCGCCTTGACGTTTTTAGGTTAATTGTGACTTTATAGGAGTCGGAGGGGGGCCGAGGAGGTGCCCACAGGGCAGGGGCGGGCCCCACCCGCGGGTCCCCCCCCAGGCCACGGCTGGTACCCGCGTGCGCCCTGTGGGACGCCTTCGAGGCTGCCCTTCGGACTCCGTCTTCATCTTGGCATAAAAATAATCCCCGTAAATTTTCGTCCAATTCCGAGAATATTTCCAGAAGTAAATTTCTGAAACAAAAAGACTGCAAAAACAGGGAACTGGCACTGGGCATCTTGTCAATAGGTTAGTCCGGCAAAATGCATAAAAATGATATAAATATCAGTAAAAACACATGACAATATCACAAAACTAGCATGGATCACTCAAAAATTATAGATACGTTTGAGACGTATCAGCATCCCCAAGCTTAACTCCTACTCGTCCTCGAGTAGGTAAGTGATAACAAATAATTTTTGATGAGACATGCTACCAACACAATCTTGATCAAGATAGTAATGCAAAGCACATGAAGTGAATAAGGTGATCCAAAACAATTTTCTATAGTTGACATTAAGCAAACAATGATTAACAAACGCTAGCTAAGAAATGCTAGAAACTTTTCATGAATAAGTGCGTTGGAGACATGGAACCATACATAAGGTTTAGAAAAAAGAATTGCGAATTATGTCTCCAATGTAAAGTATCAATCATTCTTCAAAGCATCTAATTAGTCATTCATGAAAATAGCCAAGCTCAAGTCAGGTGTCCTAATCCATCTACTTCATAAATCAACTGTTTCGAAGTCTACTCAACTAGTGCAAGTAAGAAGTGGCTTTGGCACCATGATGTTATGGCAAAGAGAACAATAATGGAGGTTTGGAAGGTCAAAAAGAAAGGCTCAAACAGTGGAGAAGGTAACCACAAGACAGAAGGAAGTCCCATAGTTGACACTGTATGAGGAGTAGTGATTGCCATGCAACGGATGCACATAGAGCTATAAGTGTATGAAAGCTCTCCAATGGAACTAGTGGGGGTGCATCCAACTTGCTTGCTCATGAAGACCTAGAGCTCACTTGAGTAGACTCATCCTTGGAATATACAAGCCAAGTTCTATAACGTTAATTCCCCACATAGTTATACAAATGAAACATGAAAACTCTCTATAATGAAGTGTAGGTGCTACTAGCACAAGTGTGGAATAAAGGATAGTAGTGCTGCCCCCTCTCTCTTTTATATTTCTCTTCTTTTTTTAATTGTGGCCTCCGTGGCTCTTTTAAATTTTATCTCATTGGTCTCTTTTGGACTCTTTTATGTGGCCACTTTGGAATCTTTTCAATATGCTCACAGTTAGGGGCAACACTCTATTTTTACAAGATGATCATCACACTTTTGGTACTCATAACTCATAAGACTAATACATGATGTATAAAAGAAGATATGCATGATCGAGCGTAGTGTAGAAAAAATGTAGAACATGTGGCAAGCCACGCTGCACACTAACTCAATGATCAAGCAAACTATATGGCAATGAAGAACGACATCAAGTCATAATGTAATGATGGATGTTGCGTGGCAATGTATCTCGGAACGGCTATGGAAATGCCGTGGTAGGTAGGTATGGTGGCTGTTTTGAGGAAGATAGTTGGCTTATGTGTAGGAGAACAGGATGAAGTTCTCCCACAGAGTTGGATGTACTCGCGAAGTATGCACCAATCTCAATGTGAGAGAGGGCATTGCGCAACACCGAAGAGGCTAGCAAAATATGGAAGTGGAAGTGCCAAAAACCAAAACTCAACAATGCATTTCGTATATTGCAAACAACTAGCAGTTTCAATGTTCCACAAATGCTTAGAGACACCCCGAGAGGGATCGTGGCGGCGACACAAGTGCCCCGTTGGCTTCCCCGACCGTTGCAGTAACTACCCACTAGGGACTTATTTTCAACTTAGTAGAATTCATGACACATTAGCATTGTTGACTTAGCTTGTTTAGTTCAGAAAAGTACAGCTCCATGCTTTAATAACACCTCTCCACTAATCAGCTCTAACACCATTAACCAACACATTTTAACCATTAGTTATTTTAGTGCCTCAAAACAATTGAAGAGTATCAAATTATCCACAGTGATCTACAAGACTATGCAAGTTTTTCTATTTCATACTACTGCCACATGCATAGCATTTTTCCGATCTAACACATTAACCAAGCAACCAAAACAACTCTCCAATAAATATAAGTGAAGAACAAGAGAGTTTAACTTAACAACTAGCAGCTCTAAACAAGATAAAAGCTAAAAGCGAGAGCTTACTAGAAAACAGACAGTAACTAAGAATACTCAAAAAGATATAAGCGAAGGAAAGGAGTATTCAAACAAAAAAGCGGAGTGTGTCTCTCTCCCACACAAATAAAGCTAGGATCCAACAAAGATATGACCAGCAAACAAGCAAATAAAACTGAAAGTAAAAATACGCTCCAAGCATAGCACATAATATGTAAAGTGATAAAAACGAAGTTCAACGAAGACGACCTTATGATAGTCGATGAAGATGAGGGGATGCCTTGGGCATCCCCAAGCTTTGACTCTTGATAGTTTTTGATATTCAGAGGGGGTGCCATGGGGGCATCCCCAAGCTTGAGCTTTGATCCATCCTCGATTTCTTCATATTCCTCTCCTTTGGAACTTAAAAACTCACTTCACACAAAACTTCTCATAATTTGACTAGAGGGTTAGTGCACATAAATTAAAACGCACATGTGTTCAACTCATGACAAATTCCAAACCAACTTTATTAGACATTATCTACAGTTTACTAAGCCTCAATGTGGCACTCCAGCCCTAGAGTATCACATATGACGATGGTAAGGAGACAAATGCAAAATAAAAGCAGAATCTGTCAAAATCTGAACAGTCTGTAAAGATCGAATTTTTCGAGGCACTTCTGCAGCTCAAATAAAAAAACATAAACTAAAGAAAGATAGATAAAAGCATCAGGCTTGCTGTTAAAACTTATCAGAAAAAGATAAAATTCTGGCGATTTTAGGATTTTCGTGCAACAGGTGCACATAATCTGTTTTTGGACAGCAACACAATACCTCGCACTTTCAATGCATTAGAGGTTAAACTTGGCACAAAAACTAAAAGAAAAAGATACAATGAAGTTGCTACAGAGATAATAACTTCATTACTCAAGAAAAATAAAAAGCAAACTGAAAGTAAAAGATGGGTTGCCTCCCAACAAGCGCTTTTCTTTAACGCCTTTTAGCTAGGCGCAATGCCAAATGTCAAGTTTTTTCGAAATCCATTGCAACTTTTCCTTCAATAAGCACTTCTTTCTCTTTGAGGGGAAAGGAGAACCTGCCCCTAATGGGAAAACAAAAACGTATGCAGCCCTTTTTAACATCAATAAAAGCTCCCACGGAACGAAGGAAAGATCTTCCAAGAACAATATTAGCTTGAGCCCTTGACTCAAGAACCAAGAAATCAACCAAAGTAGTCTTATGTTTAAAAGTGACAAGGACTTCATTAACTCTTTTATAAATTTTTGAAGAGCTACCATCAGAATGAGAGTGACAAAAAGGGTAATCAAATAAGTCTCCAAAATTCATAGCATCGAAAACCATTTTAGGCATAGTTGACATCATGGAACCAATATCACAATAAGCAAGGAACCTTTGATCATTTATTTCAATAGGGATATATGGTTCCCAATCTCCATTTATTTCAAGGATTTTATAATCTTTAGAGCTCACCTCTATTCCATTTAAATTTAGATTACATAAAATATTTTCTATTTTATCTCATCTGCCATGTATTCCATTAGTTTTCTCATTGGTGGGCAAAACAACTAAGCCTTTTATAATTCTCAGGGATTCTAATTCATCAATTTCAAGAAAGTTTCCTCCAGTAATGACATCCAAAACATGCTTGCATGCATCAGATAGTCCATAATAAAAGCATCTCAGTAAAACACACATAGCAAGCATGGGTTGGATCTTTTGATGTAATTCTGAAATTCTATCCCAAGCATTTTTAAAACTTTCTTCTCCCTTTTGTTTGAAGGTAAAGAACTCGGCTAACAGAGGCATATCAAGGGTGTTAAAGCTAGACATAAAGACAGGATAAAATAGCAGGACAGAATTAAAGACTACACTGATTTTTTTGGCGTTTTTTAAATTTTGAAACAGGAAAATAAACTAAACGAGATATAAAGCAAGCAAGACAAAAACAAAGTAAAGAGATTGAGAGTATGAGACTCCCCTTGCTGTAGCTCCAAAGTCCCCGGCAACGGCGCCAGAAAACTGCTTGATGGCGGATATCGATAAGTTGGGTGGTGCCCCAAGCGAATGCGGAATTGTAGCTAGTAGCAGTTTTCCCTCAATTAAAGAACCGAGGTTTATCGAACCAGTAGGACTTTGAAATCAACAACGAGGTGAATGTTGAAGATCTCTGGCACTTAACCTTCAACAGACGTGGACCTGCACACACTCAACCAAAATACTTTGCCCCCAACGGCGGAGAGGTTGTCAATCTCTCCGGTCTCGCAGAACACAAAGCGGTTAATTGTATGATGAAATAGATAAAATATGAAAAGTGACCAGAGGAGTAATGATGATTAAAAGCAAGTAAATGAGGTTGAAAACAATGTAAAAAGATGGACCGGGAGCCATGGGTTCACTAGTGGAGTCTCTCAAGTAAATAAAATGTGCATGTGATGGGTGAACGAATTACAGCTAGGCAATTGACAAGATCATGACACAAACCCAATTTAGCTATGACAAAAAGGACATGATAATATTTATGGAGGCATCACGACAAGGAACAAAGACTGTTGAGTCTAACTGCGTCTTTGTCTAAATAGTCCACCGTGGGATTGCTATCCAGCCTGTCACCCAACGGTATTAAGTTGCAAGCAACAGGCAATTGCATTAAGTAAAGTGCATGAAGTAAGAAATACTAATATCAAAATAGACATTAACACCGCTATTTTACCCTTAGTAGCAACATCACACCCTCGCCCTTAGACGTTTATGTCACTCGTGCCGAGGAACAAAAGGGGGCATGAACCCACTATCTAGCATAAATACCCTCTCTTGGAGATACACACAATCACTTGGCCAAAGTAACTACGCACATCGGAGAGCACGCAAGAACATAAATTACTCATATAAGAATCATGCACAATCTGAACATAACTTCATAATCCATCGGATCCCAGCAAACACATCACATAACATTACAATAATTGATCTTGATCATGTTAGGCAGCTCACAAGATCATAAGACATGAAGCACAAGAGAGAGAGACTACCATATAGCTACTTCCATGGACCCGTAGTCCAAGGTGAGACTACTCACAAATCATCCCGGAGGAAGGCATGTCGATGAAGAGCCCTCCGGGATCGATCTCCCCTCCGGCAGAGTGCCGGGATCATCTTCAGATTGGACCCCGAACTAGGGTTTTCGGTGACGGCGCGTTGGGGTCGAGTTTCTGGAAAATAATCACCGCCTTGACGTCGAGGCGGCCATTATTTTCCAGAAACTCGACCCCGATGCGCCGTCACCGAAAACCCTAGTTCGGGGTCCAATCTGAAGTTGATCCCGGCACTCTGCCAGAGGGGAGATCGATCCCGGAGGGCTCTTCATCTTCATGCCTTCCTCCGGGATGATTTGTGAGTAGTCTCACCTTGGACTACGGATCCATGGCAGTAGCTAGTTGGTAGTCTCTCTCTCTTGTGCTTCATGTCTTATGATCTTGTGAGCTGCCTAACATGATCAAGATCGATTATTGTAATGCTATGTGATGTGTTTGGTGGGATCCGATTGATTATGAATTTATGTTCAGATTGTGCATGATTCTTATATGAATAATTTATGTTCTTGCATGCTCTCCGATGTGCGTAGTTAGTTTGTCCAAGTGATTGTGTGTATCTCCAAGAGAGGGTATATATGCTAGATAGTGGGTTCATGCCCGCTTTTGTTCCTGGGCACGAGTGACAGAAACGTCTAAGGTAGAGGGTGTGTTGTTGCTACTAAGGGTAAAACAGCGGTGTTAATGTCTATTTTGATATTCTTTTTAGACAAAGACGCAGTTGGACTCAACGGTCTTTGTTCCTTGTTGTGATGCCTACATAAATATTATCATGTCCTTTTTGTCATAGCTAAATTGGGTTTGTGTCATGATCTTGTCAATTGCCTAGCTGTAATTCGTTCACCCATCACATGCATATTTTATTTACTTGAGAGACTCCACTAGTGAACCCATGGCCCCCGGTCCATCTTTTTACATTGTTTACAACCTCATTTACTTGCTATTAATCATCATTCTCCTCTTGTCACTTTTCATATTTCATCTATTTCATCGAACAATTAACCGCTTTGTTTTCTGCGAGACCGGAAAGATTGACAACCTTTCCGCCGTTAGGGGCAAAGTATTTCGGTTGAGTGTGTGAAGGTCCACGTCTGTTGAAGGTCAAGCGCCAGAGATCTTCAACATTCACCTTGTTGTTGATTTCAAAGTCCTACTAGTTCGATAAACCTCGGTTCATTAAACGAGGGAAAACTGCTACTAGCTGCAATTCCGCCTTCGCTTGGGGCACCACCCAACTTATTTTAATACAGCAGAACTTCACATCCCCAAGCTTATGGTCTTCACCATCCTTGGATAGCTCTTGGTGCATCTCCTCTAATCCCTGTGAAAACAATTCAAAACACTGTTTCTCCCATTTCTTTTCTGTGGGGTGACATTAGTAGTGATAGACAAATGAATTGCTTGTTACATAAAATCCTTAAAAAAATCATATGAATGTCCAGAAAGTGTATAATGTTGTATGCCTACTTATAAACTCAATTGGATCAAAAAGATTCAAGTTAAAAGTTCAAAGAATGCATCAAACAAAATGGGACAGAATCTGTCCAGAAAAACAGCAGCAGCAAAACGCATTTTTTACACCACCTAAATATGTCTAAAAATTCTGAAAACATTCATGCTTACAGAGGATGAAAAGTTGCAACTACTGTTCAAATTTCAGCTCATTCGGATCACAGAACATGAATGATAAATCATACCGTGCACAGATTCGTGCTGGAATAAAATCTCCGAATGCAAATAGCAACTTTTTCAAGCCAAAATAGGTAAAACTTGGCACTTTATTAAAAATTCCAGAAACAAAACTAAAAACTAAGTCTCTTGTTACAGCAATAGGACACAAAGAAAATCAAAAATAAAAACAACCGGGTTGCCTCCCGTAAAGCGCTTTCTTTATAGCCATATAGCTAGGCTTCTTACTTGATATTTATGATGGATGAAGCTCATGAGGGAGCTTGAACTTTGGTATGTCCCTCTTCCTTGGGAAGTGTTCCATGCACTTCTTGTGTGGAAACTGAAACTTCACATTCCCTTCTTTTGAATCAATGATAGCACCTGTGGTACGAAGAAAAGGTCTTCCAAGAATAATTGGACTAGAGGTTTTATTCCCCATATCCATGATTAGAAAGTCAACAGGTACAAATGTCATATTCAAACTTTCAAATCCCGCCCAATAATTCTGTGGCGCATCCTTGGCATTGGTGCGCCACAGATTTTTTTTCCCTTTTTGATTTTTTTTATTTTGCTGGGAAAATTCTTCTGTTGGCCATAACTTTTTTTTGGTTTGGAATTTGAGGAATCTGTGAATTGCTGACCTGGTAAACCCGGGTGCCATCGAATCCGAAATTTTCTCTAGTTTTTTTTAAGGTATTATTCGCATTTTTTCGACGTCGTATGCAAAAGTTATGGCCGTTACAAGATTTTTTTTTCATTTGCTGCAAAAAAAGGTCAAAATTCATATTTCAAAATTTCTAGACCTACTAGACACTCATACCTAACTACATCGCAAAGGATTTTATTTATTGAATTTTTTATCATTTTATTTTACCTCCTACAAGACTAAAAAGGCGATCCACGGGGGGGGGGGTGATCAGAATAAAAAAAAACTGTGGCGCACCAACCTTGGTGCGCCACAGAATGTCACCTTTCTGTGGCGCACCAATCCAGGTGCGCCACAGAATTTTTTCCCCAAAATTCACCAGTCCCCCCCAGACGACTTTCTGTGGCGCACCGTGCTTGGTGCGCCACAGAAATGTGACTTTCTGTGGCGCATCGTGCTTGGTGCGCCACAGAAATGTGACTTTCTGTGGCGCACCGTGCTTGGTGCGCCACAGAAACATATTTCTGTGGCGCACGAAAATTGGTGCGCCACAGAATGCAACCTCCCTATAATGCTTTTCCTGGTAGTGTACCTAGCAATCTTTTATTTTAAAACATGATTAGCAATATAAGAACCAAAACCTTCTTGGTTGGAGTTGATGGAAAGATCACTTGCAATTTTTGTAAGATAGATATTAATTCATGCAAGCTACAATTATCTAAGTCAAGTAGTGGTTCCATGACTTCACTAAGCATTTTAACTTCCTCAACTTTTCTTCCTAACTCAATTAACAGAAGAGATTCATCATATTCAGTTTCATTAACTTCTTCTTTTAAACCAACAAGTTGAGACATAAATGGCAACAAATATTCAGGATAGTTCAATAATTCATTAAGAGTTTCCTCCAAAGTAAGAGGAACATTTTCAGTAATATTAATAGAATTCATTCCAACCACAGGTAGTGCTTGTGGTTTCCCTGCAGACATACTCAATAAAGTGGCTTGGTTATCAGCTAGTTTTGAAAGGGTTTTATCTAGTCCTGCAGCTTGGAGTTGTAAGCCTTTAATATCAGAACTAATAGAAGCAACATACTTATTCAACTCTTGTATCATGGTATTATGACTAGCAACTTGTTCCATAAGAATTTTATTAGCCTCAAAATTATCATTACTTGGTGGCATAGGCTTCCATTTATTATCACTAGTATTAGGATATGGAACAAAAGGATGGTTGTTGGGAACATATGGGGTTTTATTATAAGAATAATTATTACCATAGTTCCTAATGAAGTTAACATCAACATTTTCAGGATTATTACCAACTAGTTCTTGCAAAGGGACATTTTCAATATTTTGTTTATTAATGAAAGCAAGAATAATGTCCATTTTAGATGACAAATCATTTGTTTCTTCTATGGAGTTTTACTTTCTTAGATGGATTAGGTGCTCTTTCAGTATTTCATTGAGTATAGTTTTGCAAAATACTTTCTAAGATGTTCTTAGCTTCTACTATAGTTTTTCCCATAAAAGCCCCTCCAGCAGCGGAATCAAGAATATTTCTAGACATGTAATTTAGACCATTGTAGAAAGAGTGTAATATGGTCAATTCGTTGACCCCATGTGATGGACAAGTTCTAAGCATAAGTTTTATCCTATCCCAAGCCATGGCAACATGTTCATTTTCATTTTGCCTAAAAGAAAGAATATTGTTTCTATTTTGCAAAATTTTAACAGGAGGATAATATTTCTTAATGAAAGCTTCTTTTAGATCATCCAAACAATTAATACTATCAGTAGGTAGTGAATGCAACCACTCTTAGCTTTTCCTGTAAGTGAGAATGGAAATAACTTCAGTTTTAGAATATCACTTTCCACATCTTTAAATTTTTGCATGTCACATATTTAAACAAAATCATGAAGATGCATAGAGGCATCCTCCATAGCACTACCGTCAAATTGTTCCCTAGTTATCAAGTTCAACAAACTAGGACTTACTTCATAACTATCAGCTTTTATCTCAGGTGTGGCAATGGGCCTAGCAATAAATTGATCATTTGGAGTGTTTGTGTAGTCACACAACTTAGTTATGTCTCCCATTTTTGCAAGTTTTTATGTGTTTTTAATTTTTAAATGCAAAACTGAAAATAAAATGCCACTAAACAATGCAAACCGAAATAACAAATGCAACACAAAATGCAAAACTAAAAATAAAATATGCAAATCGAGATACAAATATGATATGCAAGACAATAACAAAACAAAATAAAATGCTTTGAAGGTAAAGATGGATAAGATGATGCTCACGTAGGTGCAACCTCCCCAAACTTAGGTGTTTGCACAAGTTGGTGATGAAGTTGACTTGTTGTGAGATACTCCTTCGGACAAATCTTTACAGCAATGATTCCCCGGCAACGGCACCAGAAAACGTCTTTGATGGCCTCGAACTTAGCTTAGGTTGAGACTCCAAGCGCAGAGTGTGTAGTATAGGAAAGACGGTTTCCCCACGAGGGGTGACTCGAGGGTTTAATATCGAACTCTTGGGGAATCAGTAGTGAAAGATTTATCTTCTTATCCTTCTCTTGAAAACCTGCAAAACAAAGTAAATTGTTTTGTGCCCTCAATCTCACCAAGTGGTTGTCAAGCACAAGGTGTGAGAATGATATGAAAAGATAACAAATGCAAACAAGAAATAAATATGCAATGATGATAAATAAATGTGCAAGGATGATGGAAACAATGATGGATGATATTTTTGGGTTTTGTATTGTGAATGCAAGATATAAAAGTATTTTGTATTTTCGGATTTAAATGGCAGAAAATGGAAAATGTTTATAAGTTGTTGAAAAGGTGTTTCTTATGATTAAAAATGGACCGGGGTTCATGGTTTCACAAATGCACTCTCTCTTTAATAAAGTGGTAGATAATGGAACACTAGAATTGACATATGAGATTGCAACAAAAAGGTTTCATGACAAGTTACTAATTATATGGGCATCACGTCCTAACATAGAGATCTTTTGTTTATTAATCTCTCTTATACTCCACCAAGATGTGAACTAAATCTTAGCACCTCAGTAATTAAGATAAATCAGAGTATAGCTTTAAGTCTTATGACATGAAGTTAAATTAAGAACATGCTAGATCTAGTCATGGAGAAGTGGCAATGGTCACACCCACACCTCCGGTAGCATGTTATTTTTCTTTATCCCTAGTGAGGCAACAAAGTAAGGTAAAATACCCAAGTGGATCGCGGAACTTCTTTCACTTTCACCGCACTAGCCACCCCCTCATTACTCCAACTAATGCACACGTTCCCCCACACACGCTCTCATAAAGATGCTTGATCAAAACAAGTAGACAAGAACGGGGTACATAATATGCATCTACTTTCATAACTGAAACAAAACAATTGCAATCTCAAACATATATTAACTCATAAAGAGATCCACCACAAAGGAATTACATAGATGACCGTAATCATGTTCGGCAACTCATACGGTGCTAATTAGTGAAGCTCAAGAGAGAGGAGAGATACATAAGTTACTTCCACAAACCCATAGTCCAGGGGTGGACTACTCCCTCTTCATCATGGAGACGGTGGAGATGTCGTTGGGGGAGATGGAAACCACACCGGCAGCACTCTGCCGGAGTTTTCCCCCTCCAATCTGCAGCTCCAGATCTCTGTTTCGGTGTTTTCTGTGTTTTTGGCCGCCTCCCTTCCGAAGGGCGTCGGGGACTAATTTTATAGTCAGTTTTAGGTCAAGACGAAGCTTCTGGAAGAAAGATCGACGGCAACGGAGCCACGAGGGCCCAGATGAGTGGTCCCATGCGGCCAAGGAATCTGGACGTGTGGGCCACCCTCTTCTGGCCCTCGGGCCTCCGTTTGTTCGCTTCCTTCGCTCCTACGCTTTGTTCCTTCCAAAAACTGATGCTCGTAAATTTTCAGGTCATTTGGACGTCCTTTGGGTCCCTGAAACATCAAAATATAGAAAATAGGGTTTTCTGCCAGTGCAGGGTTAATTCCAGAAAAATAGGAAAACTGTGAAATCTTCCCAAAATCATTATAAAACAGTGATATAACCCTTATATGATGCAAATATGATTGAAATATGGGTATTATAATGCAAAGTTCATGTATGCATTTTACATGCATCACTCTCCAACAAGTATAAGTGAAGAACAAGAGAGTTTAACATCAACAACTAGCAGCTCTAAACAAAATAAAAGCTAAAAGCGAGAGCTTACTAGCAAACAAACAGTAGCTAAGAATACTCAAAAAGATATAAGCGAAGCAAAGGAGTATTCAAACGAAAAAGCGGAGCGTGTCTCTCTCCCACACAAATAGAGCTTGGATCCAACATGAATATGACCAGCAAACAAGCAAAAAAAAACTGAAAGAAAAAAAAAGACGCTCCAAGAATAGCACATAATATGTAAAGTAATAAAAACTTAGTTCAACGAAGACGACCTGATGATAGTCGATGAAGAGGAGGGGATGCCTTGGGCATCCCCAAGCTTAGATGCTTGAGTGTTCTTGATATTCAGAGGGGGTGCCATGGGGGCATCCCCAAGCTTGAGCTCTGATCCATTCTTCAATTTCTTCATCATCCTCTCTTTTGGAACTTAAAAACTCCCTTCACACAAAACTTCTCATAAACTGATTAGAGGGTTAGTGCTCATAAAATAAAATGCACATTAGCTACTGTTTATTAAGCCTCAATGTGGTACTCCTCCAGAGAGTATCACACTTGACAATAATAAAAGAGGCGAATAGAAAATAAAGGCGGAATCTGTCAAAAACTGAAGAGTCTGTAAATATCGAATTTGTAGAAGCACTTCTGTAGCTTAAATCAGAAAACTAAAAACTAAAAAATATAGATAAAAGTATAAGTCTTTCTATAAAAAAATTCCAGAAAAAGATAATGTTCTGTGATTTTTCGGATTTTCCTGCAACACGCGCATAGAATCTGTTTCTGGACAGCAAAACAATACCTCGCACTTTCAATGCATTAGAGACTAAACTTGGAACAAAAAACCAAAAGAAAAAGATACAATGAAGTTGCTACAAAAGCAACAACTCCATGACTCAAGAAAAGCAAAAACAAAACTTAAAGAATAGATGGGTTGCCTCCCAACAAGCGCTTTTCTTTAACGCCTTTTAGCTAGGCACAATGCCAAATATCAAGTGTTTTCAAAATCCATCTCAACTTTTCCTTCAATAAGCATTTATTTATTTTTGAGTGGAAAGGAAAACTTGCCCTTAATGGGAGAGCGAAAGCGTATGCAACCATTTCTAACATCAATGAAACCCCCCACGGAGCGAAGGAAAGATCTTCCAAGAACAATATTAGCTTGAGCTTTTGAATCCAAAACCAAGAAATCAACAATAGTAGTTTTATCTTTCATAAATTTTTGAAGAGCTCCTATCAGAATGAGAGTGATAAAGAGGATAATCAAACAAGTGTCCAAAATTCATAGTATCGTAAACTATCATAGGCATAGTTGACATCATAGAATCAATATCACAATAAGCAAGGAACCTTCTATTATGTACCTCAGTAGGAATATAAGGTTCCCAATCTCCATCTATTTCAAGTACTTGATCATTTTTAGAGCTCTTCTCTATTCCATTTAAATTTAGACCACACAAAATATTTTCTATTTTATCCAATCTAACAAGTATTCCATCAGTTTTCTCATTCATGGGAAAAACAATCAATCCATTTATGATTCTAAGAGACTCCATTTCATCAACTTCAAGAAATTTCCCTCCACCAATGCATGCTTACATGCATCGGAAAGTCCATAGTAAAAGCATCTCAATAAAGCACACATAGCAAGCATGGGTTGGATCTTTTGATGTAATTCTAAAATTTTGTCCCAAGCATTATTTAAACTTTCTCCACCCCTTTGTTTGAAGGTGAAGAACTCAACCAAGAGAGGCATATCAAGAGTGTTAAAGCTAGACATAACGACAAGGCAAAATAACAAGACAGGAATAAAGACTACACTAATTTGTGGGGGTTTTAAAATTTTGAAACAAGAAAATAAACTAAATGAGAAATAAAACAAGCAAGACAAAAGCAAAGTAAATATGAAAAGCAAGTGAATATGACGGACCAGCGAGCAAGTGAATATGAAAAGCAAGTAAACGGAGTGACGGGTAAATAAAATACGCATGTGACGGTAACGGAGCGATCAATGTAAAAACATGGATCGGGGGCCATGGTTTCACTAGTGGTGTCTCTCCAATAAATAAAATACGCATGTGACGGGTAAACAAATTACAGCTAGGCAATTGACAAGATTATGACACAAACTTAATCTAGCTATATCAAAGAGTTCATGGTAATATTCATGTAGGCATCACAACAAATAACAAAGACCGTCATCCAACTGCTTCTTTGTCTAAAAAGTCCACCTAGGGATCGCTATCCAGACTGTCACCCATCGGTATTAAGTTGCAAGCAACAGATATTTGCATTAAGTAAAGTGTATGATGTAAGCAATATTTATAATCATGTAGACATAAACACCGCTGTTTTACCCCTAGTCGCAACAACATACCTTCGTCCTTAGACGTTTCTGTCACTCGTGCCCAGGCACAAGAGGGGGCATGAACCAACTATCTAGTATAAATACTCTCTCTTGGAGATACAAGAAATTACTTGGCCAAAGTAACTACGTACATCGGAGAGCATGCAAGAACATAAATTAACATATAAGAACTATGCACAATCTGATCATAACTTCATAATCCATCGAATCCCAACAAACACATCATATAGCATTGCAATTGTCGATCTTGATCATGTTAGGCAGCTCACAAGATCATAAACATGAAGCACAAGGGAGAGAGATAACCATCTAGCTACTGCCATGGACCCGTAGTCCAAGGTGGAACTACTCACGCATCATCCCGGCGGAAGGCATGGCGATGTAGAGCCCTCCGGGATCGATCTCCCCTCCGGCAGGGTGCCGGGATTTGTCTTCTGAATCTACCCGAATTAGGTTTCGAGGAGGCGGCGACTTTGGGTGGAGTTCGTGGAAAATAATCACCGCCTCGACGTTTTTAGAGTTAAAGTGATTTTATAGGCGTCGAAGGGGGCCGAGGGGGTGCCCCAGGCGCAGGGGCGGGTCCCACCTGTGGGCCCATCTCTGGTTGCAGCCAGGGGTCGCCCTGCCCTGTGGGTGGCCCCTCAAGTTGTCCCCTGGTCCCCGTCTTCGTCTTGGCGTAAAAGTAATTCCCGTAAATTTTCGTCCAATTCCGAGGAAATTTCCATATGTAGATTTTCTGAAACAGAAAACAGCAAAAATAGAGAAGTGGCACTGGGCATCTTGTTAATAGGTTAGTCCAATAAAATGCCTAAAAAGGATATAATAAGATAATAAAAACATGTGACAATGACACAAAACAAGCATGGATCAATAAAAATTATAGATACGTTTGACACGTATCACGAAGTCCTTGAGAGTCTCTCTTTTCTAGATGGTTTGGCATCACATCATGTGTGGAGGATCTGCGTGAAGCTGAAAAACTCGCCGCAAATCTGTGCACCAAAGGTTGACAAACTCACCAGGGATCTGAAATAAATATAAGGGTGATTAAAACATAGAAAGAAGAACAAGACATAAGACAATTTGTAGGGACGATGAAGAACATACGTGCTGGTCAGGAATGCCACTGGAGGATTCAACCAAGGGTACATGGGCGTCACGAGATCCTGGGATATGACCAGTCGGCTTGCAAACGATCTCATGCTCATGGAAATAGTGGGGATCAGAGGGAGAAATGGGTAGAGACGACTGTAGCAAGAAAGATTAGTGTTGTGATCTAGCGTTTCATGTGGATACTAAGAGTCACTAGCACGGAGTGCGAGATTTGTGCGGAGTTGAAAGAACAAGCTATGCCCGGAAGTCGCCTAGAGGGGGGGGGGGGGTGAATAGGCGATTAAAACTTTTTCTATTTAGGGGCTTGATAATTGCGGAATAAAACTAGGTGTTTAAATTAACAAGCCAACAACCTAAAATTCTAGGTTTACCTAAAGTGCACCAACAACTTATGCTAAACAAGGCAAGCAACAAGGAGATAGCTAGATATAAACTTCAAGCACGAAGGCTATCACAACGTAAAGTGCATAAGTAAAAGCTCGGGTATAGAAATAACCGAGGCACGCGGAGACGAGGAATTATTCCCGAGTTCCTCCTTATTAAGGGAGTACGTCTCGTTGGAGGGGTGTGAGCTCGCCACAAAAAGGCCTACTCAAGATGCCACAAAGGCCTCACCCTATTCTCCGATGAACCGCACCCAAAGGTTTGGTTCACCTTCCACTATCGGAATCCTTCGGGCGGATTCCGGAGCCCTTACAACTTTTGGGGCACACACCCACAACTCAATTGGGGGCTCCCAAAACTTGTCGAAGCTTCACAAGTCGAAGTCTTCACGGCACCACCGTCTAGGGTCCAATGACCCAAGTGTAACAAGCTCCCAACCTTCAATCCCACCAATCACCGTGGAGAGCACAACCCGATGCAACAAATGCAAAGTCAGATCCTTCACCCCAAAATCCAACCAAAGCAACTAATGCTATGGAGGGATTTAGGAGGAAGAACGGAGGAGAAACACCAAGAACTCCAAAATCTAGATCCAACGAGATTCCCTCAGTTAGAGGAGATTTTGTTTGGTGGAGTAGTGGATCTAGATCTCCTCTCTTGTTTCCCTAAATTTGGGCAAGAATCATCAGAGGGAAGGGGAGGAATCGAGCTCTCAAAATGTTGCAACAATGGTGGGGAGAGAGAAAATGAGCTCAGCCCGAAATTTGGGGAAGAAGCCCTTTTATAGTGCCCCCAAAAATAGAGCCGTTGGGGGCAAAAAGAGGAAAAAACGTGCTGCAGAGAACCCGGCCTGGGGCCGGCCTGCACCCCGGCCTGGCCGGGAAAGAATCAGGCGATCGAACTGAAGCGGTGAAAGCACAGGGGAGCCGGCCTGTTGTCTCGGCCTTGGGCCGGCCTGGCAAGCTCGCTGGGCCGGGAGGCCAACAGAAGCAGCCGGCCGGACCCCGGCCTGGGCCGGCCAGGCAAGCGAGGCCGGGATGCCACCCAAGCCTGCCGGCCTGGTCTCGGCCTGGGCCGGTCAGCCAACGCGAGCTGGGCCGGGCAGGCTGCTCCCTGTTTTTTCTTTTTAAATTGATTTTCTGTTTAGAAAAACACCGAGAATAAAACCGCAATATCTCCCACATACGAACTCCGTTTTCGTTATTCTTGGACTCGTTGGAATCGTCACAACGAGCACTACAAGAATATGCAGAGAAACATCATAGTCCAAGAATATAATATAAAAATAAATGGGGAAAGGTAAAAGCTTCCATTTGCAAATCGGAAATGCAATAACTTTCACCCACGAACTTCGTTTTCGATAATCTTGGACTCGTTAGAATCGTCACAACGAGCACAACAAGATTATGCAGAGAAACATCATAGTCCAAGAAAATATTATAAAACCAAATGGGGAAAGTTAAAAACTCATTTTCGCAAACCAGAAATTCTATAACTTTTGCAATTGAAGTCTGAATGAAGTAAAACCAATTTTGTTGGAAAGAGGACGACAAATGCTACCTTTGAAAAAGGCAACACGCAATGGAAATTTTGCTAAGAAATGGAAGAGATAAATCTCCCGCATGGATGAACCGGCAAAATCTCCAACACCGTAACCGCAATATAAGACGCATATAAAACCGTTTTCGGTGAACTTGGCTTTGTCATGACAAGCACGACAAGCACCAAGACCACACCACGATAAGAGACAAATAAGAACCAATGAAGATGATTGCATGGATGCAAAGGTTTGTGCTCTCTACGGCGATACGATCACGATATTCGGTCGAGAGCCCCTCTTGATAGTACGGTTATCTATCCTATAATCCGGTCTCTCACTAAACAATATGAGACCGGTAAAATAGAAACCCTATCAAGATCATACCTATGCCTTGCGCATTAATCCACTTGAGGTCGATGAAGACGATCTTCATCTCCTCAAGACGCACCACCTTCCTCGATTGCGCTTCGGCCTTGATCCACATGTTGCTCCCCCATACACCAAGATGGGAGAAGCACCTCTTCGGCATATCTTCACTTAGACTTGAGTGTTGATCAACACGCACTTAGCCTTGATCAACACATACACTTCTTCCCTTAACCTTGATTCCAACAAATGGAGATCAAGCAACTCAAATGGAGATCAAGCAACTCAAATGGACACACCTATAAATATAGCTCAATGCAAACATTAGTCCAAAGAGATTGTCATTAATTACCAAAACCATGCATGGGAGCAACCATGCACTTTCAGGAGTTTCACAAGGGTTCCCTGTCTTGTATATAAAATAAGAGTCGGGAGTAGAGGTTAGGGTTTGTTGTATGTTTCCTTAACAACTACATGGATCGTGGTTGCTCAAAGGGCGCATAATGCGCCAATCTGGTCATCTTTGCTGGGGACACACCTGCCAATATGGGAGCGGTGCTCCAAATTATTCATTTCAGAAAACAAAAAAAAAAAACTGATAACATAAACATAAGGTGCACACATTACACAAGAAATGTAGATTTTCCGGCAAACTTTGTGTGCACACATATAATGTAGAGATGTCACGCCAAATTTTGTTCATTTTTTTTTTTGACATTTCAAAATGTTTTTACCTATTACAGGAGCATATGCTTTCATTTGCGGAAGTGAATTTCCCCACCGGGTGCACTCTATACTTATGAATACTATATACATTATCCTATAAGAGATCGAAGAATGTCGAGTGAGGTGATTTGGCTCCCGGGCTCTAGGGAGCCCGTTTTTAGAAAATTTTGAAAACCACATTTCTTAGTTTCTAAAAAATGTGAAAAACATCCTAGACATAGAACATGACTATTTCTACCGCTGTGTAAAATTTCAACCCGAAATATTTTGTATTTTGGCCTGTGTAAAAAAGACAAATTCAGACAAATTTGAACTATACACTGTTCGTCTCAGATCCAGAAATTTGTCATTTTCACACAGGCCAAAATACACAATATTTCGGGTTGAAATTTTGCATAGTCATGCAATATGTAATTGTCAATATCTAGAAAAAATTTCAGAATTTTTTGAAACTTTAAAATGTCGATTTTTGTTTTTATACTAGGCTCCCTGGAGCCCGGGATCTAAATGAACTATCCAAAGAATGTCACACTATCCTTGATCCACAAAGGTTTCCTCAGCCAAACTTGCTAAATCGCGAGAGAATGCACCATATACATTAAAACAAAAATCACCCAGCCGAAGGTCTTTGGAAATTGAGATGATTTAAAAAATGTAGCTCAATTTGTGAAAGCTTTGGGGAAATACTTTCCGAGACAAATTCAGTCATAGCAAAGATTCTGATAATGCTAGATTTGACAGATTCATCCGTTTCGAAAAGCTTGGAATCTTGGCTAGAATTTTTAGGAGAGAGTACATTTTTCTAGCTACTACATTGTACAATCAAAAGTTATGAACAATAGAATGCCGTTGCTGGAAATGTCACATTTCAGAACAACAGTGTACTAGCTATGCCGGTCGAGTAAACTATGTAGCATTGGCAAGTTCTTGTCTCCTGGCTCTGCATGCATGTACTGGTTTTTCTCACCATAGACTGATTGACAGCACGCAAAGGGCTGCCCCCTGTGTACCAGAGGTATCTTCCCACAAAGCCGAGTCACTGCATCAATCTGTCAGACTGTGTCACGGGACCCTTGGTCAGAACCATGTCTCTCTAACCGAAACCATGGGTTTCCCTTTGATGGAACACAAGCACCTGGATGCCACCAGGGCCCCATGAGCTAACCCCAACCCAAGCTAGACATGATTTATTTCTTTATTTATATGAATTTTATGAGGTGCCTAGGATAGAAAAGGAGACAGGGTAAGACTTGTCATGCAGGTACTACTTGTAGCATCTTTCATTCTGTCCCATTTCTTTCCAAATGCCAACAGTTGGCACACATGCATTGCCGTTTTTCAACTTCGTTGTGTTCGTCCATGAGTATTTTCTGGTACTTTGTTCACCTTATCGTCAACCTCCCTAATAAAAATTTATTTTACAAATTAAATGACTAATGCTTAAAAATAACTGAATGTTTGCACAGCGTTCGAGATGGCCCTTGTTAACACAAAATTGCTAAACCCTACTTGTACGTGAAATAGGTTTTTTATTCTTTCAAAATACAAGACAGTGCCTGGGACACACCAGGAACATACTGAAATGCATTATGCCGCCTATACACTTTAGAGTTATAATATTGGCTTGATTGCCCCTCCTAATAAACGCTCTCGATTGCATGTTGCTATATTCAATAGCCATGTATATCATTTGTCGAGTAGAATCTATGGCAAGTAGTTTTATACTATATCGTAACAATAGGTCACAAAATTAATTGGTGCAAATTACTTTCCTTTTAGTTGGTTAATTGGACAATATAGGTTTTCTGTTTCCTTGTGATAGACTACAAAGGCCACAACTATCAAGATTCGGAATTACATATCCTATGACGTGACCGTAATCCATTTCCGGGTATAAATATCCTAGCAAAGTCCACAACTTGAGGCAACATGCATGCAATTAAATTAAAAAAGTGCATGTTTTTTAGTTAACTTAGAATTTGGCAATTTTAACCGCCGATTCTTTATCCAACAAAATATTTGTAGCTGCACATTTTAGATGTTTTGTACCGCTAAATTACTCAACGTAGAAACAACTATTTCTCCTGCTGACTTATGAGTGGACATAGAAATTTGATATTAATTTTAGGGTTGAATCTTTATGCGACAAAGAAAAATATTAGTTGTGTAACATAGAAACAATTAGCTGTAATGGAACTTAGAATTGCAATTCCCAGAGCTCAAGTTAATACTAATTCAGCACAAACCTCCAGCCTTTTATTCTGATGAAAGCAAAAAAAAAAAAAAAGGTACCTTTCGTTGTTACTGTTTCCCCCTCCGGTTTTGTCCACATTCTTCGTTGCAGCTTATCGTCAAGTACTACTACCCCTTTTCCTCTCGATCTGCAAGTGCGATCTGAAAGTTTGTTTCCATGTGCTTGGATTGTTCCCCTTGTTAATCTGTGTGCCAAATGGGGGCGCGCAGCAGCTAAAGATCATAAAAATAAAGAAGGCAGCATATCAGAAGCTACGAGCTTAGGGCTGGTCAGGGCTACACAAAACCTCATGCCAACCTATAGTTTACTCCATGTATATGAGAGTAGCTGTGCATGCAGGCATGGCTGCTTTGGCATAGAAACACCTAAACATTGCAAACTGCAAAGGTTTCCAGACCCTTTTCCCTTTCAAAATATATGGAGGATATAGACATGTATAGAGAGTATATGTGGAGATAGAAGATCTAGAGATGGAGAGAGGCTTACTTGGTGCAGGCAGCTGCTTTCAATTCAGAGGGCGTGCAGCATGCATCAGCAGCCTCACTGATTAAAGCTAGTGTGGGTGTGGTAGTAGGACTGGAGCTAGCTCGAGCATTAGGATCAGGAGGCTGCGCAGGGCAGGCATGCTTGGGTTACTTTGACAACTCGAACGATACGATATGTACATGTATGCATCGAGAAGCTCACACGCACCACCAGTCATTTGGTTGGCCTGGGCGTACATGCATGCAATGCATGCAGTGTTTTGTGGGCTAGCTAGGCTACCTATCCAGCAGCTGTAGCTAGGTTATCAGGGGCAGATGTGCACGCCGTAGACATGTCGATCCTTGGAGATACACATGGAGCGGGAGAAGCTCACACATGAGAAAAGTAAAAGAAGTGCTTCAATCTTTGCCTCGCTAAGAGCATCTTCAATTGGTGATGTAAACTAATAAATGTCATGTCGATCCTTGGAGAATGGAGATACACATGGAGCTGGAGAAGCTCACACATGCAAAAAGTGAAGATTTCCATGACTCAATCGACGATTTTAAACGATGATCTAATTTTTCATTTTTAATGAGGTTCTAATTAAATTGAAGTATTTAGCAACTGCTTACATAGCTCGAACCAATGCGTCATATCTCAACCCTTCATCTTCCATGTTGCCACCCTAAACCGTAAACTCTGAACTCCAAATATACACCCTACTTAAGACTTGTTTGATTGGTTAGAGCATCTCCACTAGGGTCGTAAAAGGGGCCGTAAAGCTCAATTGGGGCGCCGGACAGAAAAACAGGCCACACCGGGGGGTCGCAAAGCCTTTGTCCGGCCCAAAATCTGTCCGGCACCGCGAACAGGGCCTCCAACTTTGGGGGCTGCCTTCGCGGTGCCGGACACTGTCCGGGCATGTCCACTGACAGGCTTGGCCCGCCTGTCATCCTCACACCCATCCCTTCCGAGGGTTTAATGCCGGAGCAGCCTTACGAAGCGGCGCGGCAGCCGACGCGACGGAGACGTATCGCCGGCATTAAACCGGGCCGTCGCCTCACCACCCACTCGTCGCTTCCCGCGCGCGCCACCGTTTCCCGCCTTGCTTTCCTGCCGCTTCTCGCCAGCTATAAAAAACCTCGCTCACATCTCTCCGTGCTCACACCTCGCTGTAGAGAACAGAAGCACACCGCCGCCCCACCCACCAACATGACACGCACCCTCCTATGGGCCACCCTCACCCAGACGACGCGCCGGTGTTACGCGGCAGAGGGGGGAGCTCCTCCTCCGCCTCCTCCCCCTCCTCCTCCTCCTCCTCCTCCTCCTCCTCCTCCGCCGTCAGACGACGACGAGGCCCTGGACTTCGAGTGGGAGGAGGAGGGTGAGGAGGACCCATTGGAGGAGCCGGTGCCGGTGGAGGAGGAGGAGGTGCCAGTTCCGGAGGAGGAGCAGGAGGAGGAGCCGGAGGAGGAGCAGGAGGAGGAGCAGGAGCAGGAGCCGCCTCTCTGGCCGGACCAGCAGGCGGCATACTGCTCCTTCGTCACGGCGCGCGAGGAGGACGGGCGCCGTGAGTTCCGGGACTTCGTCATGGCCGCGAACGATGCGGTGGAGGAGCACGCGAAGGAGTTGTCGCTCCAGACGCACGTCACCGACGAGTACGCCCGCTTCTTCGTCGAAGCCCAGGCCATGGCGCACGAGGAGCTGAACACGGCGAAGGCGCTCGCTCACAGCCGCCTGGTGGATGAGGCCTTCCGCCGGGCGGCCGAAGCACGGGAGCTGGAGATGATGAGCCGGGAGGCCGCGGGGCACGACGCGCGGGAGGACCGCGGGCGTTTGCGGCGAGGGATCTGCAGGCAGAGCAGGCGGCTGAGGTGGAGAGGAAGCAGATATCGGAGCAGGCCCGACGGATGGCGGAGAGCTTCGGGCGTGCGATGAGGCGCCGGTGTGCGCGGGAGCGTAGCCAAGCGGCGGAGCAGCACCGACAGATCGTGGAGGCCAGAGCGGCGAGGGCAGCGAGGGCGGCGAGGCGCTTCCGTGCCCATGCTGGCGGCCTCATGCCTGGCTCCCCCTCTTTCGACGAGGGGGCGAACGACGACGAGGCTGGCCCTAGCGTGCCACCTCCGCCATAGACTAGTAGTTTTAGTTTAAATTTTAGTTGTAACGCCTCTTTTGCAAATGAAATCGTCGAAATGCAATGAAATCGGCTTCGTTTTGTAAATGGCACTACTAGGAAACTAGCTATTTCGGTGGCATTGTTTTGCATGCGCCACAGAAAATTTGGAATTCTATGGCGCATGGGTCTAGATGCGCCACAAAAGGGGCCACCATATTTCTGTGGCCCATGCGCCACAGAAGGGGCCACCATATTTCTGTGGCGCATGGGTCTAGATGCGCCATAGAAATCCACATTTCTATGGCGCATCTAGACCCATGCGCCACAGAAAGAGTCATTTGTGTGGCGCATGTGGCCCCATGCGCCACCGAATTGTTGAAAATAGATCCCCCCCCCCCCCTTGGATCGCATTTTTAGTTTTGCACCAAGTGAAAGAAAATGATAAAAAATTCAAAAAATAAAATCCTTTTAGATAGAGGGAGGTTTAGGGTCTAGTTGTTAGGAAAAATAAAAAATATACATTTTGACTTTTTTTCCAAAAGTAGGTGAAAAAATATTAAAACGGGCATAACTTTTGCATACGGCGTCGAAAAAATGCGTTTAATATCTCAAAAAAAAACTAGAGAAAACTTCGGACTCGATTTCACCCGGGTTTACCCGGTTGGAATTTTCTCAAATTCTCAAAATTCCAAAAGAAAAAAAGTTATTTTGGAAAGAAGAAATTTTCCCGCAAAATCAAAAAAATTCAAAAAAAATAGAAAAGACAATTATGTGGCGCTTATCCACATATGCGCCACAAAATTGTTGGGCGGGATTCGAATTTGAATCCCGCCGGCACCCCCTTCTCCCTCTCTTTTCCCCTTCTCTCCTTCTCTCCTCCACTTCTCCTCTCCCCTTCTCCTCTCCTCCACTTCTCCTCTCCCCTTCTCCTCCACTTCTCCTCTCCCCTTCTCCTCCACTTCTCCTCTCCCCTTCTCCTCCCTCCTCCTTCTCCTCTCCTCTCCTCTCCTCTCCTCCACATATTATCTCCTCCTCTTCCTCCACCTCCACCTCCGGCGACCTCCTCCACCACCCCGGCGACCTCCACCTCCACCTTCGGCGACCTCCTCCACCACCCCGGCGACCTCCTCCTCCACCTCCACCTCTGACGACGGAGACCTCCACCTCCGATGACCTCCACCTCCACCGACCTCCTCCACCACCCCGGCGACCTCCTCCTCCACCTCCACCTCCGGTGACGGGGACCTCCACCTCCGGCGACCTCCTCCACCACCCCGGCGACCTCCTCCTCCACCTCCACCTCCACCTCCGGCGACATCCTTCTCCTCCTCCACCATCTCCAGCGACCCCCATCCTCCACCCACCCACCTCCGGCGACCCCCTCCTCCACCCACGGCAACACGGCCTCCGACGAGCTCCGACAATATTCCGGCAAAATTCCGGCGGCTAGATCTAGATTTGGCCGCCCTTTTTTTTGAAATTCAAAAAAAAAATCTGTGGCGCATGGTGGTGGGTGCGCCACTAAAATATTTCTGTGGCGCACGGTTCTGGGTGCGCCACAAAAATGCATTCTGTGGCGTACCACGGGCGTGCACCACAGAAATATATTTTAGTGGCGACGTTTCTGAGGCGCATCCACCTGTTTCCAGGATGCGCCACAGAAAGCCCAATTTGGTGCGCCACTAATAGCCCTTTTCCTAGTAGTTTGGTGATCAATTGGGGTCCGGTCGTTTAGGGGGTGCCGGTGTGGGACGAAAATAAAGGACCGGACAAGTGTCCGGCACCCTCCAATTGGTCCTCCAATGGAGATGTGCCGGACACAATTTAGGCACTCCCCGTGGAGATGCTCTTACACCACTTCAGTTGATACATACAACCATATTCACTATTCAAAAGTGCTAGGAAAAGTGAGGCAGCAAAGTCGAACCATAGGTCATCTGCCTCACAACAAGAACTCCACAACCTAACACAAAGCATTTGAAAATTGACCAAAAAACAACAACTATTTAGCTCGTGGACAAAGCCTTCAAGAAGGTTTCATTGCATGTGCACCGATGATGATGAGTACAACCGTAGATCGATCTCAGGATTTTCATCAGCAAATCCGAGCTTTAAGACACCACCTTACATGACGGTACGATGCAGGCGCGACTCGACATTGCGTGACCATAGATATTTTGTTTCCATTAGAGTGGACACAACTTGTAGTCGAAGCCGTCAATGCCATCGATTCCTGCACCGGTTGATGCCATCTCGCTATCCGGATACCGGCGGAGAGGATGATGGAAGGAGAAAACTTCCCATACCGCCCCGCTTCTAGTCATGTTGCACCATATTCACCTCATGTAGCGATAAATGGGTATATTTCCGCTGAAACCAACAACAGGTTTAACATGATCACTATGCATGAGTGGTGTCTACTACACGCTTCTATTCTTGTAGACTTGTTGGGCCTCCAAGTGCAGAGGTTTGTAGGACAGCAGCAAATTTCCCTTAAGTGAGTAACCCAAGGTTTATCGAATCCACGGGAGGTAGAGGTTGAATGTATCCTCTCTCAAGCAACCCTGCAATTAAGATACAAGAAGTCTCTTGTGTCCTCAACACACCTAATACAATGGCTAATTGAATAGGTGCACTGGTTCGGCGAAGAGATAGTAAAATGCAAGTGATATAGATGATAAAAGCTGATCTTGTAATTCTGTAATAAAAATGGCAGCTAGCAAACAAGTGACAAAAGCGACTAAAAACGGTGTATCAATGCTTAGAAACAAGGCCTAGGGATCATACTTTCACTAGTGGACACTCTCAACAATAATAATATAATTGAATACATAAATATTTCCTCTTCACTATGCTACCCCGAACTATCCTCTGGTTGGATAGCGAACACCAATCCATTGCGTAGGGCTATAAAAGCACACCTTAAAGTCGCATTCCACATCTAGGGAACCCCACACTGTCAACTTGAGCGCCCTAAATAGTACTAGACAAACACCACAATTTCATAGATACATCCAACACAAATAATAACTCATGATAAGTATTCCTGTAATCTTTAGCCTAAGAGCCACACACGGTGCGCACACTGTCAACTTCGCACCATGGGACAAAGGTGACTCCGAAGATTACATTAATAAAACCACTTGAGTAGCATAATTCATAAGATAATGAAGAGTAACATCTATGGATTCAACTAGATTACAAAGCTCATGATCACATAAAGATCACACCATGGGAGAGAGAGATGAACCACATAGCTACCGGCATGAGCCCTCGGCGCCGAGGGAGACTACTCCCTATTCATCATGAAGGTGGTGGAGATGTCGTTGGGGGAGATGGAGACCACCCCAGCAGCGCCCCGCCGGAGTTTTCCCCCTCCAATCTGCAGCTCCAGGTCTCTGTTTCGTGATTTCTGTGTTTCGGCGGCGCTCCCCTCTGGAAAACGTCGGGGGACTATTTTTATAGTCGGTTTTAAGTCAAGACGAAGTTTCTGGAAGAAAGATCGACGGCAACGGAGCCATGAGGGCCAATTTGGTGGGTCCCACGTGGCCAAGGAATCTGGCCGCATGGGCCCCCCTCTTTTGGCCTTCGGGCTTCCACTTTTTCGCTTCCTTCGCCCCTACGCTTTGTTCCTTCCAAAAACTGATGCTCGTAAATTTTCAGGTCATTTGGACGTCGTTTGGGTCCCTGAAACATCAAAATATAGAAAATAGGGTTTTCTGCCAGTGCAGGGTTAATTCCAGAAAAATAGGGAAACTGTGAAATATTCCCAAAATCATTATAAAACAATGATATAACCCTTATGTGATGCAAATATGATTGAAATATGAGTATTATAATGCAAAGTTCGTGTATGCATTTTACATGCATCAACATCCCCAAGCTTAACCTATACTCGTCCTCGAGTATAAAGGTGATAAAACCAACATGGATTTTGCATTTAAATGCTAACAATGGATATCAAAGATGATTACTATTGCTACATAAAGTCAAATGATTCATTCTTCAAAGGAGTAGCAATATGCAAGATAGATTATGAAGTGGTATCAATTACTCAATGCAAGGATGTTCACTGATAATTCACAAAGTGTAACATAGAAGAAAGTACTATGGACCAAATGTATGCATAATGAAAAATAAAAACATCCTATAATGGTCATAGAGTATTCTTGTAAAACTGAATATAAAAGGTGGACACTTTGGAAAGATATATATATATGAGTAGAGGTAAAACATGAACAAGTTTCATCTAACTTCCAAATACTTCTACTTAAGTTAATGTTTGCAATGTGGTATTGGTGTCAAGCTCTCATTACCCCTTATCATAACATCTTGAATGGTTAAAGTTTAAAGTGAAATCAAATATGAGTAGTGTGCTTGACAAAGAAATGGTTGAAAGTCTCATGCCTCGTGAATACGAGTACCTACACCATGGTGTTACTCAACTTGGGATACAAAGCAAGTTCAAGTAAAAGTCATTGTATAATAGCGTCATCAAGAGGGTCAACTGGGGTACCTCTTGTCCCAGGACATGGAACAAGCCCATGTCAAAATGACAAGACAAACAAACATAATGAACAATCTCAACACCCTTTTTATTTACTATTGATATAGCTTTTTATTATGAGGTGCATCACTGAAGGTTCACAATAGCATGTAAGTAAATTTCCACCATGAATGATGCATGGCTTAGATTAGCGGCCCAGGTGTCTCTCTAGCCATTTGTACAAAATACTTAAACTTACTTAGTTTCCACATTTATTTGGCACTATGATAGGCATCCATAAACAAAAGTACATGATATCAACTAAATATAATTATGAGCATGTTGAAAGCTTGCCATGTGACAACACATTTGGGCTAACTACCAACCAAGACTCTTGTCAATCTCACAGCTTCATAATTTTAATCACAATGGTTCATGTTTATTAAGTGCAATAAAAGTAAGGTGTGAGAGCTTTTTAGCCAACTTTTCCCATAACAATCAATAACATAAGCATTTTAATTCAGAGGTATAGATAATACAAAGTAACATGATAAACATACTCGGAATAGCATAAAGCTAATAGGTAGATATGGTGGACTCACTAGAAAAACTTTGGTTGAAGGTGTTGGAAAACAAGTTTTTACTTGTTGGAATTTTTGGGCTAGCAAAAGGGAGAAAGTTGACCGTCTAAATGCATGCACAAGTGTCCATAAAACTAACCAATCCATGTTAAACAAAGTAAAGTAACATTCAGGATCAAAACATGAATAAAAGATAGCTCTTGATAAAACACTCGCAAGTTAATACTCATTAAAAAGCACATTAATCATGCAACTATATGTATCTTTTTAAATCAACTCAAACATCCCTTTCCCAATCTTTTTTAATAGCATCCAACTTAATTAAACCCAAATTTCCAGTAGCTCTCTCATATATAAATGATAGTGGTGGTCTCAAAAATCAAACCAAAATAAAAAGCAAATAAAAGACGCTCCAAGTTTATGCGATAAAGTGCATTGATCGAAAAACAGAAGTTAGACGTGTGCAAACCGAGAGTGTGTTGGTCCAGTGGGGTTGTCTTCACATCCCCAAGCTTATGGTCTTCACCATCCTTGGATATCTCCTGGTGCATCTCCTCTAATCCCTGTGAAAAAACTTCAAAACACTGTTTCTCCCATTTCTTTTCTGTGGGGTGACATTAGTAGTGATAGATAAATGAATTGCTTGCTGCATAAAATCCTTAAACAAAAATTCATATGAATGTACAGAAAGTGTATAATGTTGTATGCCTACTTATAAACTCAATTGGATAAAAAAGATTCAAGTTAAAAGTTCAAAGAATGCATCAAACAAAATGGGACAGAATCTGTCCAGAAAAACAGCAGCTGTGAAACGCATTTTTCTACATAGCTTAAGAATGTCTAAAAATTCTGAAAAACATTGATGCGTACAGAGGATGAAAAGTTTCAGTTACAGTTAAAATATGAGCTCATTCGGAGTTACAGAATAGGAATGAAAAATCATACCGTGCACAGATTCGTGCTGGAATGAAATCTCCGAATACAATAAGCAACTCTTTCAATCCAAAATAGGTAAAACTTGGCACTTTATTAAAAATTCTAAAAACTAAGTCTCTTGTTACATAAAGAGGACACAAAGAAAATCAAAAATAAAAACAACCGGGTTGCCTCCCGTAAAGCGCTTTCTTTATAGCCATATAGCTAGGCTTAATTACTTGTTATCAAGATGGTTGGAGTGAGTTGGCTTGGCATCCCCAAGCTTGAATTCTTGTAATTATTTGATATATGTTGGGTGAGCTTAGGGGTAACATCCCCAAGCTTGAGTGTTTGTCCCTCGTGATCTTTATTTATCACCCTCAACTCTTACACTTGAAAAATTCTCTTTACACAAAACTCAACATAAAACTTGATTAGAGGGGTTAGTGTCTCCATAAATTAAATCCTCATAGGTACAGCAAAGACATATCATGAGTTGATTCTACACATTATATAATATTACTATGGTTGTGTATTGCTCTTTGACCAATAGAACCGCACAAAACACAAGTAATGAGAGTAATGCAAAATAAAGACAGAATCTGTCAAAAACTAAACAGCCCGTAAAGAGTAAATTTTCAGAGGCACTTACTTTGCTCAAATCATAAAATTTTGAACTAATGAAATGTGTATTAATAACTTAATATTTCTGTCGTAAAATATCAAGTTAAAATTCCTCTTCTGCGATTTTATACATTTTCCGCAGTGAACCTCAGAATCTGTTTTCTGGACAGCAAATCACTATTATTTAATCCTACCTCTCAAAAGAGGTTATTCTTGCCATTAAGATGAAAAACAAGATACAAAGGTGATGTTACAGTAGTAAACAAACACCTTGACACAAAAACCAAAAATGAAACTGAATATAAAAAATCATGGGTTGTCTCCCACAAGCGCTTTTCCTTAACGTCTTTTAGCTAGACATGATAGTTTTAATGATGCTCACATAGGAATAAGAATTGAAATGCAAAAGAGAGCATCAAGAGAAAAATATGAAACACATTTAAGTCTAACCCACTTCCTATGCATTGGGATCTTGTAAGAAAATAAATCATTAAAACACATAGTAATTAGCATAGGAAGGTAAAGCAAGTGCAACATTAAAACCTTCAACATAAAGATAGGAAACATAGTATTATTGAGATATTTATAGACATGTTTCCCTCTCTCATAATAACTTTCAGTAGCATAATAAGCAAATTCAACAATGTAGCTATCACATAAAGCATTCTTTTCATTCACCATCATAAAAGTATTATTACTCTCCACATAAGCAAAATTCTTCTCATTAGTAATAGTGGGAGTAAAACTATCATAGCCATCATTGTAATCATCATAAATTGGAGTCATATCATAATCATAAGCAATTTTATGCTCAATAGTAGGTGGACTGAAAAGATCACATTCATCATTATAATCATCATATATAGGAGGCATAGTATCATCAAAGCAAATTTCCTCCTTCAAACTTGGGGGACTAAAAAGATCATATACATCAAAACCGGTATCCCCAAGCTTGCAATTTTCCATAGCATTAGCAACAATTGCATTCCAAGAAATCATACTAATAACATTGCTACTAGCATGATTGTTATGCAAATAAAGTTCCATAGGTTTTTTAATTTTCTCTTCAAAAGCATCATGACCAATTTCAAGATAAATTTTATAAAGCTCTCTAATTTTTTTTGTTGTTTTCCATCAAACCGAACTAGTGAATAAAACAAGAAACAAAAAGATTTAATTGCAAGATCTAAAGAAGGTACCTTCAAGCGCTCACCTCCCCGGCAACGGCGCCATAAAAGAGCTTAGTTGCCGGAGGATGTGAGTGCCGTTTACCTTACCTCCCCGGCAACGGCGCCAGAAAAGAGCTTGATGTCTACTACACGCTTCTATTCTTGTAGACTTGTTGGGCCTCCAAGTGCAGAGGTTTGTAGGACAGCAGCAAATTTCCCTTAAGTGAGTAACCCAAGGTTTATCGAATCCACGGGAGGTAGAGGTTGAATGTATCCTCTCTCAAGCAACCCTGCAATTAAGATACAAGAAGCCTCTTGTGTCCCCAACACACCTAATACAATGGCTAATTGTATACGTGCACTAGTTCGGCGAAGAGATAGTAAAATGCAAGTGATATGGATGGTAAAAGGTGATTCTGTTATTCTGTAATAAAAATGGCAGCAAGCAAACAATAGACAAAAGTGACTAAAACGGTGTAGCAATGCTTAGAAACAAGGCCTAGCGATCGTACTTTCACTAGTGGACACTCTCAACAATAATAATATAATTGAATGCATAAATATTTCCTCTTCACTATGCTAGCCGAACTATCCTCCGGTGGATAACGAACACCAATCCATTGCGTAGGGCTATAAAAGCACACCTTAAAGTCGCATTCCACATCTAGGGAACCCCACACTGTCAACTTGAGCGCCCTAAATAGTACTAGACAAACACCACAATTTCATAGAGACATCCAACACAAATAATAGCTCATGATAAGTATTCTTGTAATCTTTAGCCTAAGAGCCACACACGGTGCGCACACTGTCAACTTCGCACCATGGGACAAAGGTGACTCCGGAGATTACATTAATAAAACCACTTGAGTAGCATAATTCATAAGATAATGAAGAGTAACATCTATGGATTCAACTAGATTACAAAGCTCATGATCACATAAAGATCACACCATGGGAGAGAGAGATGAACCACATAGCTACCGGCATGAGCCCTCAGCCCCGAGGGAGACTACTCCCTCTTCATCATGGAGGTGGTGGAGATGTCGTTGGGGGAGATGGAGACCACCCCGATAGCGCCCCGCCGGAGTTTCCCCCCTCCAATCTGTAGCTCAGGTCCTCTGTTTCATGATTTCTGTGTTTCGGCGGCACTCCCCTCTAGAAAATGTCGGGGGACTATTTTTATAGTCGGTTTTAGGTCAAGACGAAGTTTCTGGAAGAAAGATCGACGGCAACGGAGCCATGAGGGCCAAGTTGGTGGGTCCCACACAGCCAAGGAATCTGGCCGCGTGGGCCCCCGTCTTTTGTCCTTCGGGCTTCCACTTTTTCGCTTCCTTCGCCCCTACGATTTGTTCCTTCCAAAAACTGATGCTCGTAAATTTTCCAGGTCATTTGGACGTCGTTTGGATCCCTGAAACATCAAAATATAGAAAATAGGATTTTCTGCCAGTACAGGGTTAATTCCAGAAAAATAGGGAAACTGTGAAATATTCCCAAAAATCATTATAAAACAATGATATAACCCTTATATGATGCAAATATGATTGAAATATGAGTATTATAATGCAAAGTTCATGTATGCATTTTACATGCATCAATGAGTCGTTCTCACCTATCAGCTACCGAGCCAAACCAAACCGGATATGGAGGTGAATGGGCGTCCCGAACTGTCGTTGACCTGAAAGCTTCACGGTTCTAAGAGGTTGCATCCTATACCGCCTACCCTATTATCAATCTCCTATGGCAGCAATCGACAAAGCCTAACGTATCTACGTCCACTTAGATGCCACGATGAATCAGCCGTCACAATGCACTGCCAAGGGCCCAATCTTTTGATGCATCAAAAACATATGGCCGAACTTTGTAATTTATTATGATTTAAGCTCACATATTTGCATCATAATCTAAGTTTATACCACTTTTATTATCTTTTATTGGGATTTCCCATGAAATCACATTATTTTGGTATCTAACTGTGGAAGGTAGGAAACCCTTTTTCTACTTTGGATTTTCAGGAAACTTCCGGTCATGAAATTGACCTAATATTTTTGCCAAATGAGTTTTTAAGGGAAACAAAGATTTCAAGATCAAGACGGAGCCTAGGAGACAACTGAGGCGGAAGATAGCATCGTCGGCTCGCCTGGTGTGCCAGGCACGCTTAGGACGGTATCCCGCCCCATGACGTCCATTCGTCTCAATTTTTTCCACCGCCTTTGTTTTGACCTAAAATCGTCTGCATAAGGTGTGGTTTCGCAAATAAATAAGGGGGAGGTGCTTAATGAGTGCATTTTATATACTGTTAGGGATTTTAGATTTTACCACGCTAGTGGGGACCTCTTCTATTGATGTACGGGGAAAGCTAGAAATAAAGGATAAAAATCCAAACAAGGCATTTTGTCTATATTTGAAAAAAAATGATGATTGAAAGCATTAAAAGTCTTCCATAGGAATGGACACCTTGCTGGGAGTCAAAGGGAGAAAAAATTCGCGTAACAAAGGTTTAAGGACACTTAACGACCACCGGTACGGATGCACCCCACCGTGTCCGTACTGATACCGTACGCTGCTTCATCTAGAGCGTCCCATCAAGTAATTTTACCCCATGCCTTCGGATTTCCCATAAGATGAACAAAGTAGCCGCCAAAACACAAACAATTACAAAAATATGGCCTCCAGAAGGAATCCGGGATGGGGAATCCGTAGGAAGATTGTCATTGCCACCATTGCAATGATCTTGAAGGCCACTCCATCGGTGTCCATCATCATCGGTATCTCCTTCATCTCCATCAACAAATCCCACCCCTATCTCGTTGTAATTATGAACCTCAAGTTGTGGATTTGCACATGTACATGCATGTTTAATCATTCATTTGTCATTCATACTATCATTATGCTAGTGGTGGATCCAATACTTTCTAAGAACACGTACTTTTAGCCCTATTGCATTTTTCAATCATTTTCGCCGCTCATTCTCTGTTCTCTTTTAGTTGCTTTATTTTAAATATTGTTTTGCTTTGAACAAAAACACCCACAAACACTTTCAATATGCGCGCGTTTGCTTGCTTTGTATTAGATGACTTGCATATACATCTTGATAAGAAAATAAGCGAGAGACAAAATATCATTTCCTAAGTTCCATGTGGTTCGATACTCTTACATTGAAAACAACCACAACAAACTTGTTCACTTGCTAGCATCAGTGCCACAAACAGAGAAACACCAAAAAATAAAAAGGAGACACAACTCCGCCCCCGGCGAAGATTGGATTGGAAACCGCAGCTGGAATTGCCCCGGTTACCTTTCCGGCCTCTCCAACATATTCTCCATCACCTCCATGATGAGAGGGAGTAGTCACCCACGAAATACTGGTTTGTGGCAATAGCTTGATATATCACTCTCTAATTAGTATCATGTTTTAATTAGAACCATATGAGTTGTCGTAGATGATCATGGGTCATATTTGTATTATTGTCTTGGTGGATAATTCGATATGAGATGAGTAATGAGATGCAATTTTAGTATGTGATATGTTCTATGTTGTAGATTTATATTACTACCCTCGTTGTTGTATGCTTGTTAACTAGTATGCAAGCTTGAGTAGATTGGTAATAGCAACCGGACAGTGACAGACATTTTGGAACCACTGTGGTTATTATCTTTCCACATATACCTCACTAGGGATAAATAGATGAGATGTCATTATGTCGCTAGTGACATAAAAAATTGGCGTCTGTTAGTTCAAGTAGAAAGTAGACGCATGAGATCATCCAACATCATGTCAAAGTATCCATCAACAATGCTTCCGTGTTTACACTTAATATTGTGCATGCGAACAACCACTTCCTCAGGGAGTGTTACAGATATATGTTTCATCATATCTAGTGTTAGGACGTGATTCCCATATATATATATATGCTAATCATACATGTACAATAAAAGTCACACCGATATTCACCTTGTATGCAAGTGCAGAAGTGCTACATCTGTGCCACCATGTTTATGAGAGAGAGGTCATTTGAACCCATGAATCCTGGTCCATCATTTACTATAAGAAACACATTTTACACTGTTGCACACTATTTTCTATTTCAGCTATTTATTGTTCCAAAAATTGCAAAGATATATCATTTGCATTTAGTTATATAATTTGCATATTATTTTTATTATTGTACTCCTTTTACCTTGTTATTGCATTTAGTTTATTTACTAAACTTATGTTTTGATCTCATATTAATAGCCGTGTTTTCTGACAACCACGTGGTTAAGTTGGGAACACAAAACAATTTCTTCCAATTTTGTAGACTTGGTTTCATGACAATATGTCTTGGATAAACAAACATATAAGATTCTCAAATGTCGGTAAAAAATTCTAGGAAATATTGCAGGTAAAAGCGTAGTTTTAAAATTTGACTACATCCATGTTCAAAATGCCTTTAGTACTATAGAAGATTCTTACAGTAAACAAGTTGTCTTGTGACTGCTAATTTGTACTACCAATGAACCATTGTAAATAGGAAAAACAACATGTGCTTTACTGCTATATGCATGGGAGTACAAAAACATGCACCCCGTGAGTACAATGCACCGTTGACATCTTGTTCCTGATGATTTTGAAAATGATAACGCCGGTGTACCGGCCTGCATACCAGAAATTAATGTGTAGCGATAACAGGCCGGCAGGAAAGCTAGCTGTTCCATCAAAAATACAGTGGTCAATATGCATGGCACTGTCCATAATCTTTTTCGAGAACACGGCGCTGCCCATAACCCAAAGTGTACTTCAGTGCAGCATATACTATAGTTTTCTGAACCAGCTCATAATTTTGCCACTTTGCACTTGTTGACTTGCTGCTCATGTCAAATCACGTTTATATGACATTGACATGCCAGGTTCTGAATTCAAGTTGACTGGCTTTTGCTACTAGCTTTGCCGTACTCCAGGTAGTATAGGGAAATTAATGTAAGTAGAACTAGCTAGAGAGTGCAAAAGGATCCAGTCTGATTATATTTTCAAAGCTAGCTGATGATGAGGTTTTAGTTGTTGATAATAGACACTATCATATCCAGATAATCAGTGCAGTTGTATTTTTTAATACAATTTTCACATGAACATGTTAACAGAAGTACAAAACATGGCACTATGCCGGTATAATATACTACTCATTTTCATGTAACAGTACTTTGACGAATATAAATATGTATTTCTCATTTTTTTATTACTACCCCCCCCCCCCCCCCCCCCCCCCCCCCCCCCTCCCTTTTGGAGTAGCTTAAGAAACCATAAATTAATATTGCTACAATTCCATATAACCAAAATTAACAAATAAAATTAAAACCCAATACTACTTGGTACAAATTACCAAGTGCAAACATGTAGTACTACTTAATTAGTAGTTGAATTTGAAGGTAACTCAAACCTCAGAAAACAGTTCCCACAATCACATACTCCTTGCGAAATATCCAAAAACTTAACAGCGATCTTAGCTAAATTTCTTGGCTTTTACACTAATTAACTTGATCAACTGCATCAAACCTCGCTCAAGAGGAGGCATTAACATTTCTGCTGTGGCCGCCGCACCCGAGCTGCAGTTGCAGCTGCCGTGGTCTGCGTGCCGTTCGCCGCCGTCGGCGTGGTGAATGGAGCGCCGAGCAGGAGAAGCCACCGCGCGGCCGCTGCTGGTGCTGCTGCGGCTGCGTTAGCGCGTCTCCGGGAGAGACGGCGTGGCCGATGACGTAGTCTCCGAGGGCGCCGGCGGTCTGTTGGCGGGGAGGGGCAGGGTACGTCGCCGGGTAGCTCATTGGGTGATGCAACGAGGACGGCGGCGTGGAGTAGAGGTAATGGTACGGCGGCGGCGACACCCGCGGTTGCACCGGCCGGAACGGGTGGTCCCCGATGACACCCCCTCCGCCGCCGACGCTGCCATTGACGCCTCCCCTGAATCCTCCGCCTCCCAGCACGGGCGACGGAGCTGTGCCACCCATGTTCACATCCCTGAAACTGCAACAAGAGAACGGTCATAATTCGCAATGGCACCCACGGAAAACCCTAGTCGACGATCGAGAGTTCGCATGGCAGTATGGTATGGTACCTCATCTGCGCGCCGACGGCGGAGAGGGTCTCGTTGCCGAAGACGAGCTGCCGGGCGCGGTTGAGCGTCTCCGTCTCCCTCTCTGATCGAAGCAAATCAACAAAGTAAGATCACCAGCTTCCATGGAAGGAAGAGGAGTTATACCTAGCTAGGGCCTAGGGTTGTGATGAACTGAGTGGAGCGTGATCGATCTTGCCTTGACGATGGCGGTTCATGTGGCCGCCGAGGGCCTGCGACTTGCCGAACTTGAGGGAGCAGAACCTGCACTCGTACACCTTGCCGGCCTCATCCTTCCCTCCGCCGATCTTCTTCTTTATCCCTGATCGATCAATACATTCGAGTCAAGACGAGCAACAACTCAGTTAGTCAATGCATTCTAATCTCCGATTCTAATCTATGAACAAAATAATCAGTTTAATCTCCGATTCTCCTTGGGATGATATGTTCCAATCTATGAACAAAATAAGCAGGATTTCTTACTGGTGGCGTCGGCGGCGCTGGATGCAGCGGTGGTCGTCGAGCTCTCCACATGAGCCTGCTTCCCGATGCCATACTCCTCTGGCAGGTTGTTCAAGTCCAAGGGGCTGCCTTCTGCCTCCTTGATATTAGTTCAAAAAATCGATTAGTTCTTCGAGATTCACACAATGACAGCGCTACAATAGGAACTCTCGGAGGAACATATATGCAAGATGTGTGGATGCAACAGGCAAGAAGTACTACAAACAACAAGAACAAAACTATGCAGTACAACAACAAAAACAAGCATGTACATGGAGATCCATCCATGTTAGTTTAACAGCAAGATCTGATGACAAGAAAAATGTAGATAAGGAGATGAACAGGAGAATAGTGTTTCAGACCAGATGTACAAACATGGAGATGAACAATATACAAGGAGACAAGGAAAAGTGATGAGGGGGTAGTTGCGCTTGTAGAGGCTTCTTACATGGTGGAGCAGCGAGAGCAGTGGCGAGAAGACAAGGAACAACAAACTGAACACTCTCTGATGCAATGGAGATTTTGGAAGGGGAGGAGAAAGGGAAAGGGAAGGGGATATATAACGATGGTGGTGGGGTGGAGTGGTGTGTTCAGTACTTCAATATAGTGTGTGTTTTTAGAGAGAGAGAGGGAGAGAGATGTTGTAGTACTATTATTGATTTAGTAGTGTCATGACACAAAGGCAAAAAGACACTGCAGTTTGGGACATCAAATGCATTGGGGAAAGGCTGTCTTAAAGTGTATGTTTGGGGTGTGTAGAGATAGAGTGAGAGTAGTAGAGCTTTAGGTGGAGAGAGAGAGGAGAGAAGCCTGAAAGTTCTCTATCAGTTCACCTCTGAACACAGCCGTCTCTTTCTCTCTCCTGTCACACATTCACACACATCTACATCTACATACACCTCTCTCTATCTCTCTCTCTCTAGATCCATCTCTTACCTAAGATGCAAATGTGATTCTTGGATTCTGTGACGGTTGTAATCCAAAGCGAAGCTGTTGCATAATTGTGGTTCTCAAAACTCTCCCCCTCTCTTGGTCCCTCTTCTTCATCTCCCAGTGACAAGGTGGAGAGAGAGTATGCATCGCATGTGTGTTTCTGATCTCTGTGTTTGGGAGCGTATAGGTCACTATCCACCACGCCAGGCAGGAAGGAGAAGCCCCACAACACCACTACTCTTAACACTGCACTGTGTATCTATTTGCAACCAGCAACATATACGCTGAGACGACTCTTCCAGCAGCATGAGTCATTGAATGGAGTAACCACCCCCTCTCTCCTTAGATCTTGTGCAAAGGAAGCACACAAAACATCACACATGCACACACACATCTGTACTCCTGTCTAGGTTATAGCTAGGCCTATGTCCTTTGCTTGCATCCATCTCTCACCATCTCTCATCGTGTGGCTGGCCTTGTAGGACATGCATGCAGCTTGAGGAGAGAGATGAAGGAGTAATAAAGACAAGGGCACCTCTTACAAAGCCCTGGCCTGGCTGGGTATTTAGTTGAGAAGGGTATGCACAAGCACAAGAGGTGGCCAGCTAGGGGTCCTACAGGTGCATGCATGCAAGCTTACTTAGGCTTTGAGGGCTGCTAGCTACCTAGCAACAGGATGGTGCACTGCATGCTCTTGTCAAGTACTACTGCGAGTTTAGGGTAGTAGATCAGGAGGAGGAGGAGGAAGAAGAACAAGAGAGAGCCAAGCTAGTTTTGTTTTTGTAGCTAGGTAGAGCAGATGGGCGGTAAAAAGTGGCTTTGGAGGGCTAGCTGTTGAGTGCATGTATGCTAAATATGAGACATCATTGAGCTTTAGTTGTACAAGTGATCGACCATATAGGACCTAGTGAATGCTGACAATGGCATACATAGAGATGCATAGGGTTGCATTTGTCTTTCTTTCCCTGTTTAGCCGCCTCTTTGATTCAAAGGATCCTCGTAGAAAATTTATAAGATTCAAACCTTAGGAACTGGTCTTGTGTTTTGTGATATTGGATTCTATAGCATTTTTTTTTTGTCTCAGATGGTATGCTACTATCGTGGGTATAGCCAACCCGTGGTCGACCCTCCATGTTGTTATTTTATGGTGATCCAAATTCTATAAGTGAGAAGGCTAACGACAGAGCGAAGCGAGGCCCGTCGCCGGTAGGCTTGGGCCGACCTATTAGGTCAGGACCACTATAAATAACTCTTGTAAGCCGCCGCATGAGATAAGCCACATATTGTAAATCCCAGCGCGTTTGCAACCTCATCCGAAATAGTGAAGTATTGCTGGCTGGCGCCCGTGGTTTTTTCTCTTCCTTATTGGAAGGGTTTTCCACGTTAAAATCTCATGTCCCCGTTGGTTTGATCTTGTTTAATTTCGTCGTTGTTTTGCTATCGCGTGTAACAATGGTCGCATCCTCGGCTAGCTTCACCCCTCTTTATTAATAACATTGAGGTGCTTCATCCCCCTCTAGTCATTCATAAATTTCTAGATAATTTTTTTAAAGGATTTCTTTGCACTAATTTCGTACATCAACTTTTCCGTTGAATAGACCGCTTGGAAATATCCATTGCTTTTCTATGGTGCAATCAAACAATTTGTGATGAAAATGCAATCAATTAGGAATCGGGAAGGTATGTCACTCTAATTAAGACATTTTGTGTCTTTCTTCCTGACACCTAGCCATGCTCAAACTCGTGAGACCTTCAATAGACACGGGGCAAGAGTATAGGTAAAGGAGAATTTGGTGATCGCACTAGATGGACGGGAGGGAGCACCAACACCGCAGATGCACTTGTGCTACCTGAACTTACAATTTAGAAACAATTTGTTCATAGGACTAAGTCCTCTCTGCATGATTTTATTTTGTCTTATGTAATAAACCTTTGATTTATTTAGGGGCCCCAATTCCCCTTCCTGTGTAAATATTGTAATTGGGTGGTTTTTTGGGTAATGGAAAAGCAGTAGGAGTCTTTCCTACTGTTATGTTATTCAAAAAAAAAACAATTTAGAAACAAGGTACGCACAACTGGTTGCAAGTGTAGGAAAGGTCTATCAGGTACTGGTGGAGTGCATGTCGACAAAGAGGAGATGGAGATTGATGAGGGTGGTGGACGTTCGTTGGAAGCAGGAAGCGATGAAGACAAAGGAAGGTGGGTTTTTGTCATGATAGGAAAACAAGGGGCACATATTGGCTGACTTTAACTTTGTGTCACTAGCACATGGGACTCACCATGTGTAGGGTCAACATGTTAGTTACTCGAAGTCACTGATATAAAGTCAACCATTTTCAAGATAGAAAATGTAAATTGGAAAATGAGGTGGGGTGTTGGATTTTAGGAATAGGTGTTAGGAGGATGGCATTTAAAAGTTAGAATTAAGTTAATTAGAGAGATATAAGAGGAAGGATTCAGCCATTGGATAAAGATCGGTAGTTAGAGATGGCGATCATGTACTTGAAAAACATATGCAATACTGGATGGTATATAAGCAACAACATGTAAAGTAGGTTTAAAGTTCGTAGCATACTCTCTCTTTCTCGAAACGTAAATAATATAAGTTTTTCTGACTTAAACTTGTGTAAGTTTGAGCAAGTTTACATGGAAAAACATGGTATCTATAATGCCAAAAACAAAGTAGGTTTAAAGTCTGTAACATACTCTCTCTCCTTCCCGAATCGTGAAGATTATGTGTTTTATCCGGAGTCAAACTCTTATATGCTTGACAAAGTATTGGATGGTCAAACTTTTGTAAGTTTGACCAAGTTTATACGGAAGTTCATGATATTGGTCATGATGCCAAATAAACACATTAGGAGAACCCTAGTTCATGATGCATCAGCTGAAATTAATTTGCTAATTTATATGTTGGTATATTTATACAATGTTTCTCTAATATAAGTTGTTTTACTTCGAACAATATTTACTCACTTGTATTCCAACATTGGTTACAAAATAGGTTTAAAGTATGTAACATACTCTCTCTCTCTCCTTTCTGAATCGTGAAGATTATATGTTTTATCCGGAGTCAAACTCTTGTAAGTTTGACACAGTATTGGACGGTCAAACTTTTGTAAGTTTGACCGAGTTTATACGGAAATTCATGATATTGGTCATGATGCCAAATAAATACACTAGGAGAATCCTAGTTCATGCATCTACTGATATTGATTTGATATTTTAGTCGACGTTGGTATATTTATACAAGTTTTCTCTAATGTAAGTTGTTTTACTTCGAACAAAATTTACTCACTTGTATTTGGAGGCTGGTTTACATATAAGCACGGACAAATACGTGCATGCATACTATGGATCGAATGGGCAGATGACACTTGCATGCACGGCAATAAATGAAGAAAAGACAGACAGAGCAAGCATGATTTTGATGATTTTGATCGCTAACTATGCATATGTCTATTCTACTGCTAGTACTACCTGCGATAATAATACTGTGACCGGTCGTTTCAACAAGATACCAGTCTTGCGGCAGTTAATCTATCCGGTCTACTGAGACCTAGCTGCGTGAGGCGGCGCATGTCAGTACTGATTAATCTGCCCCCTGTCCGTACGAGTTGACTTTTGAAATAAAAGTATGTCTTCTCTTGATTATGGACACTTATAAGCTATCCTAGATTTACTTGTTGACTTTTACATACTCAACTTTTAAGTATAAACCAGGCAACTGGCCGCCTGGAGTAGATTTAATATCATAAAATGATTGCCTATATTTTGTGAATTCAGAAATACTACCTCAGTTCCGTAAAAGAGGACATATAAATTTTATTAAAAGTCAACCATGTAAAGTTTGACCAAATATTTAGAAAAAAAATATCAACCTCTATAATGTCAAATCAATCTTATTAGATACATCATGAAATACATTTTCATATTATATTTATATAGTATTATAATTGTTGATAGTTTTTTAAATAAATTTGGTCAAACCATACATTGTTTGACTTCAAAAAAAATTATACGCCTTTTTGTTTTCAGGAACGGAGGTAGTAGTTTGGTAGGTGTTAACCGACTGGGATTTTTAAAACTCTTAATAAATTATAAAAGCACAACTTCTTCTGGTGATGAATGGATCTTAAAGTGCGACTAATTAAGTTCACAATTCACTAAACTAAAGTTGCATTACTCTAAATGAACTGAGACATGAAAAATATCTCAGTGGACTTGGACATAGACATATATACCCTTTTAATTTTTCTAGTGTGTGGACAAAGACTTTCATGTTCATCCTTTCTGGTGATGTCACCTTAGGTTTTCGTTTGGGTTAAGGATCCTCTTTGGTGAGTAGTTTGTAATAGAGGCATTGTTGCCGCACTCTGAGAGGAAGATGGCTAGTTGGCAAGAGCAAGTGATTGCGTCAAAACTAAGAAGAAATAAGTTTTTTTCTCAAAAAGAAAGAGAAGCTTCCCCGACCTCTGCTTGCGCACACGCCATATTAAGAATAAATGGAATTTTCCAATAGGGGCAAAGACATCGGGCTTGGGCTTTACATCGATACATGCACACAACAATCTTTAGTAAAAAAGGTCTCAATTAGTAAAGAGTAGACGTGAGCTAAAATGTGATGGTAGATCTTACTGAAATAGCCACGAGAGACCAAAATCACGTCACTACAAAACGGCAATACGCCGACGGCTTTTTGTCGGAGCCGTCGGCGTACGGTCCAAGTTGGGCGGCCCAGATTAACCGTCGATGTACAGGGCTACGCCAAGGGCAAAGCCGTCGGCATAGCTATGTTTTTTCTATTTTTCATTTAATATGAAATAATTCATATCTTTAAATCCGTAAATCGAAATTTAACAAAAAAAAATGTCTAAATCGATTAGAAAAATGAGAAGAATCCAAATATGAAAACTATATCATCTTTTGAATAGCAAAAACTAATTTAATTAGGTGAAATTACTTTCGAAAAATAATATAAACTCATTTAACTAGGCGAAATTAGATAGAAATCAAGAAAATTCTTAATACTTGGGGATTATCCATCAAATGTGGACTACTCTTTGTGAGAATTATATGGGTGCCATTTTGCACCATATTGTTTTGTACTTGGTTCACAAAAAAAAGTCATTTTTGCCACTTAGAAAAAGGAAAATAATATCTATAAAAATAATTTGAAAAAATCCCTTCGGGACCATTGTTTGCTATACCAAGATACACCTATTTGTTGAATATGAGAACTTTATCACAAACTATGCCGTGGGTAATAGTCATAACTTGGTTATTTGGCTTGAAACTTATAGATGTTTATACATGATAGACCACTTTGTGAAGATTTTGTTTGAACAATTTGTCAAAAATCAAGTTTATCATTTTTCATAGCAACTAGTACACATAAAAGGACTCCATTCGAGAGGATATATTTTTTGAGATTTTTTCACTTTATTTGATTTTTTTCAAAAAAAGGTCAAAATGGCCACCATGACTATTCATCGAAAGAGGTCAAATTTTCTAAAACTATCGATGTTTCTGTGATATAACCACTAGTTTTGTAACTTAAAATGATTTTCAAAAAATTCCATACCAAACTATCAAACACTTGTAGTTCAAATTTGGATTACTTTGGAAAATCACCATAAATTCATTTAACTAGGCAAAATTAGATAGAAATCAGAAAAATTCCTAATACTTGGGGATTATCCATCAAATGTGGACTATTCTTTGTGAGAATTACATGGGTGCCATTAGATGGGTGTCAAATATTCTAAAACTAAAGATGCAAATATGATATGGATGTCATATTTGAATTCCTCTCATTTTTTTAATCGACTTAGACATTTTATTTGTCAAATTTCGATTTATGGATTTAAGATATGAATTATTCCATATTAGATGTAAAAAGGAAAAAATAAATTAAAATTCATTTTATTGTTATTTATTCAAAAAAATATTATTACATAATCATTGTTATTTATTTAAATATTTTTTAAAATTTAAACAATAAAAAAGTGTAACATCATGACTCAGTGGTTAATATGATTGATAGGATACTAATATCAGTAAGTTCTCACTTGACATTTGGAAGATAATTTGGAAGGAACTCAAAGTTAAGCGTGCTAGGGCTGGAGCAATTAGTGTGTTGGCTAAGTGGGATATTTCGGAATAGAATTAAAAATATAAAAAAGTTCAAAAACAAAATTAAAAAAAATAAAACAATTTGGAAGAAAAAAATCCGACGGCAAAGCTGTCGGCGTAGGGAGAGCTATTCCGACGGCGTAGCCCTACGCCGATGGCAATTTAGCCTACGCCGATGCCCTATTACGCCGACAACCATATGCCGACGGCAGCATACACAGTTTCCTGTAGTGCGTACGGATGGTACCGTGCCAACAAATGAGAGATACACGATGTGGTTGTGGTAGAGGTGCGGTGTTTAGAAACATTTGTTAGGAATGAGAGGGAGGAGATGGGAGGATTCAAAAGTTTGAGGTCTAATCTTGGTCCTTGATCTGGTGGTTCAAATGTTTTTGAGGATGACAAGGAAAATGTCCAATATACCTTTTCAAGTGCAACTGTTATAGAGCTAGCATAAATTAGTAATCTCTTCATTTGGGAATAGGCCCCTCCCTTTTTCAAAAAAAAATCGTTGATATAATTCCCCTAATTCTAGCGTCTAATAACTGCAAGTACTACTCCTCGTCGTCTAAAACTAGCCAAAGTGGGAGTAACTTAGATAGTAACATTCATATCATGTAGAAAAAAAACCTGATGTGTCAAATATTAATAAAAAAGAAGGGGTTGTGTTAACATAAACCGTAACATCACATATTTCAAGACACCATGAGGCTACAACCTAATAATAAGGTTTTACGATACAACATATATATTATTATCTACTATGGAGGTACAAACATAGCCTATTGTCATATACATATTATTAGTATATGTTACTCCCCACTATGGCTAGCCTACCTCCCCGCGTAATCGACAAGAATTTCCTTCATCTAACCAATGCATCTGAGCCATACAACACGTTAACTGGCCGAGATTTTCTCCCACGGATTGCTAGTCCTAATTAATGGCGACATATTTACTGACAATTAGGGAGAAACAATATATTCGAGGGCAATAACTTTCTTAATTGCGGGATTTGGTCATCTAACCTTTATTCAAAGGGAGTAATACTATTCTTACAAGATTTTCTTGCAAATTAGAAGACACGGTATCGTAGTGTAACTATGAGTTCAGTGAAGCTCTCATACTCATAATGGAGTAGTACTAAGAGGGACTGAGTACGTATTTTTTCAATTGTGGAAGTTTATATATGGACACTGCCCTAAGAAAGGATATACATGGGACCACTAGAAAGGCTAACTCTCTCTGAGTGATCATGTGCTTTGTGCACTGGTACAGTACGCCAGTACACTAACACTAGTACAACTTTGTGCGATGATATTGCTCAATCATCTATACATTTTTATCTCGCGGTAGTACTGATCACAAACGTCGCTAATTGAACTACCGAACATCTTGGAATACATAACTGGAGTACATTGTCCACGATTCCTTGTCACCTTATACCATGGTTTGCATATGCAACATAATGGAGACAAGTTTTTTTTTTAGATACCAGGCCAACTGAAAGGCCCGGCGTTAAATTAATAACGCCATCAACAGCGAAAGTGATACAAAGAGCTGAACCCAGCTTACACACACACACACAAGACACAAAGCAACCGTGAAGATTACAGGAGAACACCAGAATGGCAGAGCCGAAGCGGGCGAGCACACTCAAGACAGGCAGAGGTGTCGGGCCGGAGCTGGGGACACGGGCAAACCAAGACGAACTACCACCACCGAGGATCGCACCACCTGGATCATCCTCGCTAGTGTCCACAAACTGAAGACAGGCAACCCGACGCCTCGAGCAGAGAAACTCCGAGGTGCAGAACAAGAAGCAAGCTTTGCCAAAGACGGCAAGATGAAGTCGCCTTGCCCCCCTCCGAAAGCAACAGGCCGTGAACTCCAAAGCGGCGTCTTCAAGAAAGCACGACACAGGAGTGTCCGCCACCCGCCCGATCCGAGGATCTTGGATTTTCATCCGGAAGTGGGTAGAAGGAGTGAGATAGGCCTCCGTCAGCCTTCAAGAAGGGAACGCGTCCGTGGACGTCGCCGCCGCGGGCCGAGAAGATCCCGGCAAGGGTTTCCCCTTGGCCACCCTCACCACCTCTACACCGGGCACAAGATGTCGACGAAGCAACATCCGTACCAACGCCATGGCACGACACTCGCCGATCACCACGCTGCCCTCACGGCCATGGTCACTAGCCAGCCCAAGGGTCCCTGGCTCGCCCGCCAACCAAAAGGACCCCCATAATATAGGGCCGCCGCCCTGGCGTCCAAACTCTGCGCCCCGCAGAGATGGAGGGAAGTAACCAGGAGAGAAGAAACCACCCAGGTCGGCGAACAGCAGCCCCCATGGCAACCGACGACTGAGCTGGTACAAGGGCTGAAGGTCTCGGACCGGGCCCGGGGCCCCTGCCCCGTCCTAGATGCGAGGCGACCAGCAGGCCGCACATCCCTACCGACCATCGCCGGAGACCTCCACGTAGATCCACCAGACCGGAGCGCCGCCACGGCCGCGACGGCCGGCCTGCCTTCTGCCGCCAACTCCCGACCTCCTCCAGCCACTCGAGAGCCGAGCCATGCCACCAACCTCGCCGGCCGCACCAGGGAAGCCGTCGTCGTTGATGCGCCAAGACCACGCAGCCAACCGCGCCGCCACCGTTTCGAGGGAGAAGGAGAGGCCCTGCCGCCGCCGACGCCGCACGGGATTCTCCCGGCGACGCCTCCGGCGGCGGCGAGGGGAGGGGAGGTGGAGAGGAGGGGGCTGGCGGCGGGGATCTAGGGTTCCCCCGTCCACTCGCGGGAGCGGCTCGGGAAGGAAGGGGGTCGGTGTCCTGATTTTGTATGTATCCTAATGGAGACAAGCTAGAGGCACTGACAACTATTTAGAACAACCACTGTTACATGCCCAATTGTCATATATATGTGTTGGGTGTTAGAGCATCTCTCGGAGATACCAAACAACAATCGCGTGACTTCTTCTGCAAATGAAGGTGCCCCGCCTACTCCTCCACTCCCCATCGCCACATCTTTCTCGTCGGTTCGAACCTGCTCGCTGCGAATTGAAGTTTGTCATCGGAAACGGGCCACTTCGTCACAAAATCCACCATTCGTGTGGGCGTTGTCACTGTCTTCGAGATGACCAATTGTTTCTGTGGTTTCAAGTATACGCAAAAAGTTTACCTCCTGTACTGCAATTATATGCAAAAATGTATACAGTACGGTTTTGTAGAACTGCAAGACCCATGTTTTTTGCCCTCCATAGGCAAAAACGACAGCTTTTTTTGTGCGGAGTTTGGACCCTTTTTGAGTATCTCCTTGCTCTTAGAGATGAGAACCGACTAGATGAACTGGTTGGTGCATGCAATTGCATTCACCATCTAGTGTTCCGCGGGCTCCGACACTCCTACGAGTTGTAGTACTATCTGCAGAACCCAGGAACTCTTTTCCTCGAGAGTACGCAATTGCGTACCATGCTTTTATAGAAGGCAGGAAACAGATTAAAAGAACTCTTCTAGGTGTAAAACAAAACATCCATAGAGCAGCAACACCAACCAAAAAACACCCTAGACATAACTTTCTAAGTCTAGACCATCCACTCCGGCTTTGCTCCACATTTTCATGTCCTCAACACCCACCAAGCAAAACCCACGAACTTGATCGTAATATTGTAGTTAGACAAAATCAAGTTCAACGATCCATAAAAAAGAGAAGCACGCATGGACATGGCAGCGCGCGGGTCACGGCAAGATAGGCCAGAAGGAAAGGACACAGGGAGGCCGGCCGGCCGGGGCAGTGAAAGATTTGCTGGTGCGTGAGGTGGCAGGGCAGTGGGCAGGCAGAGCTGAGGCGCGCCCATGGATCAGCTGGGTCGTGGGTTCTCATGTGAGGAGGGGGGCAGAGGTAGAAGACAAGGCGCCTCCCCCCCTGTTATTGCACCAGACACTGAGACACTCAGACGCAGCGGAGCGCCAGCTGATGTTTACCCTTTTCTCACCTTGTGCGTGCTGCGATATGGCCGCCCAAGCTCTCTGCCCAGCTGCCACTTCTCTCTCACTAGCACTTGAGTCTTATATGGAAACTTGCATGGACCCACACCTTCTCCAAACCACCCATCCCCTCCTTCTCGCCCAAATGCTCGCAAAACGAATACACGCACGCTAGGGTTTCAGCTCACTAAGCCAGTCATGCAAAAATAAAGCAGTAGTACTGTATAACCTAAACATGGAAAAGTGTCTTCTAGCTCCTGAGCTCTAGTAATCATAATAGGGTAACGTATGCTTAGAATGATTTTTGCAAAAAAATTATTACCAAACTATCACGCACTTATATTCAAATTTGAATTTCTTTTGTGAAATCGGCTGCAAATAAAAAACATATATGTCTGCAAAGTGATAAAAATATTCACATCATTTAGTTAGCCATCCCGCGTGTTCCACTTTGTGTGAAAATTGCAGTGGCTCCATTTTGCCCATATTAGTCGCTTTACAAAAACCTCTTTTCTGGCACTCATTAAATGGAAAAAAAAACTTTTTTTTACGTAGCAATATTGAAAAATTATGTTGACCCTTTTATTTGCAATGGCAAGACACACATGTGTTTCTAATATGGCCAAATTATAACAAAGTATGCCATGGATATGGCCATCGCCTTGGTCATTTGGGTTGAAACCTATTAATATTCATGCATGAAAGTCATTTTTATGAACACATTTTTTTTCAAAAGTGTCATATTATAGGTTTGGTATTTTTTTGGGAAACAATGTAAATAAAAGGTCTCTTTGCACAAATATTCATTATTTGATTTTTTCACATTTTATTTTTTTCAAAATGGGGTCAATATTGGTCGCTTGACCATTCATAGAAATGAGTTGAATATTTGAACTTCTTCTTCATGTATACTGCATGGAATCATAATAGGTGATTCACGACTTTCAAGCCAAATGACCAAAGTCATGGCCATATCCATGGCTAACTTAATGATATCATGACCAACATTGGCACAAACATTGCTTTTAGTAAACAAGACTGACAAAGTGAGTTTTCAAGATTTTTTAGAGTATTTTTCACAAAAAAAAGGTGCCAAAAACGAGATTTTTTAAACAAGCACCACAAATAAGATTGAAAATTAGACTTTTGCAAATTTTACTGAATATCTTGATTTTTTAGTTGTTTTGCTATATTATATTCATTAAATGTGTTTTATGGCATTTATCGAGAATAATTTAAATTTGAATTATGAGTGTGTGTTATAGTTTGCTCCCAAAATTAGACAAAATCATATAGACATATTCTAGTATGATTATATGCAATAACACCTAAAAAAATTGGGAAATTTATCCCCTAGCTATGAATGTTCATGCAAAAAATTGACACTGTTTTTCAAAAATCACATAAATTGAGGAAAAATCAACTGCCTGAGGAAGGCGAAGGAAGACTCGTCTGCGTCAGTTTGGTGAACAACTGCTCACTCCAAATTAAGTTGAGTGACGTCGTTGTTCGCCTCAAATTTGTCTGGTCGGCGCTATGTGACGCTGGCAAGATCGGGCCACATGTAGATGTATTTGCCGCTTATATCCGACACTCCCACGCCAATGGATCGGGGCCGACTCGAGAGTACCAGATATTTTATTGGGTCACGCTGACAAATTTGCCGCTATTGGGAGGGGCTAAGCAAGAGTTTATAATCAAAATGTGAAAGAAAATAAGAGTGCTATGCTATAGGTAGTACCGTTTGCGCGCCTTAGGCACACTGTGCATCTGATATTTGTCCACCATGGAGTTGGCAACATCTGCGCGCCAGAAAACAGCACTGCCTCAAAAAGCAAATTAACGTACGTACAGCGGTGGTCCTGGATCCCTAGGCTGAACACCTACTCCTTACACATCTGATCATCTTAAGTGTCAAGCACACACACAAACACTGCTACCAGTACTGCTAGTGTACTAGCAAGAGGTGCCCTTTGTCCTCACGCATGGATGCAGTCGCATGCGCTGCCCGACCCAATGCAACCAGGGAGATGAGATGAGGATCCATTGAACTCGAGTTTGTCCAAAGGCCCCCAGCCAAACCAGGACCAAAAGTCATGGTTGGTTTGTTGTGTGTCCAAAATGATATCTGGATTTCTAGAGCATGCACAGTGCACTCGCCTAGAACATTTTTTTTACATATGGCAATTTTATTTGCCACATCAGCCACAAGACTGTAGAGGGGTGCTTCAACTTTGCCTCTGACGGTTGACATGGCAATAGCATCCCTCTTTCAACATTTCTATTATGTGGTGGTCTCCCGCGCCATTCGCTCCCATCCTATGCCACTCCCATGCCACACCTTGCCATCTTCCTCGCGCACCCCTCCTCAACTCGCACCCTAACCGCCGCATCGTCCCTACTCGATCTACCGGTGCCACCGTGGTACTCTCTCCCGCGGGTGTCAAGTCATGTGTCGCGCGTCAGAGCTTTGCTCTATGCCCATGGACACTAATTATTTGTTGGCCCTCCTACGTGACCTCGCAACTGAGGATCGATGTTGCCTCGCACTGCATCGCCCCTTGATAGGTTGTATTGTCAAATCGGGGCAGTCATTAAGGCATTCCCCTAAGCCCAACTGGATGTGCATTACTCCTTGGAAGCCTTGGGTCCTGACGTACAACGGGGGTCGATCATAATTGGGATGTGCATTGTCATCAGCCGGTAATAATTGGGTTGTGCATTGTAACCGTCCAATCATAATTGGGTCGCGGGATATAACAAGCCGACCATATACTGAGTCACCACGCATATGAAGAAAATTTGGTAAGAAAATCACCAAAAAAAATTGAAAAAATAAACAGCTGATCCTTTGCTACCTTCCAATGGCGCGCTGAAGTTGGCCCGCTAGCAAACATCTTGATCCATGTGACTTCGGTCACCGCTAACGTTCTTAGTGATCATTGTTGTCACGCACTAGAGGTAGGAACGACGGTGGAGCCCACCTGATATCAGGATTAGTTGGAGCCTATCTGGCCTATGCCCATTGGAGGTCGCCGAGGGAGAAACGGAAGTGTATGCGACAAGTTGGAAACGGCCACACGTGAGAAAAAATCGAAAAGAATACACTCGCACACAGATTCGAGATATATATATAAGAGAGAGAGAGAGAGAGAGAGAGAGAGAGAGAGAGAGAGAGAGAGAGAGAGAGAGAGAGAGAGAGAGAGAGAGAGAGAGAGAGAGAGACCCACATGTTGAGGCACGCGCCCGATTGAAGAACACAATGAGGAAGAAGCTAACAACCTTAGAGTTTATAGAGGTGTTTTGCTAACTACAAGAAACTGGTTGATCCACGAAAATTTAGTGACATCTCAAAATGTGTCATAGATTGGCCTACGAGTTTATGACGATATCAAAATTTCTATCATGGATGAAAAGTGGGCTCAAGTGGCCCAAGGCAACTGAGGCCAGCCCAATAAAGACTTTCTTTTTCTTTATCTCTCTTCTTCAAAAAAAAGAACATTAGAACAACATAGTTTGTAAAAAAAAGATCAAATTCATATGGACCTGCAAAAATGTGAATAATATATACAAATGATCATAATATTTACATCTATCTATTCATGTCATTTCCATGCATGTAATAGTAGGATTTAATCTGTTGTTAACAAATAGGTCTAATTCAAGATTCCAAATAGAATTCAAATAAGCATGTTATATATTTTCTATATGGACCTACCAAGTTACGGAGTACATGAGTAATTAAATATGATTTTTTTTCTTGGATTTAGACGCCTCTCTGAGAAATTCATTTAGGTTCCTTTAATTTGCCTCCTTTTATTTTGCAACCTTTTATTTCCATGACTGTTAAGACCAAAAGGAAGTAACGTCGACGTGTGTTTTGCTCTTGGAAAGTGTACACGGGGGAGCGTCGGCCAACATTAACGCCTGAAACTGAAACTCCCAAAGTCAACCCCGGTTGGTTGTAGTTGTAGCCATGATCGAACACCCTAGCTTAGCTTAGCATAGCTTAGCTAGGCCGCCGTCCTGTGCAGCTGCACTGCACCGCATGATAGTAGATATCTCGGTCGACCAATCTACTTCCCTTCCGGCAGCCGGCCGGGCGGCGCTGCCACCCCACCCAGCAGGGACCGTACAGGAGGCCAGTGAATCTGAGCTGAGCTTGTTGCGAGGCGGCCGGCCGGCGTCGCATTTAACGCTGCGAGCAGATGCTTCATGCTTTCCAGTTCGGGCGCTACACCCATAGGCTTTGGCTCTCTCGTGACTGACTGTCCGGCCGGCCTGGGACACGGTGGCCTGAAAACATGGCGACCTTCAGGAAAAAGGGATGCAAATCCAATGTACTTGCTGCCATGCCGACATGGCATCCATGCGACCTTCAGGAAAAAGGACGTGTACATGTCATGTAAAAAAAATCAGATTTTATTTTATGAAAGAACATCGTTTGTTTCTGCCGGGACCATACGCTCTTGGGAGCCAATTTGTATACTACCTGGTGCCATGCATCATTTATTCCTTTTATTTAATTAAAGAAGAATCCACTTTTCCTCCCTGGTTACCCCGGTTTTCTTGTTATATTTTGTCGAAACGCTTAATAATCCCCTAAATTATGATATATGGGAGAACTTGGCCCCTATTAGTTTCTGCAAGGTCAAACAGCGCCCTCAAGTTTTCCAGAAGTCTGGAAAACACTATCATATGCGAACTTATGGGATGAACTATATGTGTGTAAATTTTAGTCATAAGATGTTACAATTTACATTCTATGAAAGAATAAAAACATAACATGCAAAAAATGTCTAGGTCATAAAATTCCCGTATTTAGAAAGTTCCTAGGAGCGAAGATTGTTATGGCGACAAAATTGGTGAAAGCAGCCCCAAAAAGTTGGATTCCACTTTTCTTGTTGCAAACCAACGGTCATATATTTGAATTATAAACTTTAATTAGCAGGTGCATGTACTCCAGGAAAGTATCACCATGAATTTAAGTTTGTGGAGACACAAAACTTCAAATTCCACAACTTGAAAATGGTGGAAATTATACCCGTGTGCAAGGTGCTGTTGCAAATACTGATGCGTCAGCACCAAAAATACCAATTCTTCACGATTTCTTTTGTACAACTTGAAGGGCGTTTGGACGTGATAATTTCTCCATGGTTTCCTACCCATCTACTTACTTACAAGTAACCGCCGATAAATTATATAATATATAGTTCTACGGAAAAATGATCAGCACTTCGCCATCTTGTTCGTGGAGTACTGCAATTGTTGATCTAACTAGTAGGGCAACCTCGGAGGTCCAGAGGATGACCTGACGATTTCAGAACCAAGCTCGTGTATCTTTCGCAGGAGCACGGCCTTCTCACGCTCCAGCTGCTGTATGTACACCTCCTGCTCGTCCTGGACGCCCTCCACCTCCGTCAAGGCCAAGGACATCGCCTCCGCATCACCGCCCTCGTCGACCAGGCCCGCGCATTTCTTCAGGCTGTCCCTCATCTGTTCAGAGTTTCAGAGGATGTTCATCAACACAAACATTTTAACAGTGATGGATGTCACAGAGACCATGGATGCATCTGCTCACCTGTCCTGATATCTTGTGTCCTTTGCCGAGGGCAGACGGATCTGTCTCTAGGCTGGTTTTCTCCTTCGAGTCCGCGACTCTCCGCACAATCTTCACGTGGATCTCTCCGCTCCGCACTCCTTGCAGAGGAATCCACTTGTCGGCAGGTTGGTTCGGCGAGAGCATGCTGTATTCGACGGTGCAGTTGCCTATGCTGGCGGTCGGAAGGACCGCATTATGGTCCTTGACGTGCAAGATCAGGGACTCTCCGGTTTCTGCAAACTCGAATGTCTGGTTCCATTGTGGAGCCAGTGTTTTGTAGATGACCTGCATGGAAAAAAACTATTCAGTTTCATATGGTACCCACACCTAGCAATTTCAAGCGTAGAAACAGTGCAGAAGGCATGATTGGAAGAGTATATATGCAGAAGAACTCTCTGATATTCCTACGAAACATCTTCTTTACTATGCTCACTGACACTGTTATGCTACTGGTTGCAAGATTTTCACTAATCTAACTTGACACACTATCTATCGATCATTTGTTTGGTGCCAGATACAAGTGCGCCAGCACAGATGCACAATTTAGACTGCTGGGGAAGTCAGTATGACTCATGACATGGAATCCCATGCATCAGAAAAACAATGGACCTCCTTGACTGCCAAAAAAAATACAAGATTCATCACCGTACTTTGGTCCGCTTCTTGTTATTCCCGTAATGCACCCTGACATAAGGATCACTAGTTCCTCTCAGATCAGCAGCAACGAGGTCCCTGGCTTCAATTATTACTAGCTCAATCCAGCCGGCATCAACTTTACTGCTTGATCTCTGCAAAAAGAAACGTAATTCAGATTCAAGAGGCACAGATCACTTGGCAAAACAGTATACCAAGGAAAACTAGATTTATGAGGCTACCTGACTAACAGAATCAAGGATACGCAACTAGTAGTGGAGGGTTTCATGGGCACTACTAAAATAATTGTACTGGACATAACAATTTAAAAGTTATAGTAGGATCCTTCTTAGACAAATACTGGTGGTACTATTTCACAATCTAGAAATTAAATGCTTAAGGATGGACACCTTCAGATTGTCGTGCTCATCATTTTGTATTCGCTCTATTTCGAGCCTGATCTCTCCTGAATCAACTTTTTCAAGTGGTACCCAGACATCTCGGCTAGCACCATCTAGAAGTCCCTCCAGATTTACTCTTGCACTACCAATGGTATCATCACTAAATGTATCTGAATTACAGCATTTTATCTTCAGATATTCACCACCAGCAATCTCATCAAATTCAAACTTGTCATTCCAAACTGGTTGGACTGTACGAGAGAGCGTCTTTGTTTTGTATAGGGCCTAGTGACAAAATATGAGGTTAGAATACAAAATTATTTGAACTGGATAGAATTTTTGCTAGTCGAACCAAAGTTGAGTAAGGTGAAAAAAACCTTTCCATACTGGAGCTTCACATAAGGATCACATTTCCCAGATTTACTATTTACTGCAAGGGCCCTACCCTCCACTACTTTGACTCTGAGCATCCTTCCTGTCCTAGGTTGAAGCTTTGGTGATCCATCAAGAGAAAGTCCACTGCTCAGAGAATTGCTTACTGTAACTGAACCATCAGCGAATTGCCATTCTTTTAGCACAAGGCTGACAGTTAACTGCAAACAAAAGAATTTAAACAGTTTTCAGTACCATCCATAAGAAAAATAATCTAAAACAAGGCATGAAACAGCATAGCTAGACAATCCTATTAACCAGTTTGCATGCAAACTAGCAAGCACCCATAGAACTTGTTTATAATAATATATGTCAATATGATTCGATATGAGGTTATTGACCTACCCATAGATCCTTTAGCATTCCATCATTTTAGGAAAACAGTGTAACAACAAAGGAGAGTATTATTACCATACAACTTGTCCGCATGCCACACAGGCAGGTTGTACCAGTGTTGGGGTGACTTGGACTAAATATGAACCACTTATACCGTTCCTGGCTGTGGATGTGCAAGCTATGAAGTTGTTGGACCTACTTGACCGCATTGCACGATTTGAAGGACCACGGGTGCAATTTACTTCTAAGAGTTTGTAAGGTCCTAATGTGTAATTGCATGCAAGTAGTAAGGATAACCTCCGACACACATGACACATTGGTAATGCAGAGAGAGTAATTGATTCTTTATTTATTTAGATAGCTTAGGAAAGTAAGCCAGCAAATATGAACTCATGCATTAGAATCTTATATCAGGTCCAGAAACAGGTTATGCTATGTGAAAAGAACAGATAGTTACTAAAGAAGAACCTCAAGAAGAAAATGACAAGAAATAGGTGAGTTACCTCGCCCGTATAATCCTCAAATGGAACCACCATTCCAACTTCTTTCCCACAGTTCTCAGCATGCCTTGCAACCACACCAGAATTATGTCCTATAGCCCAAAATATCGTCGAACCATCTAAAACATACTTGACCTGTTTAAATCGATTTCTTAGTGCCCTCGAATATGCGGGAAGAACCTCAAATGCATCAGTGTTGAAAAACATAGCAATATAAGAAGAGCGTAGTATCTACCCTACCTTTATCTCGCAGCTTGTCAGGTAATTGAATTTAACACCTCCAGAATCCAGTTCATACAGAAGAAACTTGATAACACCTGTCTCGCCATGCAGTACCATGTTAAATGTGCTATTCCATGTAGGATTTGGACCTTCAGAAGTACTGGTTTTTCTCATCAAATTGCCAACTTCTACCTCAACGTGTACTACCTTGTTGTCAGCAATCCCAGATGTAGTGCCCTTACTTAAGCTTTGATGGTTCCCTAACTCATTAGGTGTGCCTTTTTTGCCAAGATTACTAGCTGATACAACAGTAACAGAAAGAACACCACCAACTGCTTGTTTCTTCAGATCTACTGGTGGCAAAGAAAAACAGAGACGGCGAGGCTCGACCATTGTCTTCACTATAGTTTCAGTCAAAAGTTTTACCTAAATGGATATATGAAGCATGCATTAGATATGTCAACTGAATTTAGCTTCTAAATGTCAGTACACAATGGTGGCCACCATTATGTAATGAAACTGCAAAGATATCAAGGACTGGACTTAATGGTCCACACAAACACACCAGCCATGTTGAGACACCCGGTAACTCCGTACCAGGACCGCCTTGGCTTCCACCACTTCCAAATGCTACACCTATCCTGACTTCTGGAGTGGATTCAAAAGAATAGAGAACAGCTTCACCATCAAGAACGGGACTTAGTAGAAGCTGCAACAGTGTAATCTGAATCAGTGGTAGTAGCATAACTCAATCCTGCACAGCGCAGTGTGGTGCTTGCAACTCAGGAAAATCAGTTGTTATCAATTCAAATTTGGTATACATATAATGTACAGTAGTCAAGACAACAGCAGATAACAGTTTTCAGTTAACCGTGGCAGTCACACAAAAAATTACGCAAAATCCACTAAGCTTCGTAAAAAATTGTTTCATCTCAAATAATACAACACACCATCACCATGTCCTTTCTGTAATAACTAACAAGTGCTTACAAATTCAACTGCATGCTAAAGCCTTATTTCCTATGTCAATCACTCAGAATTTTAAATGGCTCTTACAAAATACATTTTTCATCATTGATGTTAATAGTCAGCCTCTGGACATCATTAAACAGAGTTGGAAGCATGCCACTTTCAAATTAGATATAATGGTTAGAAAGAGCGTAACCAATGGAGAGAGCAGAAGACATACATCTCCCTTGATGTGGATGCTGTTTATAATAATGCGAGCAGCGCCCATCAGTGGCTTTGCTAATTTCGCCATAAACATTACACTCATCTCTTTGCTGTCCCAATCAAAACCCAAGGTCATGACTTGCTGCACATTGAAAAAAAAAAGGTTACGAATGTAATGTAAAATAAATGCAGCTTCTTTCCACTCATCCTACTTAAAACCCAAGGTCATGACTTGCTGCACATTCAAAAAAATTATAGGCTACGGATGTAATGTAAAATAAATGCAGCTTCTTTCTACTCATCCTACTTAAAAGATAACATTTTCAAACATAACTAAGGTTACTTCAGGAATGAACATAGCATCCTCATCCCAAACTCGTATAAGCATACAAATGTTACATATTTATAACTAGAATCACAATACTCTTTATGTTTAACTTTCGACATAAGAAGGGTGTTCAGCTGACATCATTAATGATGAATCTAAAGATAAACCTTTATCATCAAATTCTTTTTCACACTATGATCGATAACTTTAAGTAGATATCCACTGGCAAAACAAAAAAAAAATTGGTGAAGATCTATGAGCAAATAAACTAATTAAAAACACTGAATACAGTTCTGCAGAGTGCAGACAAAACTGCCTAAGATATCCTTTCAGTTATGTGCACATAGATGGATGCATGGTGAGACGGGTCAGCACCTGAATTAGTATTTATTCCCTATTGAGTAAATTGTGGAAGTTTAACTTCCTGATCACACGCAATACATAATATGGACAACTGACCTGGTCACCTGAAGTCATCCAGCGCATACCCTGTTCTCCCAAGGTAGGTGGACAAGAGCCCAGAGAGAATTCCTGTAATTCTATTTTATCCTGAGGGTGAAAGAGCAAGATTTTAGTACTGCAACCATCTAATGAAAGGTTACTGCGATCAGAATAATAACAAGAAAAGAAGAAAACCGAATTAAAGTGAACTTACTATTAGTTTTGGTCTTCGACTCTTTAAACGTCTCTGCAAAATTATAGAGCCCAGTCAGTATAGAAGCCAGTATGCAACATATCTTGCAATACATATTGAGTACATCAAATTGTTGGAATCAGAGGAATTTGATGATCAGTTTGACTCTGGGACCATCAACTTCCATGGAGCAAGTGTGTATAATCTAAAGCTCAACCTGAACAGACATCATATGCCTGTCTACCCTCTAATGATAAGAAGTCTATCAGTATCTATGATTTGCTAAAACTTTTTGAGCTATTTACAGCCAAATTACATCCAAGAACGAAATATATTATGAAGAAACGATACAGAAACTGACCTCAACAGTAGACTGAAATTTCCTTGATAGTTTTGGTTCCATGTAATTGGGCCAAACTTCTATCAAAAGTTTGTTCAACCACTCGCATGGCTCTATTGGCGTGGTAGGCTACATCAGAGGCGCAATGAGTATTGGCTGGATGATGATGAACAAAGAGGAACCGAAATAGAGTAAGGGAACAGAACATACTGTTGTGTTCAGTATAAGGTGCTTCCACCTTTTGTTCAAATCTTCTATAGCCATGTTTCTTTTAAACCTCCCATACTGCATCAATCGTACAAAAGGGTAAGAACTAAGAAGACAAACGAACTACAGTGACACTACAGATAAAATGCTGTTTGGAATCTCATATTCAAAATTATTAGCACTTAACAACACAAAACAGATCAGCACTTTCTAATACAAAATTAATTGACACTACATTCTTCGCAAAAAGTATTTCGTGTTAAATTATAAAGTATCGTCTGAATGCGCAACCCCAGAGACTATGCTACTAAAAATAATATGACATAATAGTTACCTGAATTGTCGCCCAGACGGCAGCAGCGAGGGGCACCCAGTTGGAGAATGGCACGACCCAGCGCTCGACGAACCACGCGAAGAGGCCGAGTGGGATGAGGAACGGGAGCAAGGGCTGCTCCACCATGACCTGGTTGAAGAACTCCAGGGCGTCCTTGGCGTGCAGCTTCTTCATCCCCCTCTTTGCCATCTCTGCACACCCTCTTGTCTCTCTGTGGCTTCAGCACCAAGCTGCTGATGCCTTACTGCTCTTCCAGGATCCCACACACACAGACACCCTGGTATGGAAGCAGATACCTTTGATGCTTTACGCCTTTGCCTCCACTGGTTCCAGCCCTCCAAAGTTCATCTCACCTTTTGCTTCCCATACACAAACGCACACACCCTCTTCAGTCTTGAGCCCTGTTGGTTGTGGATGCCTGACCTGCCCACCTGCAATTTAGGTCCAATTAATGCATGTCCTATCCATCAGCATGAGACGATTAATAGGGCCTAGCACTAGTAGTATTGGCTATCGCTCTCCCCACTTATGAGATCTTTCAGTTCCACCTGTCCTTTCTCCCCCATCTAGATAGCGAGAAAAGTACACATTCCCACAATGAAATCCATGGCAGCAGCTATCATGAACAAGAAATTGACCCGGATGAACCTCTTCCAGCCAAGTCAGTGGCTGAATTATGCACGGGCCTCCCATCCTAGACCGTAGAAAAGCAGAGAGGAAACCTGACCTACGGCCCCATCGCACAACTGAACAGTCGATGATTGGGTTGGACTCGGCAGGAACATGCCAAGAAAAAAGACAGTAACTGGCTGGCGACGCTGAACAAAGGGGCGAGATTGGAACAACAACCATGAATGCGAGGGGAAAAGCTTACCCAGGACGAGCCAACCAGACGAGCGCAGCAACTGCTCCCAAGACAAGACGCCTCCTTTGAGGTTTTTCTTCTCGGAGATTAGGAGGAGGAGGGGGCGGAGGAAGAAGACGACGGATTCTACCCGGTCCAGTTGACCGCAGGCCAGATTGGACGCTAGAGACTCGATCTCCGGAGCAAGATCACGAGTCCCCCGCTGCCGAAAGCCTCCTCTCCTCCTCCGCCGCCGGCCAGAAGAGTTAGCAACTCGCAAGGATAGCCAAACTCCGCAAGTGCGGGGCAGCGGGGCAGGGAAGGTGGAATTTTATGGGGGTGGTTGGACTTGGAATCGGGCCAGGTTTCGTTCGAGCGCTCGCTGGGTTCAGATGGAAACTTTGGACTGGAATGGAATGCGCCCAATTTGGGGAAGAGACGGGAGGGAAGGAGGGAGTTCAACCGCACTCCTCCTCTGCTCTGACACCACGAGGCCGCTCCGACCCCGTCTTCTCTGCCGCTTCCGTCCATCCAGAAACAAAATAAACAAAAACGAAAGGAAAAAGTCGGCGTCTGCGGTCTGCGCGTCGCGGTCGGGGCAAACAAACAATTGGACAGTGCTGAGCGTCCCGGAGATTGGAGGTTCCATCCTCCTGGTCCCCGTGCTTATGGGTGGCGTTCGGTCCATTCGGTTTGTTCGGTCCTGCGTATTCGGTTTTAAAATATTTCGGTTATTTAGAAATGCTACTCAAATTACTTTTAGTCTTTTCGGTCTTTCAGTATTTGGTTTTCGGTCTTTCGGTTCGGTCTTCGGTCATGACTATATAGACCAAATAGAGAAATGTAACACCAGTTTAATTATATTTTTAGATTTTAAACAACACAATTATATACGAAATATAAGCACAGCAAGATGAGCATTTTAATCACTTCTATTTGTTGGATTGTAAAATTGCAGAATTATGTACGCAAACAAGCAACACATGAATATATGATAGAAAGTTTCTAGACAGTGAGCATTCCATAAAATTTTTGTCTTTGTTTCTCTGTACAAAACGAGCATGATCTCTGTACATGCGAGTTGTGCATGCATCCATACAAAATATATGCCCTAGTATGAGAGTAGCAAAACAAGCAGAGCATAGTCTGACATGTGTGAGCATATATTTCGTGAGTTAAAATCTTCGGTCATATTGGGTAATTCGGTTTTCTGATGGTGAGGACTGAATAGACCATATTAATTCGGTCTTTGAGTTTCTAGGACCGTATTAAGTTTGGTCTTTTAATTTTCGGTTATTACGGTTTTGGTCTCGGTCTTTTTGGCTTTGTTGTTCGGGTTCGGTTTTTTATGCCCACCCTTAGCCGTGGTGACACGTGTCTCTTTTTTCTGTCCAAATCCTGTTTTTACTACGGTAGCAAATAATAATCCGATTTCGCTTTATGTAGCAAAAAAAACGGTTCGTTCACAAAATAGAAAAAAAACTGACTTCGTCGGAGACCTTGCCGAAGATATCGCAGTAACAAAAATGTGCTAATGTAGCAAAATCGATTTCGCCGGAGACATGGACGAAGACCTCGCCCGAAACATCGTAGCGAAAATTTTGTACTAAGATAGCAACACCACATAACTATAATAGTAAAAAATATATTATATTTCAGCATCGTAGCACAAATTCTTCCGACGAGCTGCTCCGATGAGACTTATGACGCAAAACAGCAGAACAAAATGTAGCAAAAAGATTCTTCTTATAATACAAATTCGCAGAACTTTTGGTGCAAAAGTACAGCCAGTTGTAGCAACAAAAATCTTTGCATAATCTGGTAGCATCGACGAACTTCTTTGGTAGCACCGCCGACCCTCGTCGGCAGCACCTCCGCACACCGTTGGCAGCAACAGAGATCACCGATGGTAGCAACACGCCACCACCACGACAGCAGCACCGTCATGCCATGTCAGCACCGTCGTCGCCTTCAGGCCATGGCAGCACTGCGCCGCCACGACGGCAGTAATGCCTCCGGGCGCCGGCAGGCGAGCTCTCCGGCGGCACTTCGACGGTGGTGGACGCCTCCGGGAGTGCAACGTGTGGAAGCCGGCGACGGATCGACGAGCTCCTTGCCGGAGTCGTCCCCATCCTCCCGTACTCAGAAGCGGTCGGAGGCGTAGGAGCGCGGCACCGCCAGCAGCGGTCGAGGGTGGCGGCCGGAGGCGGAGGAGCGCTGCATCGCCAGCAGCAGTCGAGTGCGACGGCCGGAGGCGGAGACACGGCGAGCTCGTGGCCGGCGGCGGCGCGGCGAGCTCATGACCGGCGGTAGCGCGGCGGAGTATGGCTTCTGTAGCAGCGGCGCCGGAGCAGCAGCGGCGGCGTTGGGCGGAGAAGACAAGCTCTCCCATGACAGCAGTCGTGGGGATGGAATCAGATAAGGACAGGAAAATGAGTGGTGGGGAAAGGATAAGGAGGAAGGCCTCGCTGGTGTGGGTCCGCTGGAGTGGACACGCGTCAGGCCTAGGAGCCGGGGATGGGAGCGTGGGATCTCCCGGGGGAATACAATCATTTCCCCAAACAATTCCGTTGCGGGGTGGCTGGTGGTGGTCTCCGGTCGCCGTCCGTCGACGTCGACGACGTGTGGCGCTGACATGGTGAATGGCGTGCGCGTACGGGCCTGGCTGCCGCCTCAGTCGGAGCGCAAGGAGGAGGTTTTTCCTCGAGGTGGAAACGACATAGAAGCTTCCCCGACCGTCGTGCCACACCTACCTCGCCTCTTCTTCCATCTAGGGTTCTGTAGATATTTTTCAAGTAGGAAAATACGTGCTTTGCCGGGTCGTTTGTTTCTGATGCTGTCAACTTGCTAATTCCTTACCAGTTTTTCTTTGCTATATGAATATATGTTGTTAGCTTTTCTAAGAAACACATAGACAGACGTTGGTATACACACTCGTCCCTAGCTATGAATGCACTTATTCTATGGAAATCCATTTTGACTTTGACGTTGATGCATATGCACCCGGTATTCAAAAATAAATTTTGAAATGTCAAACAAATTGATACTCCCTCCGTTTCTCAATATAAGATATTTTATTATTTTCTGGCACACACGTATCTAGATATGTTTTAGTGTGTACATTCATGTGAATTTTACACTAAAACAAGTCTAGATACATGTGTGGTTATAAAATGTTAAAACATCTTATATTTAGGAACGGAGGGAGTATAAATTTTCAAGGATATATCTTGACATCTTTGCATTCGCAAAGTCGTTTCACGAAAAATCGACATTTTCTATGTCTGTATAAAAAGACAAAAAAATGTGTCGTCTAAAGCCCTATTTTAGTATGAAATTTGTCTTTTTTACATAGATCACAAAAAACCGTTAAACAACTTCGTGAACATATATTATGTTAAAATCTATGCTTGATTTTTTTACAATTATTTTAACATTTTAAAATGCATTTCAAATATCAAGTGCATATGCACCCGAGAGGCAAAACGCCTCCCCCATCCTATCCTTATGCGAGACTCTTTGCTATGAATATATGTTAGCGGATCATAAACCCCTTGTTCAAAGATGACACAAAAAATGCACAAAATAATTTTCTCTTTTAAATCTTGCTCATTTTGAGCATTATACTAATTTCTAAAAGATAATAGAGGATGTGATCGTTCTCATTTACTTTCCTATCAGAATAACAGTACAACATACGATATACATAACTAAAGAATATCATGGGTTGTAAAAATCACCAGGCTTGTCACATCGATGACCCAGATACTTTACTTTTTTACTACTTGCAAAAAAAAAAACTCGGAAGTAAGAGAGTTGACAAGTACAAGAACGTTAGTTAGAGAAATCCAACCGGTTAAGATGATTCATTGGGTGTTGAAACAACCTCCAGATTACATGCTTATTCAAAACTGCAACAACTTGTTATACACAAGGATGATACATGATCCAAGCGATTGGTTTTCAGTATCTCATTTTCAGAACCTCTAATTTAAGACATATTAGGGATATTAAAACTGAACCACACAGGAGCTCTCTCACGACCTCTCCTTCCTCTGTCGTCCGATCGTCCTCATGGTCATCCCTGGCCGTCGATTTTCGTTTAGTCGCGCTAAGTGGGCTCATTATCCCGAGGGCAGCTATTCTGGGCAACAAATCGGGTAACTGTGGTTAATCGGGCCGCGTTCGTGCACTACAGCCCACCAAAAGTGACGACCCATCTCAGCCAACTGAAGACGATGACACACCTCCTCTTCCCAGCGCCTCCTCCCCCCTCCCCGGGTGCTTTTGAGAGCCTCCTGCGTCGCCTCCCTCCTACCACCGCCGTCTTGCCGCTGACCACGATCTCGAACGGCTGTGCCTCCCCCAGACTTCCCTAGGTCTGCTCCGACGATGCCGCGATGGTGCCTCTAATCTACCTCCGTCGATTCTTCCTGCTCCTCCCATCCTCCACCGTGTCGTTCTGACCCCCATCCGCCGCCTCGCCTCCTCCCATCCTCGGCTCGGCCCTCCCTCCGGCATCCTCCTCCTCCTAAGTCCTGACAGGGGCGACCTCCACCCCGAGAAGGTGGTGGATCTTGGCCTCCGTGCTGGTGGTACTGGCTGCGAGGAGCCGAGGACGCCCATGGAGAGGGCGGCGAGGTCCTTTTAGTTGAGTCACCGGAGATGGTGCTGACAGATTCGACGCAGAACTCAGTGAAGTAGGTGCTCCTGCAGCCGACGTTCTCGCATGCGGCCACTCGGCCAGTATCATTTTGACTGACCCCAGGCCCTCCACATTGAGGACGGGTGTGTACCAGGAGGACCTTTGTGGTAGAAGAAATTATCTAAATTCGTAATCCAATCATTCCAGGTAGCCGCACTAATATACCTTCAGATATGAGTTATTGTTGGTTACCGACAGATAAAGTTTCCTGAGATTTTGATCCTTGTACAAAAATGCATGCCCTCGCTTGTGTTCAGGGATTCTGCAATTTTCTTAATTGGCCAGTGAAGCATTTGTAGTTTTCTAAACCTCAATATCGCATTTATCTCATCCTGACATACTCTAAATGAGTCGATATTATGTTCTCGGTCAGTTTCTATATGCTGAACAAAAGACATGAGTTAGTTCAGTATAAATCACCTACTATCTGTTTATTTTTTATGTTTTCACATTTTTATTCGAGTTCCGAACAACTCAACTATCTTTAAATTTCGCATGTTCTTGCTGCAAGTTGTGCCTATTGTATGGTGTATATCCCTGGTTTATGAAGATGTTGAAAACTTGACGGGAATTGCATGAAGAATACGTAGTGTATCACATTTCTAGCCCATGATCTTTGGTTAAAGCTCCGGTAATTTTGGTATGGTTGCAGTTTAATGAAATTGTTCTTTGTTACCTTTTGGCTCGGTTTATTGATGACATTAGTATCAACTGAACTGACTTCTGCTGGTGGTTGATTTGATTTTGCAGCGCTTACCGAGCAGTGACCATTGCGTTCTTCAACGTAAACGTGAACCTGGTGTTGTTCTTGAAGTCGATGTTGCTTTGGTAAAGCCAGATTGACAAATGATCAGCCAATCAGTATATTCTTCTAGCTGAATTGCTATCCAAAAAATGTGTCAATTCCTTAATCTGTTGTCTGACATAAAATTTGTCGTATCTCAGTTCCTATCATATGCTCATTATAGTTAAGATTGGATTACTTGTTTCCATTGCAAATGGAAAAACAATCACAACCAAGGTGCGTTCAATTGTTTTTCCCCTAGAGGACATATGAACACATTAGTGATGGGTGGAGGAGGACGAGCGAGAGGGCAACACAACAGGGAGGACAACATTCAGCGAACCATTTATGTCACTGGACTCTGCCATACAGTGAGTAATATATGAATAGCTATATATATTCTTAATCAATTGTTGGATTTAATGATGCTGACTCACTATTATATTTCCATTGTGGGCAAGTAAGTTACTTAACTTGAAGGGTTGTACTGATATTAGAATCTAGGAAATGCTAAGCACAATACTACTTGATTGGTGGTGTTACTATTTATAGTTTAACTCCGTCAACGTGGTCTCTCTCTATCTTATACATAGATTTCCATGTATTTTATTTATTTATCACACATATAACGAGGAAGGTTTCCAAAAAATCCTTGAACCAACATTTTGCCTTTTCTTATGGAGTATAGTGTAATGCAGTTCTCTCTATTGTTAGTAGGTAAATACAAGAATGCTAATCTCATCTATTTCTTTATTGTTATCTCTTGCAGAATATATGATGAACTGGTTTTCCACTCTATTTCGAGGTGTGCATTCATCAAATTCTTTGATGTATTGTAGAGTGGGTTTTACATAGTGTTGTAAATTTCCGTATTTGTTGAATAATAATGGTATTTTCAAGCTTAGATAGCTGCATTTCACCGGTTGCATTACTGGAAATGGTACCAAAATTTTCTACCATGACTAGGTGTATAAGTTTTGGCACGGAAATTTAAAAAATGCCCGTGGACGAAAAAATTACACGAGTTTAGGACTGAATTATCTCTCGCTATGGTAACAAGAGGAGTTTGAATTCGATAAGGAAACATAATCATTATCAAAACTCTAAAAGAATTATTCTGATGAGTGGTGGAAAGAAGTACGCTATATTTCGAATTTTTTCTCAAAACCTTAGACACCTTATATCAAGGAACGGAGGGAGTATTAAATTTCAGTTACTCTCATGAAGTGTTGTATTCTCTATTGGCAAAGCTGGCTTGCACTTTTAAGTGCATGCATAGTCTGGAAATAGGATAATCTTTGAGGCCTCAGTAGCACTCCCTGTATTACTATCCGGAATCTCATTGTACAACCAAATTCATGTGCTTTTGAAATTAGATTAACTTGTGTCTGAATTTGAACTCTACAAATAACGTACCCATCAACTCCTAGAAATTTATTGTCCAAATGGACGGGCGCGGCAACGCGCGCCTACATGATCTAGTACAACTTCAAAGCAAACAATCTTCTACGTCTCCGATGTATTCCTTGAGATACTATTCAGGGAGAATAAATATTGTATGGTATGGACCCACTGAGCCTAGACTTATCATGCAAGTATAATTGCATATACATACGTTGATATGTACTACTCCAAGATATATCCGTGAGAATGCTTTGATGCACAACAGCGCACTAAAATATTATTCAAACTAAAAGATGAGCTTCTACAGGAATTGAAAATGGGCATAATACTGAACCTCTTTTCGTTCGATATAACATCTTCTCCTTCAAGTCATAATGTGGCTAACTTAAATCTTGTTTTGTTACTAACTACGATCCGGTTTAAGTGTTGCCGGAATAGTTGTTTAGGTATAAATTGGTAGTACTACTCCTGACACTCTTTTGGGATTAGTGGGAGTATGTAGGTTACATGTAAGGTCTACGTATTTCTATCATAGATATGCAACTATTCTCATGCCATAAAAGTATCTCAAAATGATGATCACTAAATAGGAAATTTCAATTTACCTCAATGGCTTTAGGCTTTTTGCTCAAATGAGGAGGATGATGAAGCTCGGAACTAAAAATATTATGCGTTTCATTGCTTGCGGAAATAAATAAATCATTAATTTGAGACAAGCAACGAATAATGTTACCGGATTTCATTCCACGATTTCACGTGTGCGCATTCTATGTCGATGCGAATCCGAGGTAAGAATCTGGGAAATGGGGCATAATACTAAGGGCTCCTTTGATTTGGAGGAAATATGGAGGAAACATGAAGGAATAGGAAATATTCCCAAGATGCTACTATTCACATGTTTGATTCATAGGAATGACACAAAGGAAAATCATAGGAATTTTTCCTATGTCTCTCAGATTCAAGGCAAAAGTACAGGGAACCAAAAATCCACTCAAAGCTCATTCTTAAATTCCTTTGCACAAGGAACAAGGCAAAGGATTACACATGCAATCCTTTCCTATTCCTATGCCTTTACAATTCCTTTGGTTTTCCTATCCTCCAAATCAAAGGAGCCCTAAACCTCTTTTCCCGTTCGAGATAACGAACTCTTCTCCTTCAGGTCATAATGTGCCTAACTTGAATCTCGTTTCGTTACTCCCTCCCATCCGGTTTAAGTGTCGCCAATTTGCTAGTACTACTCCCGACACTCTATTGGAACCCGAGGGAGTATGTAGGTTACATGTAAGGTCTATGTATTTATATCACAGACAACCAACTAATCTTATGCCATAAAAGCATCTCAAAATGATGATCACTAAATAGGAAATTTCAATTTATCTCAATGACTTCAGGTTTTTTTTGCTCAAATGAGGAGGAGGATGTTGAAGCTTAGAACTAAAAATATTATGCGTTTCATTGTTTGCGGAAACAAAAAAAACATTGATTCGAGACAAACAACGAATATTGTTACCGGATCTCATTCGAGGATTTCACGGGTCCACGTTTTATGTCCCTGCGAATTCCGAGGTAAGAAGTTTGAACTCGCTTGCGGTCGTGTACGGCTCAAAAGTATCTATTTCCCTAATAACAAGAATAAAATAGTGCCTAGAGCGCGAGCCTAGAGCGCGGTATTTTTCTTCAAGCAGAAAATGATGGGCCCCGCACATCAGATCCGGCACGGCCCGAGAGCGAGAGGCCGAGACAACTCCACTCGTTCACACCGTGCTACGTACAGGCCGAGGCCGGCCCTATCGACGGCAAATGTAGACCCTCGCAGCGGACGACGTGGCCCGACCCAAAGCTGGACACCCGCCGCACGCACGCGTGGTTTGCGTGGCGTGGCAGCCAGGGGTTGGTCAGGCGACGTGGAGGGTGGAGCCAGCGCTGACGATCCGATGACGTCACCCCTCTATCTGGTAATTATGCCATCATCATGCCATGTCCTGATGCCTATCCTATCCCAAGCTATAAATGGAGCGGAATTAATCCGTGCCAAAATAAGCAATTAATCACTGCCAAAGATAAGCAAATGGACCGTAATTAATCCCGGTCAAATTTAGCAGCACGCTGCGCTGCGGTGTGCTGTCATGCTTGCGATAGCCATCACATACTGACAAGACAGGATAGAAAGGAGCGAAATTAATTCCAAGCCATTTTTGGACCGTGAGAAGTGTAATTGCTCTCTATATCTTAAAAAATTTGGAGCAATATCTCATTTAGATCTTGCTTTTAAAGTTTTAATCGGAGGCAGTATTCATTTTGGAGCATTGGCTTTCGGATGATATGATGATGATCGCAGTGGAATAATTGATGTTTGTAATTGGAGGCAGATTACAGATTAGCATGATCATCATTAACTTGGATGATCGGTCGCTGCCGCAGCGGACTAAACGAGGAAAATAAATCGGACAGAGATGTTGTGGTGGTCCCATAGACGCATCCTATCTCAGTGTGTACGACGACACACAACGATCATCCCTCACATCCTGAGTGGTCACGTGCACGCAACACATAACCAGCTTCCACCAACTTCAACCTGTACATTGATGAGGACCATACTTGATATTCAAATATTCGATCTAATATAATGTTTAGAGAGATAAGGTTTTTTTTTTTTGTAAATGCGAAGCAATCAAAGTGTCAAGATGCAAATATTATGTATGTGCTATGAGTGGGACATTTATGTGCACCATATTTTGCAGATATTTGTTTTTTTTATCATGGTGAGTTTCACCTTTTACTTCACAGTTGTGCATTTGTGATACTTATTACCCTATTTAAAAAAATAAAAACAGAAATACACCATATGTAAAGTTTCGAACACGGTTTTACCCAATTGTCATTCTATATGTTTTGTTAGAATAGACCGACATCTTAGGTCGATGGTTTGCGTCGAAATGTGTAAGGTTCGGAGGGCGGCATGGACGATAACGTCCAACCTTTTCTTTGCCATATGTTTAATTTATTGTCTTTGTCCTGGTATTTTTGAGACTCAATCATCAGCTCGCACCTTGTACAGCATAAATCCATCAAAAGAGGGTCCTAAATTTATAAAATAGATAATCCAAATGAGTTTTAACTAGATGGGGTGATTCTTGCATAATTAAATGGTAAAAAACAGAATTCACTCTTTTTATCATAAAAAACAATTGTTGACTAAAAGACGCTAGCAGCGGATCTAGCGAAGGCAGTTATTTTGTAAATGTAAAGCAAAAATGAGACAATATGACCATACATGATTTTCTCCGGGAGAGGTGTTTTGGCTCCTGAGCTCACCTGCTTTTGGCAAATTAAAAAACATAGTAAATTAATTTTAAAAATTCTGAAAAAAATGGCGAACATGTACATGTTTTTTACATTCGTGTAACACACCGTGAGCAAATAATATGCTCTGTGCAAAAAAGACAAATCCAGTGACCAAAATAAGATCTAAAAAGCATGTTTTCAGAGTAGGGATTTTGTATTTTTTGCACATAGCAACGGAAATGTCATTTCGTCACGAAATTTGTCACGTATGTAGAAAACATGTATATATATGTTCATCACCAATTTTTTTTGGCATGTTTTTATTTGAGCATGAGCATGTGAGCTCGGGTTCCAAAGTGAATTTCTGATTTTCTCCCATCTATACATTTCCCACCCCCATGATTTTATATAAATGAAAATGAGACAATATGGCCCTTCCTATTGCTTTTCTGTAAAAAAAAATATTTTTCTATTGTCATCCAAAATGGGATACTTTAGTCAACATGTTAGTCAATTTGTTGTCCTGTTTGATTCAAAGATGAGCGGTATTTGGAGAAATACTACCTGGAACATTGAATTGTTATGCTTAGTCTGTGAAACATAAACTAACAAATCATCAAAATTAAGTCCTCGACTTTCTAAAACTGGTTTAAATGGACACTATATCGATTCTGAATGTGTGACTTTGTATCTCAATCCCTCCAATGTTTTTGATATAAATTATTGATGTACAAAACACTATGAGATTATAACTCGTTGTATATATGTGCTTATGTCTTCTACAAAAAAGTAAGAGGGATTAATTAATCACAAGTGCTCTTTCTCTATAGATCATAAGTGATCACATTGGTTGATTTTTTTCACGCCTATAAATTGTTTCGCGGGAACCTCGAAACATGAACCACACTTCAAACATCAACCCGGTTATATAGGGTGGTTTTACATATTTGAAGAATCAAATAAAAATATGAGAATAATCATGAAAGTAGAACATTATGATTTCACAACAACAACAACAAAAATATCCAAAATATGAAAAAAAATCCTTTGTACAAAAAATCCAAGAGATAGATATCTATCCCATGATCCCTGCACACATGACATGCATAATAATAGTTTTTATGCAATTATGCATGTTAATTTCCTAGAGTCTGATGCACATATTTTCCCCGTTTTTTAAATGCCAGAGAAAAACAAAATTAGTGTCGGGTACATGCACACCCAATCAATTCTCATGAGGACTCAAATATATAGTACGAACAAAACTAATTCCCTTGTCAATAATATTGATGTCATCGTGTTCGAAAAAAGTGAAACTAGTTAGTATTTTCGATCGATTTCGCTATAGCAAACCTAACACTGACACAATTTCCACATATTTATAACAACAACATCATAAAAATACCTAACGTAATTGGATTTCACACAAGCATCGGGTTCACGTGCACTCAACCTCTAGTCGTAGTTGTTTTAGTTAGTAAGCAATAACTAGTTGCCCTTATGAATAATAGCGTTGCATCGTGCCAGGAGAAGTGAAACCAATTACGTTTTTGTCGGGTTTCACAAATGTCAAACCTAACACTTAGAAGTATGAATTATGAATATTCTAGGCAATGTAAAGCCCCTAAGCTGATTGGATAGTTGTCAAGCATCAAATTCACATGCCCTACGATTTCTCACCGAAGTCTCTTTTTAGTTAACAAGTAATACCTGGTTAGGGGTATTTTTAGTTATCGATTTCTAACCTACATTTGCTCTAGTGGATAATAGTGAAGTCACTGTGTTTTTTATTTGTTTGGCCCATAACAAACTTAACACTCACGAGTTTACGATATATCCATATCCAGAGTATCATAAGTTCCTATAATAAAATTCACGAGCATTGAGTTCATGTGCACGCAACGATTTCTCACCGAAGTCGTTTTAACACATGAATAGTAACTAATTGCCTCGTGAAGAATAACGATACCACCGTCCTCGAGAAGTAAATTAGTAACTAATTACTAATTTATGTAAATTTGACCCTTAGAAAACTTAGCTCTCCCAAGTCTACGATGTACACATCTCGAGAGCATACAAAAGTTCCTAAAATAAAATCCAAGAGTATGGAGTTCAGGTGCACCCAACGACTAAATGAGTGGCAACTAGTTTGGCTCAGGAAGAATAATGATGGCACCATGCAAAGTTGAAGAATTAATATGTTTTGCTGTTTTAACCTTGGGTATGCATATCCAGAGCAGGAAAAACTTCATCAACTAAAATTCACGAGCATCGAGTTCACGTGAACCCAACGACTTCTCGCTAAACCGATGTAGCTAATGAGTAGTACTAGACAAAGTGAAATAACTAATTTGGTTCATAAAGATTAACGATTACACCATAAAGATTAACGATTACACTATACTCGACAAAGTGAAATACCAAATAAATTTGTTGTTTTCACAAGAACCAACTTAACCCTCACGATTCTTCGGCATATGCGTATCCAGAGCATCATTCGGGCTCCTTTGATTCAAAGGAATTTCATATGATTTTTGGAGGATAGGAATCCTTAGGAATATTTCCTATGTTGACCGTTTGACTTGTAGGATTGAATCATATGGGAAATAATCTTATAGGAATCTTGTAGTGTAAACTTCATATATAAAAGCATGAGATCTAACCTAATGGAAAATTCCTTCACCACAATCAAAGTGTATTCCTCTTACTATAGGATTCAGTTAGACATGTCATGCCAATCCTATAGATTTCATATTCCTACACTTTTCCTACCTTATGGATCAAAGAAACCCTTAAACTAATTAGATTGCTCAAAATCATGAGCACCCGCGACTTATCACTGTAGTTTTTAAAGCTAATGAGTTTTAACTAACCATGCTTGGTGAAGTGAAACGGATTAGTATTTTATGTCAGATTCACCTGTAGCAAATTTAACGCTCACAACTATGCTGCGCGTAAGCTAGAATGTAGTATAACTACAAGTAAAGGATAAGTTTAAGATTGAACAAAAAGGTCCACTTTCCACATCAGCCGCGCCACTCCACAAAATCGATAGTATCCTTGCACTCTTTCTGTATAGATTATAGGTGATCATATTTTTGGTTAATTTATTATTATCATTTATTTCTTCACGGCCATAAACAATTTCACATTTTAAAACCCGAAACATGAAATCAATCTACAAACACTAATCCAATTATATTGGGTGGGTTTACACATTTGAAGTCTTAAACAAAAATACAAGAATAATCATGATAATGGAGACATTGGATTCACAACCAACAAAACAAATACCCAAATATGAAATATCCTTTGTAAAATCCAAGACAGGTCTATAAGTTCCATAAAAAATAGTATCAGATTCATGAACAACGAATGGCTTCTCGCTAGGGCTCAAAAATATTTCATGGATAAAACAAGTTACCTTGTCAATAAGAATGATGTCACCATGTTTGGAAAACGCGAAAATAGTTATTATTTTCAATCGGTTTCACCGAAACTTAATGCTCACACAGCTTCCACATATGTATATCCCTAACATCATAACCGTCCCTCAAGTAATTGGATAGTTCACAAGCATTATGTTCACGGTCTCCCAAAGACCTTTAACCGACACCTTTTTAGTTTGTATGTAATAACTAGTGGCCCATGTGAACACTAACAATGCCACCGTACCAGGAGAAGTTGAACTAGTTACCTTGGTTTCACCCATGTCAAACTTAACACTCACAAGTATGAATACCTTGAGCATCCTAAAGTCCATAAGCTAACTAGATAGTTCACAAACATCGAATTCACCTGCAACCTGCATTTCTTTTAGTTAAGACTAGTTGCTCTCGTGAATAATAATGATGTCACTTTACTAAAATTCATAAGTCTTTATACTAAAATTAACGAGCATCGAGTTCACGTGGAGGCAACGACTTCTCATCAAAGTTGTTTACCAAATGAGTAGTAACTTGTTGCCACGTGAAGAATAACAACGTCACCATGCTAGAGAAGTGAAATAAATTACTATTTTTTGTTGGTTTCAGGCATAACAATGTTAGCCCTAATGAGTATCTCATGAGTCTACGATGATGTAGGCATATCCAGAGCATAATAAAGTATCTAAAATAAAATTCATGAACATCGATTCACGTGCACCCAACGAGTTCTCACTGAATCCGTTTTAGTTACATGGGTAGCATCTAGTTTTGCTGGTGAAGAATAATGGTGCAACCATGCTTGAGAAGTGATGTAAATTAATGTCTTTGCCAATTTCACCGGTAGCACTTAACACTCATGATTCTATGCATACCCGGATCACATCTAGCCCCTAAACTAATTGAATAGTTCAAATGCATAAGATTCATACACACCCTACAACTTCTCACTGAAGCTTTTAAATTAATGATTTATAAGTAATTTCACTTGTGAATAAGAAAAGTGGGGCCATGCTCGGTGAAGTGAAACATAATAGAACAAACTTAACGTTCACGACTCTGCGAATACGCATATCTAGAGCATAATAAAGTTCCTATAAATTTCACAAACATCGAGTTCACGTGTACCCAACGACTTCTCATTGATTTCGTTAAGCTAAATGAGTAGCAACTAGTTTGGCACGTGAAGAATAACGATGCCACTATGCATGAGAAGTAGAAGTATTAATAGTTTTTTTTTTCAGTTTCCCCTACGGCGGATTAATGCTCACGATTATGTGACATGTGCATATCCTGGATATAACAAAGTTCATAAACTAAAATTCACGAGCATCAAATTCACGTGAACCCAACGACTTCTCAACCTAGCTAATGAGTATTAACTAGTTTGGTCCGTGAATATTAAAGGTGTCACCGTGCTCAAGAAGTGATATAAATTAAGATGTTTTGTCGGTGTCACCCGCATCTCACTTAACGCTCACAATCTGTGACGTATGCATATCCAGAGCATAATAAAGTTCATAAACTAAAATTCACGAACATCAAGTTCACGTGAATCCAACAGCTTACCACTGAAGCTGATTTAGCTAATGAGTAGTAACTAGTTTGTTTCTTGAATATTGACGATGCCACCAACGAGAAATGATATAAATTAATATGTTTTGTCGGTTTCACCGGTAGCACTTAACGCTCACGATTCAAATACATATCCGGAGCATCATAAAGTCTCGTGCACTAGTCCGAGTCTTCTATGTGAAGCCTTTTAAGTTAATGAGTTATAACTAGCCGCCGTTGCGAATAATAACAGTGGCATCATGCAACGTGAAGTGAAACGAATTACTATTTCTGGCGGATTCACCTCCAACAAACTTAACACTGACGACTCTGCGACGTATGTATTGCCAGAGCAACATAAAGTCGATAACGTAGTTGGAAGGTAGTATAACTAAAAGTAAAGGATACGTTTGAGATTGAACATAAAAGGTTCACTTTCCACCTCAGTCACGTCAATCCTCAAGATCACCGGCACACCCACACTTTCCAGACCCTCTAGCGCGGGAAAATATGACCTAGGTTTTTAAAGCCACGACTTTTGCCAGCACAGTTAAGCATGACGTGCAACCATCCGGTTAAAACAAGATGCCACTCCTTTTTTTCGTCACTCTTTCCATCTCCTCTCTCTCGTCTCTCGCTACACTCAAGCCCGTCGCTCACGTGAACATTGCCGGCAAAAATAAGTTCATTGCTCACATCCGACATTTTCAAGTGTTATATCATATATTTCGTATCACAGGGTAAAAAAAACCTAGACACGAAACAAAATAAAAAGTGTGGCAATAAACAGAAAATTCACCATCTTGGCGTCCTCTGCTCTCACAAAAGGGAGGACCCTACCAACTTTTCCTACGATGAATCCACCCCTGCCATGCCAGCCTCCATATCCGCACACGACCTGGTGACGTACACCCCCCACATTCACTCCCTGCATATCCATACAAGATCATAAAGTTAATAATCCGAAATAAAAGTTTGCCTATCCATACGATCACAAAGCTAATAAACCGAATTAAAAAGCATTACAAAACCTCCAAAAAAATAGAAAAAGCCAACAATCAATGTACGAACTTTACCCAAGATCACGTCGGAATACATGATGATCGGATAGGCAGCGCCTGACAGCCTGACGGAGGGCGACGGTGCACGTCATGCACGGCACGCACGCTCACGAAAGATTTCCAGAAATAAAATCGAACCCTCTGCCCCCGGCTCGCAGAATAAAATCCGGCCCCGTCTCCTCCTCGGGTTTCATCGCTCGCCTCTCTTCTCTCTCGAACCAAAACACAACAACCAGCAGCAGGACGACTTGCCCCCGCCCTCCGCCATGGCAATGGACGACGTCGCCTTCGCCGCCGGCTCATCCTCAGCCTCCATGGACGCCTTCGCCGCCTCCTCCTCCGCCACCGCCCCCACCGACCCGTCCCACGGCTGGCAGAAGGTCGTCTACCCCAAGCGCAACCGCAAGCACGCCGCCCCCACCGCAGCTCCGACCTCCGGCGCGCCCGATCTGGGCAAGCCCAGCGTCTTCGAGGGCGTCGACAAGCGCTCCCAGGAGCGCCACCGCGCGATCCGGGCCGCCCGGGACGCGGCCGCCGACGCGGACGGTGAAGGCTCGATCGCCGCGTGGGCCGACGACGGCTACGACTCCGAAGCCTCGGACGAGGCGGCGCGCCCTCAGGCCGCCGAGGAGGTGAAGAAGCCCAAGAAGCCGAAGGTGAAGAAGCCCAAGGTCAGCATCGCCGACGCCGCCGCCCTCATCGACGCCGAGAACCTCGCGGCGCACCTCGTCGACGTCTCGGTAACGAACATCCCCCTCTCTTGTCCCTCGTGCCTGAAATGCGTTGTCTAGATGCCAGATCTCGCGAGGTCCGGTCTGGATCATGGTTTTGTCTCCTTGCTCATGGCCGGATCTGGCCGGGGTTTAGCGCTGGATCTCGCCCGCTCTGTTCCTGATTCCCGTAGAACGTTCTGTTTTAAGGCGTTTTCGTATTGAGATGATGCATAATTCTGCTATTTATAGTACGAATATTATGCTTGCTAGAAAGTTAGGATCGGATGATGTCAAGATTGGGATCTCAGAAAAGCTTACTAGTACTGTGCTATGCTGTAAAGGTTGCAGCTCTTTTGTGTTCTTTTACTTAGATTCTGATTGTTTCTTCTTCTGTGTTGTAGGCCTCCTACGAGAACCAGGAGGGTATCCAGCTCATGCGCTTCGCCGACTACTTTGGCCGGGCATTTGCGAACGTGAGCACAGCCCAGTTCCCGTGGGCAAAGATGTTCAAGGAATCACCCATGTCCAAGATGGTGGAGGTGAGCTATTAGTTCAATCCATGCTCCTGAATTCTTTATGCAAACTGAATGTTGCACTTGAATTACATGTTAGATAGAATTGTGCTTAAGTAGGATGGTTATGCAATTCTAAGGTTTGCATTTGAATTACTTGTGAAACAGAATTGTGCTTAGTAGGATGGTTATGCAATCTTAAGGTTTCGTGCCAATGCTGATAACTAATACATGCATCCTCTGTAGTCGTCCAATTAACGGTTGTGCTATTTTTTGTTAGTCTGTTTAGTATTATTACGCCACACTTGTTTGAATTGACCATCATCTGCAGTGGTCCACCAAACGGTTGTGCTACTTATGTATCCACTATTGTTAAGGTTTCGCGCCAATGTCGATACTAATGCATGCATTCTCGGTAGTGGTTCAAGTAACGGTTGTGATATTTTTGTTAAATAAACTGTTTAGTATTATTACGCAACACTGGTTTGAATTGAGCATCATCTGCAGTGGTCAGTGAAACGGTTGCGCTACTTTTGCATCCACTATTGTTAAGGTTTCGCGCCAATGTTGATACTAATCCATGCATTCTCTGTAGTGGTTTGAGTAACAGTCGAGATATTTTTGTTAACTGTTCAGTATTATTATGCCACACTGGACAGTTACGCTACTTTTGTATCCACTATTATTAAGATTTCGCGCCAATGTTGATACTAATTAATGTATTGTCGGTAGTGGCACTTACTGTTCAGTATTATTACACCAACACCGTTACTAATTCAAGCACTGTCTTTAGTGGTTTACGAAACGGTTATGCTACCTTAGTTGGCTGTCAAGTATTATTTATCATCTGAATTTTTGACAAGCTATTTAGGAAAGTTATTTACGGTCATCAGATTATTATATGACTATGGTGTAGTCTTAGAAGTTTGAAGGCAGGTTTTTACATCAGGTATAATGCCTTTAGTACACGTATGTGTATGTCGAAAATGCTGGTTATTCCGAAATTAGGTAATTTTGCGTATGTTGGCTGCACATTTTTTTTCTATGACTGGATAAGGCAATTTAATTACTGCTATGTGCACCCACATATTTCAACGGTTACTGTAAAGGTGTACATACTTGAACCACATCACATATGTTTCCGCATCACTATAGCGAGAAAAGTATAACATGATAGTAGTTGGTTTCCTTTTATTAGTTTCTGAACCAGGTTGGGGGAGTTTAACTGTAAGATGGATTCTAGAGATGAGTTCTCTTGTATTATATTGACGCTTGTTCATATTGCCGTTTTGACTTCATCAATATGATTGAATTTTACATTATATCAGGACATTTAAGATTGAGAATGACCTTGGTTTACACTTCTGGATCTTTTCTCTGATGCACCTAATTGTTGATGTTTCAAACAGGTACCCTTGAACCATGTTCCTGAGCCAGTTTGCAAGACTGCAAGTGATTGGATCAATCAGAGATCTCCTGATGCCTTGGGAGAATTTGTCTTGTGGTGTATAGAGAGCATTATGTCTGAATTGTCACCACCTGTGGGAGTTAAGGGCTCGAAGAAGGTTGTTCAACAAACTCCAAAAGCCCAGGTAGCATTCTTCCCATTATGACTTCATATCATCAATTATCATGTAAAGTATCTTCCATTCATGATGGGGAACACAAATAATACTAGTGTAGTTACAAATTACCATCTTGCAATGGATAGGTAGGTTCTGTAAATTGTACGTCTCATTCGTTGTCATCGTACATTGCTTAATAAGCATATTAGCTTGCTCTATTGCCAGTTACTTTCTTTCTATAGTCATGTATGTAACACAAATAGGCACTTTTATAACCCTGCAATTCTTGTGGAGCTCCTTTATCACATATTGAGTTTCGTTCATCTTTACACAATACGTTATCATCAATACACCGAACCTAATGAACTTATGTTCACCAACCTAAACTGTATATAGAACAAAAAATTGTATATATATTCAGTTATGGTTGTTGGTTTATTACTTTAGTTTCTAGATATCCATAGCTGTCGAAGTCTTCTTTAATGAACTTCACCAACCTAAACTGTACGCGGTGTAATTCTAGCATTGATCCAGGTCTTCCCATCTCCTTTCATTTCGTAAGGTGTTTGCAAAGAAAAATGAAGTATCTGATGTTTTAGGGTCCTCTTGATTGCATGGAGATCATATATGATAAAATATAGATTCTTGATCTTAGCCAGCAATCCAACATAACTTTCTTGATTATTGAACTTGGGATTACTTTGTCGAGTTGATGTTTGACTTCATTTTTAACCAAACATTTGTTTTTCAGGTTGCAATATTCGTTGTGCTTGCCTTGACTTTAAGAAGGAAGCCAGATATACTAATAAACCTCTCCCCAAAAATAGCGGGGAACAGTAAATATCTTGGACAGGAAAAGCTACCCATCATCGCCTGGGTTATTAATCAGGTATGAATTATTTGTCGTGTCACCTTCTTGCTTGCTCTGACTGATGACATTTACTTTCAAGGCCCTAATATGTGTATTCCATATTTCCTCATACAATTTTTTTTTCCTGTTATTTCATAGGCATCTCAAGGTGACTTAGTCTCGGGAATGTTTTGCTGGTCGCATTCCCTATTTCCCACATTATGTGCAAAGTCAAGTGGGAATCCTCAGTCAAGAGATCTTGTATTGCAGTTGCTTGAAAGGTATAACTTCCTGTAAATATGTATAACACACTTTTCTTATGTTTTCTGTTGGAGACATTTTCTGATTATATCTTAGTTGTTACATTTCAGAAGTGTTTAACGGGATTTCGTGTGCAGGTTTTTGTCTACTCCCAATGCTTCCAAAGCTAGGGGAATCTTGTTGAATGGCGCAGTTAGAAAGGGGGAGCGCCTGGTTCCTGCAGGAACATTTGATCTCTTCATGAGAGGTGCATTTCCTGTGCCTAATGCACGTGTCAAGGTACGCTATCTTCCCCTAGTTTCTACAGCATCCTTAATACGAGACAATGTTCTAATCGGTGCATTTGACTCTTTAGGCTACAGAGAGGTTCGAAGCAGCCTACCCAATAATAAAGGAACTGGCTCTTGCTGGCCCCCCTGGCTCAAAAACTGTGAAGCAAGCGTCGCAGCAGCTTTTGCCATTGTCTGTGAAAGCAATGCAAGAGAGTGAGTTGAATCTGTTCATTAAGTAGTTTTTTCTTTTTGCAATACAGAGCAAGTTAATTATGCTTTGCAAATTCCTCTTAGCTGATAAGTGGTGTATTATGTTCAGAGAATGCAGAGCTCACAAAGGAGGCTGCTGATGTGTTCATCTGGTGCCTGACTCAGAGTCCAGAGTCCTACAAGCAATGGGTGAGTAATCTTTTACTTGTTTACCTTTGTAGAGACTAGAGCTCTACACAAGTTGGCCGCGACTAATGTTTAATTTCTGTTTTCAGGACAAACTTCATTCAGAGAATATTCAGGCCAGCGTTGCTGTCCTGAGCAAAATAGCTGCTGACTGGAAGACACTCTCCTCCAAGCTCAACTCTGAAGCTCTGAAAGCAACTCTGAAGAGCCTAAAGGCTAAGGTGAGCTATATGCACAAATTGTTTTGCTGACTGTAATTTTTTTCTACTGTTTTAGACTCGTCTTGCATGAGATATATGTTTCTTGTAGTATATGTTATAGACACTCTTAAGCCCAGTTACGCATTGATCAGATAGTGGTATTGACACTTTTAGCCATGTTAGTTATACATAATAGAAATAGTGTTATTGACACTCTTAAGCCAAGTTACTTATTGATCAAAGATAGTGTTGACTTGAACTATCAGCATATCCCTATATGTATATCCCTATATGTATATGCTTGTGTGTGCATGTTCTAATATGCCTACTGGTTGTTGGTACTGCAGAATGAGGTTGCTCTAGAGGAGGCAGCAGACTCTGGGAAGAAGGCGTCCATCAAGGAAGCAGACAAGTACTGCAAGGTGATCATCGGGAGGCTGTCTCGCGGCGCCACTTGCCTGAAGGGCAGCCTGCTGGTCATCACCCTCGCCGCCGCTGCCGGCTTTATGCTCTCCCCCAACCTGGACCTCCCCACCGACCTGGCGACGGCATCGGAGAAGCTCCAGGCGATGGCGTCGCAGGACCTGTCGATGTTGTCACAGCAACTGTCGATGGTGTCGGGGAAGCTCCAGGCGATGGCGTCGGAGTACCTAGGGTCGTTCTGAACATACCGTCGGTCGGCGCTATACTGGGAGTGAAGAGGGGGAGAGGAAATAATATGAGATGAATAGTAGAACCTAGCAAAAGATATAGTTGGAGTTGTTGTTAATTATCACCCTTTTTTTTAGCATCTCCCTCCCTGGGAGACTTACCTCTTGTCGGGGAGGAGATGGCAGCAACATTTCAGAGTTTTTAAGTCAATCGTTAACTGTCGGTAGACTGATCCGTGAGAAAGAGGAAGAAGGTCTGGCCAAATGGTTCGACCTGTGGGCTGAGATTTGCATCCTGTATGATGGATCTCTGTTGAGACTATGTTAAACAGTTTTGCTTTCTAAATCCAGATTTGTTGAAACTTTATATCTCTGTTGTTGGTGTTGTTAATATCCTGTTGTGATGTGCTATGTTGTGTACACTTGTTTGATGCTAGAGTAATTCATTGTTATGTCTCACTTGATGTTTCCTCTTCTTCTTTTTTTCTTTTTAACATTTTTTTTTGTTCTCTTGTGGAGGTTACTAATAATGGATTGCAGAGCCGTGCGGGTGACTGATGATACAGCCTGGAGGAACCACGTGTCGGGGCGGCGGCGGCGTGCCGGCGGACGGAGACTGGTCGGAGTCGGAGGGAGGGGATCGCCGCCAGCGATCCGAGTCAAGGCTCGTCACATGGGCACACGTGGCCACGGCTGCCGGTGAGGTGATGCAAGCAAAAGGATTATGAACCTGGACGTGGACGGTGGTGGCCACCGCCCCGGCCAACTCTCCCACTCCGCCGGCGGGCCCCGCCACCGGCCCTGCCCAAGATGGTAAGGCAGTGGAGTGGTCACTCAACCAACTCAGCTCGGCGCCCTGCCTACTTGCCACAAGTAGTACAAAGAGGAGGAGGTGGGGGGAAATGGCCGCTCAGCTCACCCCCTCCCCGTACACTGCTGCTTCCCCTCGTCGCCTCGACTCCTAGGAAGAAATGGCGGCCTCCTCCCCCTCCGGCCTCGCGCTCTCCACCACCTCTCGGGTAAGCCTACCATCGCCGGGCCTTTTCCACCTGAATTCTGCTGATTTCCTGCTTGTTTTGCTGCAGGTCGCTGGTCTCCCCCTGCTACTGTCGCTGAGACGCACGCCGGTGCCGGCGGGGACGCGCGCCGCCGCCCTCGCCGACGGCCATGGAACCGCGTGCTCTTGGAGCCCTCTCCGGCCGGAGCTCGCCGCGGCCCCTCGCCACGGCGCCCGCAGCAGAGTGCCGCTGCTCCGGCCTCGCGCATGTACGCCCGCACACGAGCCATTCCTTTTTCCCCCTTTTACCAACAGTCGGTACTTGTAGCTGGCCGGGTGCTCGATGACTTGACTTGGCAACGCCATTGACAGATTTTCTTGCTTCCGACAGGGATGACGACGCCCCAGATCGCTAGCACCGCCTTCACCTTGGGCACCGTCGCCGTCCTGCCCTTCTACACGCTCATGATCGCCGCCCCCAACGCCGACATCGTAAGCCCCCATCCCTTATCCCCTGAGCTCTCTTCCTTGCACATGGCGACGGCCGGAGCACGCAGATGAACCGACAACTCACCTCTGCCCGTCCTGTGCTGCCGCAGACTAAGCGCACGGTGGAGAGTACCGCCCCTTACGTGGCTCTCGGCCTCCTCTACGCGTACCTGCTCTACCTCTCATGGACACCCGAAACCATCCGCGCCATGTTCGCCAGCAAGTATTGGCTCCCCGAGGTCAGCCACCCACTCGCACCACCACACTCCGACAGCAATACCAAAATTCAGTAGCATTATGCATAGCAGACATAATTTATGTTTGGTTCCTTGATCTCGCGTGCAGCTGCCCGGCATCGTGAGGATGTTCGCGAGCGAGATGACCGTCGCCTCCGCCTGGATCCACCTCCTGGCGGTCGACCTCTTCGCGGCGAGGTTAGCCATTGCTCTGCTTGCATTTTCATACACGGATACCTACATGCCTCACGAAACAAGTACTACCTCCATCCCAAAAAGGATGTCATTTCTTTATCCAAATTTGAATGTATCTAACCACTAAATAGTTTCTAGATACATTCAACTTTAGACAAAGAAATGACATTTTTTTGGGACAGAGGGAGTATCAATGTTTCTGTTTTTTATTGGTGATGCAGGCAGGTATACCATGATGGCATCAAGAACAACATCGAGACCAGACATTCGGTCTCATTGTGCCTGCTATTCTGCCCCATCGGCATCGCTGCTCACGCTGTGACCAAGGTACTGGTGGGTTCGGTTGATCGCTCACATTGAGCAACCGATTGTGTGTAGGCTCCTGTTGTGTAGATGGTGGATATATTGTGTGTGATTCAGATATGAATAAAATTGATTTGGTGCCCTATTCGTTCCATCTTGGTTATTTTTTGGCCGTTCTATTGGAGTGGCTTGTGTCATTGAATTTGCTTATCATTAGAGATTCCTAGAAAGGCTAGAACAGATGATCATACTGTTGTACTGTCCGGGTCTGTTACAGAGATACATGTACAGTCAATTGACATATGAATATGATGATCTCAGACAAACATAAACTCTCAATCAAATGAAGAAGATGATGCAAAATAAAACATTGCTTTGAACTGCACTTGTGGATTGATATATTGTTCAAGAAAATAGATGTGTTATATTACAGCTTTACAACAATTGTATTTCTGAATGCGGTGCTAAGAATATGTGATCCTTATTACAGAATATATGCAAACTTACTGGAGTGACAATTGAACTAACGTGGTAGCAGCGGCTGCTATAATACTTTCCAGCCTTTTGCTCATGTGTGTGTGTGTGTGTGCGCTAATTATAGCCTTACTGTGCATATAATGGTATAGTGTCTACTTTCTTCTTGTCAAATATACGGTTGAGTATGAGCGCCAATCTGATGCCGCCCTGTGCTAGTCTCTTCTCCACCACCGGGTATCTGGAGAAGTAATACTCATCTGCATTCCATAGTGCAGAGAATTGCCAACCATCAGTACTGGACTCTAGGCTAAAATGCAAACTGTACCGTAATTGCATAGTACTGCATACACAACTTACCTCCTAGAGTAATGTTTTGAGTCACATCTTTGTAGGCATAGTTGCACGCCAAATGTATGCTCTCAATTGCGTAGCTGCGCATAAAGATTTCATAATGTCAAATCTTGTGATGAAATTTCGCAGAGCATGAAATTAGTGTTGGAACATGGATCCTACTCATTTGCGCAGGTGGCCTTCTTGTTCGCGCAGTTTTCCCAGTGACCGATATCATCAGACCATCCATTCTACAACCGACAGCATACATTAGAATCAGGACAGGGTAGCTTATCTTGAACAGGTGGGTCAGTTCACTAGTATATATACTTACTGTGAGGTTCATTTGGAGAGCATCAACCATGGTGTCCAGGTCCTTGTTGTAGAAGTCCTTCATCACCGTGTCGATGATGCTGACATCCCACACCTAAGCAGACCATAGCATTTACAGAACATGAGTTGTGAGCACAAGTGTCTGAAGTTGGACAGTAAAATGTTTGGTGGAAATGGAATGGATGGTGGCAGGAGGGGACAGACATGGTGCAGGTTGGCCTTCCTCCGGTACCAGTGCACCATGATGGTGTTCCCACCCTCGTCCTCCTCGAATGCGACGTGCAGCGGCTGGTGCACGTCGCCGACGAAGTGCGCCAGGAACATGAGGCTCTCCGTCAGGTTATCTGTGATATTTCGCACGCACGAGCACCCACACGTAGGATGTGAGTCAGTAATGTTCATCAGATCTCTTGGTCTGTGTTTGGCGACTGCGTGAAAGCTTTTTACTCACATGAGCTCTTTGTGGAGTCCTTGTAGGTGTAGAGCTGGTCCGTGTAGTTGTTGATGGCCCCGACGACGCACATCCCTTGCACGCCCTTGGAGTTGTGGCAGTCCCCTGAAATGTAACACAGAGGTTAGCTCCAGTCATCGTGCGGATCATGCAGCTCATTATACCCTATATAATTTTTATGAGAGCACTTGTGTCGATCCCATCTGATCAATGCAAGTCGTTGGTTGGCTGAGAGGAACGTGGGGGGAACATCCCTAAAGATGTTTGTTCTGGGACGAGTGGACATGTGACTGCCGGTGGTCACAAGTGCAGTGTTTTGTTCTGGGAGATTCAGCAACAGATAAACCGTGCAGTTGAGAGAGGTTTCTGCATATATTAGGCAGTATTAAAAATCTGTAAGACTCTTTTAAGATGATATGAAAGCGAGTTGCTGAAAAGGATGCATCAGAATGAGTTTGGGCGACGAGTGGGGATGGGAATGGGGATCATTTGCTGATGCGTGAAGCAAGCAAGCAACCTCTCGACTCTAAGTCCTATCCAACAAGCAACGTCCCTCTTCCTCCTCCTGGTCGGTCGGCATCACCATGATACACAGATTCGCTAGGAATAAGCCATAGCAGAGTGTTTCGTGAAAAGGAAACTCCATCACGGATACCCGGTTATGGATGTCAAACTCGTTATAATTACTTTTTTTTTTGGATAAAGAACTCGTTATAATTACTACAGATGGAATAAATCAATCAAGTCCTACTATCCAACAAGTTTTTTTTTTTTGCGTGTGTGTGTGTTATTAATAATGGCGCGTAACTGAGCTCTGTTCGGTGTACGCGGGAAAACAGTTAATCGAGCTGGAAAGAAAGAAAGAAAAGAAAGAAGGTAGCGATGGAGGAGGAGAAGGGAGGAGGAACCGACGGGAGGACTTGAAGTTGCAGACGTTGGGCGTGTTGGCGTAGTGGAGCGGGCTGGCCCAGTGGTAGTGGAACCGCATCTCGTCCGCCCACGGGCACATCGTCGACAGCTCCCCGCCCGCCGACGCCGGCAGCAGCTCCCGCACCGCCGCCGCCGCGTCCTCCGACAGGTACCTCTGCAACGCACGCAACGCACAATTCAGCACCCCAAGCACGCACGCACATTCCTTACTTCCTCCCCACCCAGACGAGCTAACAGACAGCTCGATCTAGCTTAATTGTGTTAGGAGGGAGCGCTGGAGCAGCGATCGGAGACGTACCTCGGCGATCTTGCAGGTCATGATGTGGCCCTCCTTGCCCCACGCGTCCGCGCGGCGGGGCGCGGAGGCGGCGAGAAGCGAGGCGAGGAGAAGGAGCAGCAGCAGCTGCTGCGGCCGCGGTGCCGCCATCTCGCTCCTTCTCTGCCCCCCTGCTCCGGCGTCCTCTGCTTCGCTGACAGGCGGACGACGGGGAGGACTCTTGTCTCGGGGATGGATGGGAGTTGCTTCGGGTTTGGGCTTTCCTATTTATTCACAGCCGTCGGCCGGGGACGTCGGGCTCTCGCTCGCTTGGATCGTGCCCGGATCCGGGTTGAGGTGTGTGTGGGCCTGCGGATATTTGGGCGGCTGCGATATTCTAACAAGGCCCGTCTGACTGAGGCGGCCTGATATGGCTCTGGTCCATGTAAGCGGCGGCGCGTTTCGAATTTTGCAAATACACGCCGAAATGTTCGAATTTGTCACGGGTATATTCGACGAATCTCAAATACATGATCAATGCCCCTCTCATGCCACAGGTAGATGTTCGTCCACGACTTAGTCAACACATTTAAGTCTGTGGAAGTTCCCGACGGCTTGATCCGGTGATTTTCTTTTGCACGGCACAATGATATAGGCTGGGTGGTAGTAGGTACCACAACATGAGGTTGTGAAAAAAACTTATTACACTGTATCTCTCAATCCGTACACACAAATCCTCATCGACGAGTTTTAAGTTCATTATAAGAAATCATAACAATTGGGGGCAAAAATAACTCAAAATCGGAAATTTAAAACTCAAATAAGACAACAAAATTATAACAAATTGTTGTGAAGCTGTGTTCACATGGTGGCTTGGAGTTTCGTTCACATGGTAGCTTGGAGTTATTTAAACACCATTATGATTAGCTTCAGGATGTCACGGGACTCGATGCTCGATTCAAGATACATGTATGACTGATGTGAGCCAATATAAATGAAATCTTTATCCAACATATTTTGTTAATGATATATAACTGGACGTCTTCAAATCGATACAAGCCTCCTTGGCTTGTTCCGATTTGTCCAGTGCATATAGTTTCTTAGTGCATCAGACAGACACTACTCGGTTATTATGTGCAGGATGTTGCTAACACTGTGTTTGGTTGCATGGAATTGGGGCTCGGAATTGGAATTGGACGTTCAATTCCAAATTCCGTCGTTTGGACTGCGCTCAGAATTTGGGCCTGGAATTGGAGACCAATTATGAGCCCACCTTGCTCCAGTGCAAAGTTCCCTCCAGCAATTCTGACCCCTCCCGCTCGGAAATGCTTGGAATTCGTTGTCCGTTCGTTTCGTCGAATAAGAGAAACGGAAGCGAACCCCGACGGCGACGCGCCCACCCCGGCGCGGAGAACCCATCCTAGCGGTGCGCGGTGGACGGCCCGGCGGCGACGCGCGGTGGATGGCCCGGCGGCGGCGGGGAGAACCCACCCCGTCGGTGGCGGCGCGGGGAGCAACCCTTTGGTGGTGGCGCGGGGAGCACCCCGGCAGCGGCGTGGTGAAGGGCCCCGCGGCGCGCGGTGGACGGCCCCACGGCGGCGCGGAGAGGTCAACGGCAGCAGCGGCGACCTCCCTTCCTTGGATTTGGAATTCAACCCAATTCCAACCCAACTCCCAAACAACAGAATTGGAATTGGGAAACAATTCATTTCCATCTTGGATTTGGAATTCAACCCAATTCCAGTTCCGAGGCCCAATTCTATGCAACCAAACACAGTGTAAGAGTACTCACTTCCATGAAACTGTGTAGCTGAGAAAATAGTTCGGGCACCCTACGACGAGTCAAAATGAATGGTTTTTGCATATTCATACTTAACTTTTTTACCGTTTTATTTATTATTTTATCATTAGATATACTTTTTTTGTTCATATCTCTTCTGACATTAACTAGCACAAATAACCATGTATATTGTCTGGTATTATCTTTGTTATAAAATTACACTTGTGAACCATGAAGATTATGTTTTATTTAACCTTGCATACTAGGGAAGAAACCTATTTTTTCATGTTAATAATCTTCTTGTCTGCCCTTGTACACATGAAGATTATGTTAGTTTATAAAAGTTTTATTTCCCAAAATTTTAAAAACTCTTGGGCTAAACAAAAATTTCCTCCTCTAACCAAAAAAGAATGAAGACTCAAAGAATCACATTTCTCCATGGATTACTTCGTGGCAAGTTATCTATTGTGGTGTGTTTGTATTAGTTTACCTATTTTAGTATATTATTATAAAAATCTTGGTAGAGGGCTCTAGAGTTTTTAAGTCTAAATATTATCTCAATAAATTCATATTATTATATTTTTATAAAAATCTTGGTTTTCATATGAAGGTTTATACAAAATTAATGTACTCCCTCTGATCCCAAATAAATGACGTGAGTTGGGAAGGAATTGTACCTACTTAGTTCATTTCTCACGACACTTAAAACAGATCGGAGGGAGTATTATTTATTAGTTGACTTTGTTTTCTTGTTTTCTGATAAATGGGATGATGGCCTTGTACTCCACAAAATGGAGGTTTCCGGCGAAGGTGCATATATTTAGATGGGCATGAAACATGATGAATGTTTTCACAAAATGCAAGTAGACGACAAAGTAAATAATCACACGTAAAGGGAAGTATGTCCTCTCACCGTCACCTGTTGCTTGCTGCTATTAGTAGAAGTGTGTTGAGTAGTAATATTATGCATTGATCTGTCCCTGTTTGCGAGCTAAAGCAAGAAATTGTTGATTTTAACCAAAACGCTTGGACCTTAACACAACACTTTTTCAAAAGGAAAGGTAGAAGGAGAAGATTGAATTAGTGATGTATCCTAAAGTTGAAGTAATTGATGAAATCTTATCTCTGTTTGAGAGGCAGTGACAAACCAATCCCACACAATCCCTTATGGATATAGACTTCTCCTCCACCGAGCTCTTCAAACAAAGCAAGAGAGCTTACATTTCAGGATCATTAGGCGATCCTCGAACCTTTATAATCTCGTTGATGGCAATCCACACCTTGGACCGCATAGGTATTCCACAAACCCAGGAGCACCATGATCAAGCTTATGCAAGATGGAGATTCAAATTTTGTCTGGATGGAAATTTAAATCTAGATCTCCTCTCTTTCCCTCAAATAAATACAAGATTCAATAGAGTGATGGAAGGTAATCAAAGTTTTGATGCTCAACAATTATAGATCAAAAGCGGAACCAAACGTTCGACACCTCTTGGGGAAGAAGGCACCTTATATATGGTATCCCACGGACATTACAATTCCCCTATCCTGGAACCCGCCTGGTACCACCGGGATATATATACAAGACTACATACTGGGTGATTAGCCCGGTGTTACCGGGCCTCAGACTACATGGACATGCATGTATGAGTGGCTTAGAGTGGTCTTTGGACAAAACTATTTCAGATTGGTGTCTGAGGTGTGTATATGTTGTGAATCCTCAACTCTTGTAAACTTGCGTCCCCTACTCATTCTACGACGTCCCTATGACTTAGTAAATGGTGGTGAAAATAAATCTGAAAAAAGATGTCATCTTCTGAAGAACCTTTTATGTAGGGATCCTATCTTTACCATACTTAATCACCTGTTGATACACTTCTTTTTTTGAGAAACACAGTACAAACACATACGCTCACATACACGCATGCACACTCACTCATATGAGCGCACACCCTACTCCTTTGATCACTTTCGGGATACTAAGCCGATGGATCGGGTCTTGAGATTCACGACGTCACCATATGCGACTCGCTATCGACCGAAACGTCACCTCCAATTGAAAGAATATTCAACCTTTATACGACATATAGGGTTTGAACTTTGGTGGCTTGGAATACAACCACCCTTCTAACCATCCAACCAGATGTGATGATACAATTGTATATAGATAAGTCCCCTAATCATCGGTCATTAACACAAAATTCCACAAGGGGTTAATTGTATCCCTTCGACATAAATCAAGAGTGTCCGCTCCGGTTTGTACTGGTTCTGGTAAAATTTCTGGGTGCTCGTGGCGCCAATTGAAAAAGAAATAAGTATGTCACCTAAGTTGTTTATGGAAGAAAATTAATAATACTTTAAAGGAAATTTAAAGAAAATTAATAATACTTTAAAGGAAAATTAAGTTTTGTTAGTTCTTTAAAGGAAATTTACTTATATCAGCAACTAATTATACCCTTCATATCTCATGAAGAGATTCCCTGAAAAAACAAAACAAAAACAGAAAATCATGATCTTGGCTTAAATGAGCAAAGTCTAATGATACTATATAGCTGAAAGGAAAAAACAGCAGGAGCAGCGTGCGGTGCAGATCACCAACTTTAATACTCCTCCGATACGAGACAACAGGGGCGTCGCGTCGGTATGAACACCATCTGCGTGCGTTCTTCGGCGTGGTGTGAACATCAGCTTCCGAAGGAGGAAAATCATGGTGGCGTACATGGCCGGCATTAATTCTCAAGATATGGCACACTTTACGACCTACGCTGTCGCCTGGCCCAAAGATTCCTCCACTTTCCATAACGCTCGCCACCGTCTCCAGCTTCTTCTGCATAAAGCGCGCGGCAGAGATCATCTCTCGTCTCAGTCTCAGTGTGCACCACGATACACAGTACGATGGAGCACCACACCGGCACGGCGCTCCTGCTCCTCCTCTTCGTCGCCGTCGCGGCGCTCCCGGCGCCGTCGCACGGCTGGGGCGTCGACGGCCACCTCATGACCTGCCAGATCGCGCAGGCCCGCCTGAGCGACGCGGCGGCCAAGGCGGTGAACGAGCTGCTGCCGTCGGACGCCGGCGGCGACCTGAGCAGCCTGTGCTCGTGGGCCGACCACGTCCGGTTCAGGTACCACTGGTCGGAGCCGCTCCACTTCATCGACACCCCCGACAACCTCTGCACCTACGACTACGACAGTAAGCCACGCTCTGCACTTCCGCCCACTGAAACTTCAGTCGGACTTCATGGTTTCTGATGGGGTTTCGGGGGGTGCAGGGGACTGCAAGGACGACGACGGCGTCAAGGGCCGCTGCGTCGCCGGCGCCATCAACAACTACACCACCCAGCTCCTCACCTACGGGGCATCATCGGATTCTGCCTCTTCTTCCGGTCAATGTACGTTTAATTCAGGAGATTTTGGGATTTATTGTTCATATAGTTACTCAGTCATAGTACTGAATTACTCTCCACTACTGCAGACAACCTGACGGAGGCGCTCCTGTTCCTCTCGCACTTCATAGGGGATGTCCACCAGGTACAGTACATCTGAATCGAATTGTTTCTGGTTCAGTTTTCAAGTCTAGCCGATCGATTTTTTGTTTATGGATTGCTAATTTGCGATGGTTGTTACAGCCGCTGCACGTGGGGTTCAGCTCTGACAGAGGAGGCAACACCATCGACGTGCACTGGTACCGGAGGAAGACCGAACTCCACCATGTAAAGCCTCACCTATTTTCAGACTTCAGACTGACCCCCCTGATCCTGACGAAACTACACTGAAAATTTAATCTTTTCATCATCTTTTTATTTGAATAATCCTCCTTTTGATCATTGTTATATGTGTGTCGTCAGGTCTGGGACGTGAACATCGTCGAGACGGCAGAAAAGGACTACTATGATCAAGGCTCGGCCGAATTCGTCGACGCTCTGAACAAGAACATAACGGTGCGAAATTAATTTCAAGATATTTTCTGATGATTTTTGTATGGCTCATTTATCAGGTGGATCTGCTTCGTAAATCTTTTGATATGGTAGTAACTGACACTGATTTATTCGCAGGGAGAATGGTCAGAGCAAGTGCAGGGGTGGGAGGAGTGCGGCAAGAACCTGACGGCATGCCCTGACATGTACGTTCTACATGCTTATTTTCGCAAACAAACAAACAAAAATGTTCAGTATTTATCGCATTTAATTCGTATCCACGAATATTTGCTCTATGATTAGGGACAATCTGTAAAGTATTCCCTTATTTTACGAATTATTATTTCATAATGATATTGCATTTAATGATTTGATAAAATATTTCCCACTGCAAAAGATATGCTTCCGAGGGCATCACTGCAGCGTGCGACTGGGCGTACAAGAACGTGACCGCAGATTCAACTCTATCAGGTATATATCGAGCATAACATATCTGTATATTTACGGTTAATTTTTTGTTGGACGAACATCAATACCCGGTTGGTGAATTAATTATCTGAATTATTTACTGCAGATGACTATTTCGGAAGCAGGCTGCCGGTTGTGAACTTGAGGCTGGCGCAAGGAGGCGTCCGATTAGCCGCTACGCTCAACAGAATATTTGGTCAAACGAAGACCAAGTGATTCTTTTATTTGAATTTGCCAAGTGATCATTTAGCTTGGCACAGATTATGTCCTGCAAGTTTGTATTACTCATTTTGCGTCGTAATAAAATTGTTCCATGATATTATAAAGCGTGCAAATAAGGCATGCAAATATGATTGTCTTCTTCGACTTCGTCAAGCAGAGGAAACAGATTTGGGATCTTGCGCACATGGGACTTTTCTCAACCGATGTGCCACAAGGAGGTTTTGGCTTCACTATTCGCAGGGACACGTAATCATCTCACAAGGCAATGTCTACGATGGTGTCAAGCCCCAAATCAGACATCAAGCTATCATTACACCAAAGTCCAACCTAAAGGGAAGAAACTAAGCAATTACTGGCTCCATCCTTTGAAGGTTGTTCCGTTGGCGCCGTGAAGTGACATGGTCGCTCCCAATGCTTCCTAATCCACTTCCTTATCCGTGTTATCACCGTTGGCATCCATTGTTGAAGATACGTACTCCTTCAGATCCATATTAATTGTCACTTATTTCGTACGACTTTATACTAAATCAACGAATAATATAGATTGGAGGGAGTAGCACATTAAAAAAAAATTAGCTAGAGGTTTAGGGAATAAGCCCTCAATACTAAACTTTTTTTTTTGCACAATCCATAAAGTGAAGTGAAGTGAATGATGTTGGATTCCTCGTATTTTCACAGTGAAGTGAATGATGTTGGATTCACCACCTCCAAACTTTGACCCTGGGCCTGCACTTCTTAGGGGATTTTAGGCCCATTAGAAAAGGAAGCCATCCGAGTTCCGAAGCAAGGTTCTTCGGGAGCTCCTATACATCGCTCCGAAGCGACGCGGGACCTTCCGTCGCCCGCAACGTGGAAATAAATGGGCCGCCATAGCGCGGCCCATTTAACGGCTGGATTTCTTTTTTATTTCCTGTTTGCTGTTTTATTTTTAATATTAAATAGAATATAAATCTGAACATTTTTTAAACTGGAAACATTTTTTATAATCTGAACTTTTAAAAATGTGAACAATTTCAAATTTAAACATTTTTAAAATTTGAACAAATTTGAATTTTGAAGAATTTTCAAAACTGAACAATTTTAAGTGTTCAATTTTCAAATTTGAACATTTCTTAAAATTGAACAAATTTTAATTTTGAACATTTTTCAAAATTTGAACATAAAATTTTGATAAACAAAAATTATTTTGGAACGATTTTAAAAGTGAACAAAAAATGTCGACGAACAAAAACTATTTTAGAACGATTTTAAAAGTGAAAAAAATATCGATGAACAGAAACTATTTTTGAACGATTCTTAAAATTGAAAAAATTTTAATTTTGAACATTTTTCAATGCTAAAACAATTTTCAAATTTGAACATTTTTTAAAAGTGAACAAAAACTATTTTCGAACGGTTTTTAAAGCGAACCGAAAATGTCGGTGAATGAAAATTATTTTTGAACGATTTTAAAAGAGAACAAAAAAATTCGGTGAACAAAAACTATTTTCGAACGGTTTTTTAAAGTGAACAGAAAATATCGTTGAATGGAAACTATTTTCAAACGATTTTTAAAGTGAACACAAAATTTCGATGAATGGAAAATGTTTGTGACAAAAAAGGAACAAAAAGAAAATAAAATAACAGAAAAGAAAACAGAAAAGGAAATAATAGAAAAGAAAATAGAAAAAGAAAAGAAAAAACAGAGAAGAAAAAAGAAACTGAATACAGAAAATGAAAAACTTCGCCAAATGGGCCGGCCCATCAGCGAGAGCCTTCAGGCGACGCTCCCGCAACGCGTCGTTGCAGGGCGATATATAGGATTTGGCAGGTTCTTCCCTCGTGCCACGCCTGCCAACATCACGGCCTAATAGATTTTCGATGTGAATGGAAATCACTTCCCGCTAGCTGTGAAACAGGCCAGTCGCACACGAGTCAAAAAACAAAGGCCAGTCGTTGGGCCGCTTTTGTTTAGACCAACAAAACAAGCAATTGTTTTTGAAGTAACACAGTTAGTGCAAACCGCCAATACGATCATTCTAGCGCGTTAGGCCATGTACATTGCAGAACGCTTGCGCAGACGCTAAAAAATAGTCAAATCCAGACCAGCAGCTAGCGCATACGCTAGGAGAGTTATTTTCTGTGTGTTTCCCAAGCGAGGGCGCTTGGTTATGCGTCTGCGCTACAAAAATGATCGGGATTTTAGTGGAAACCGCTAAAACGGAAGAGATTTGTTTTCTATTGCCTGTAGTTTAGCGCCCTTTTGTAGGCAATTGTTTTTGAAACACAGTGCACGCCATCCTCGAGCGCTGGTGAAAGCCAGGAAAGATCACATGAGAGCGGATAGTTAGAGTAGCCTGGCAAGGTTTCAAATTTTCAACAATTATTTTTCCATAATCTCAGTAATTTTGTGAGTTCCTAAATATATTTACTTCACAATTTTCCGTCTAGACTCAGACCAAAATAAAATAAATTTGGAAAATCGTCAAATTTTAGATGAAATGATTCTTGACATTTCTTTTTGAAAATTCCGTCGGGCTGTACTCAAACCATAGTTGAAAACCTTGAGTGCAGTAATAGTCGCTAGAGGAATAACAACAACGACAATGCCAAAGCCAATCAACAAGAAAAGAGATACGACCGGAAATGGGGTAGTGGCCAAGTGCCCTTGAATTTGCCGAGTGTAATTTATCGAGCAATATGCAACTACCCGGTAAATAGTGTGTATGTGTGTTTTTTGCCCGACAATCGGTATATGGAGATAGTGTTGAGTGCCAAACCTGCCACTCCGCAAAGGTCACAGGCGCTCGACAACACTTTGTACACGTGTCCCAGGCGACGGTGCCCGAGCTAGAAGTCAGGGTTATGATATGCAGGGAGAGATGGTCGATGTAGCTCGTTTTTTGAAAAATTCCAAATTTGCATTTTACGTTTCAAGAAATCAGGGGAAAATTCCAAATGTAGATAGTGATAAGATCTACAAGTGTGCAAAATTTCAAATCTAAATTTCGTTGTCTTGTGGGCTGGGCAAAAATGAAAAATGGGTGGATCTGGGTGGTGAATTAAAAAAATTGAAATTTTACCCGATTTGTCTTTTTTGTGTAGCCCAGAATACAATGAATTTTGCGTTATAGTTTTGCACGCTTGTAGATCAAGACATTATCTACATATGAGATTTTTTTCATGATTTTTGAAAACTAAAATTTGTCGATTTTAAATTTTGCAAAAAACGAGCTACATGTAGCTCGGTCTCTGTTTGCACTTTTCGGACTGAAGAGGCTGTACTGAGGAGGCCCGAAGGTGGTTTAAGGAACAAGATAACCGAGAAAGAAGAAACCTCCAGAAAATTGACTAGGATCTGTTAATAGGCAGCCTCGTTATTTATGATCAATCACTCATACACAGTCTCACTGGTCCAGATACCCCTGAGGATAAAAAAAACACTACCGGTTCTTAAATTTATACTACGAAACTGAACAACTTTTAGTTAGCTTAATGACAGTTTAATTGGGTCAGTAGTTACGAAGGTACTAGGTGAGATGAGACTGGCTATATCGATCGATAAACCGAAAACAAAAACATGACTGTGACCCGACGAAATATACTATAAACAACTTACAAGTAGACATTCCATTTTTAACTCCCTGTGCCATACCATTATTGGTATGTCGATCGTGTCCAATAATGTAGTTAAAGCCAAACATTCTTCTGTGTTTCACTGAGCGATTAATCACGTACATACAAAACCACAACAAGTTGCAATAACCTACACCTGAATGCACAGTGCACACACTAGCTGGGAATATATGAATCCATGTAGGTGGTATATTAGCTTTTCTTTTCCAGCTAGCAAACTCCTCCTTTTCTTTACGACGATAGCTACTAGTACAGCACAACTCAAGAACTCAAGTAGCACACACTCTCTTTAATCGCTTAGATTTCTTGTTGCGGAAAGTTCTTTTGATTCATTTTCGGCTTGTTAGATATCTTTTCGGCTTTATCCACGTCCAGTTCCGTGTGAATATATCACGGTACGATTCTTGCAGAATATGGAAACGTGCCAAAATTCCTTGATGAGTTCGACTGATCGAGAGGATCAAACAAACAAAAAGCAAATAGTAGTAGCAACTAGCAACCCAAGACAATCGGTTAATATAAAACCCTAGCTACTAATTAACATATTTGTCAAGGTCGACATCTATATTCTCTCGCAAATTAAGGCTATGGCTAAAGGCTAGCTAGCTTGGTATTCATAGTCAAGAAGGAGTAGCGTGTTCGAGTTACGATCCTCGGACTCGTCACCTCAAAGTTACAAGCATGCATACCGCCACGATTTGATAGGCCACTACTAGAACGACCTCGATCGCCGGCAGTCGCCGTCGCCATGGTCGCGGTCGTCGTCGTCGAGCCAGATCGATCCATCGGTGCGTCGTTGGCGACCTACCCTAAAAGGCATAGGCTCAGACTGCCGCGACGATCCATCAACCAGATATTAGCCTCCTTCACACGACGACTGAGCGAAAGAGAAATCAAAGAGATCAAGCATGTTGTTGATGACCTTCCGGCCGGGGATTATGGAAAAGTGATTGGGTGAAGGAGGAAAAGAATGGTGGTGATCTTAGATAGATCATGGTGACGATTAGTTGATGTAGCACCAGTGAACGGGAGTGAGAAGGTGGATATTTGCAGATCATCGATCAATGGCGATCGCTGTCGGATGGGATGGGACATGAAGCCTGCTTAGCTAGCGAATTTAACTACTACTGGCTAGGGGAAGAAGAAGCGGGAGACTCCTGCATGACACGTGTCGACCGGAGAAGCCACGAACCCACAGGCGCGCATGCGCAAGTGGCTGCTACTGTCGCCGAGTCGTCAAATCCACGTAGAGATGTCGCGTTCGTACGTGTACACGTACACGTGCGTATTTGTACGTATGTCGGCTCAACACGTTCATATGCTCTGTTCCATGCATGTAGGCTTTGGAGAGCGACACTTCTTTTTGCCACCTATCCCGCTTAATTTGCATGTTAATTTGAAACAAAGGAAAAAAATATTTTTTGAAGGATAGAGTTCCTATAGAAAAGGTTTACTTCAAAGTAATTCTTTCGGAATTCTTAGGAATGGTCTATTCCATAGTAATTTTAGAGGACACCAGACATCGGAACCTTGGGTGGGCCCCACCCCCTCAAATTCTTATACTCTCTCATTCCTGACCCCCTAGGAAAAGGCTTATAGTTAAGCCAAGTAGCCGTGACACATAACAACCGGCATGCACCATAGCTAAGTATACGTGGCGCACTACATTGTGATGCGCCACTGGCATCAACTTAGCCGTGGCGCACATCTTTGGGCCCTGCGCCATGGCTAAGCTGGTCCTGCGCCGGCCGGCCTGTGCGCACTTAGGCGTGGCGCGCCGGAAATATGTGCGCCACGGGTACCAAAATAGGCGTGGCGCACGGTCCGTGTTGTGCGCCACGGGTAAGTGTGGGACCCGGTGCACCTTTTTGGTGCCAACTTTACCCCACAGAGCCGTGGCGCACCGCATTTATGTGCGGCACGGGTAAGTGTGGGTCCCAGCTGCACCATTTTGGCGCGAATTCTACCCCACATAGCCGTGGCGCAGGGAATGTTTGTGCGCCACGGCTAATATATAGTGGTGGCGCAGCATTGTTAAGTGCGCCACGGCTAAGCCTGGCTGCACTTTAACTTTTTGGCTGCACCACCCACCACCCTCCTTTTCTCCTCTTCTCCTCTCCTCTTCTTCCCCAAACTATCATTTCAGATCTGCTCGCCCCTTCCTCCTCCCCCACCTCATTTCCTTCTCTCTCTTCACATATTTTGCCACCTAAATCTACTTATTTTCTTCATATATATGTGAGGAAACATCTCCCACACCTCGTGCTCGATCTTCCTCCTCCGGGCGCTCTCTCTTTCGACGTCTTCATTAGAAGGTGAGTGTATGTGATGGATGAGAAGGTTGTGATGTGTGTGGTTGTATGTGATGGATGAGAAGGTTGTGATATGTGTGTGGTTGTATGCATGCATGTGATGGATGAGAATTGGTTGCATGTGAGATGTGTGTGTGGTTGTATGTGATGAATCTACATGATGAAGAAGGTTGTGATGCGCCGGCGTTTGTTTGCATATGTGTATGTCATGTTGCCGATGTTTTCGCCGAAATGTAGATTCATTTCCATTTCGGCGAATTTTCCGGCACTCCTAGGGGCCAAAAATTAGCAAAGGTCATGCCAAATTTTTCCATGAAATATTTTGTTTCTAATATAATTCTTTTGTTCTATATGTAGAGCGTGGACGACAATGGTCATCATGATGAGTGAAAGTATTGTTGCTAGATATTTGAAATATGCGACGACCGTGATCGTTAAAAACAACGACACCGGGATAAAGTGTCCGTGTCGAACATGCAAACTCGGCACCATGCTCGATCCCTTTTCCGGCACATTGCAGGAGCATCTGCTTAGGAAAGGTTTTATGGATGACTTCACTTACGAGGATGATGATGAGGACGTCCATGGGGGCGCGGCGGGAAATGATCAGGAAGACGAAGAGGTGCCTCCCGATTATGATGACGAAGAATATGTCGGGCATGATGATGAAGAAGAAGCGGGCACGCCGACGCTGCTAACTTCAGTCGTGTGGGGACCCTCATGTTCAAGAATTGCTTCTCAGAAAGTCAAGTAACGCTGCTAGAGAGGCTAAGCTGGCGCAGCTGGAGATAGACTCGAATGCTCCGTTGTATGCAGGATGTGGGCCCGAGGATACCCGCTTGAAAGTAACGCTCATGGCTCTGCAGATGAAGGCAAAACACAAATGGACAGACGCAAGCTTCGACGAGAACTTGAAATTTTGGCACGATCGTCTTCCTGAGGGCAACACGTGTCCTAGCAGTATCGAAGAGGCCAAAAAAATCGTGTGCCCTTTTGATTTACCGCACATCAAATACCACGTTTGCATCAATGATTGCTTCATTTATCCGGAAAATGACGCGGAGAAAACTGCATGTCCGGTGTGCGGCGCTGCTCGATACAAGAAAGGGAAAAAGAAAGCTCCTCGAAAAGTGGTATGGTACCTTCCGATCATTCCTCGTCTGCAGCGGCTTTTCACAGACCCTAAGGAAGCAAAGTTAATGCGCTGGCACGCGGAAAGGAATAAGCCGGAAAACGAAGAGGCGGATAAGATGCTGAGACACCCTTCAGATGCTAAGCAGTGGGAAGCATTAGACTTTGAATACCCAACTTTTGGGGACGATCCAAGAAACGTCAGGTTGGGTGTGAGCACCGATGGGCTCAATCCGTTTGGCAACCAGAGCAGCACACATAGCACGTGGCCCGTGTTTGTATGGATATACAACCTACCCCCATGGTTGTGCATGAAGAGGAAGTACATTCACATGAGCATGCTAATCCAAGGGCCGAAACAACCAGGAAACAACATCAATCTGTATCTGCAGCTCTTGAGAGATGAGCTAAACAAGATATGGACTGAAGGGGCTAGCACATGGGACGCTGTCGCGGAAGATTTTACTTCCCTATGAGAGCCGCGTTGATCATGACGGTGCAAGACTATATCGGTTACGGATATATAGCAGGCCAGGTGCCCCACAGACACTGTGCATGCGTTAGGTGCATGGACAATACAACATATATGCAACTAGAGAAAGATCCCGGGTCTTAAAAAACAGTGTTCACGGGACATCGAAGGTGGCTTCGCAAGGATGACCCGTGGAGAAAACGCAAAGAGCTGTTCGATGGTACCGTTGAGATCCGAAGAGCCCCACGTAAGAGGAGCGGCGAAGAAATCGACATGCTGTTGACAAACTGGGATGAGTGCCCTCCGTCGGGGAAGAAGCAAAAGGCTCCGCCACCACTGCTGAAGGTATGGAAAACAAGGTCTGTTTTCTGGGACTTGCCATATTGGAAGATTCTCGAAACACCTCATAGCCTTGATGTCATGCATATCACGAAGAATGTGTGCGAGAGTCTGCTTGGCACCCTTCTCAACATGCCGGAGAGGACCAAAGATGGGCCGAAAGCAAGAAACAACCTAAGATCATTGGGCATCAGGAAAGATCTCCACGGAGGACGCCCTGACGATGATAATGATCTGTTCGAGGAGGAGGAGACGGAAGGTCGTCGGAAGGGCAAAAAGGCGAAACAGAATGACTATTACTGCCCTCCTTCGTGCTTCACTCTAAGCCAGAAGGAGATCGAACAATTTATCAAGTGTCTTCTCGGAGTGAAATTTCCTTCCGGCTACGCGGGGAAGATAAGCAGATATCTGGACGCAACGAAACAAAAGTTCAGCGGGATGAAGTCTCATGACTGTCACGTGCTGATGACGCAGATACTTCCGGTTGCACTCCGAGGGATAATGGACCCACACGTCCGTCAAACGCTATTTGACCTGTGCAACTTTTTCGACGTCATCTCTTGAAAGTCGATCAGCATGAAGAAAGCCGTAAGGCTACATGAAGAGATCATTGTGATACTAAATGAGCTTGAGATTTACTTCCCTCCCACATTCTTCGACGTTATGGTGCATTTGCTGATCCATGTCGTGGATGATATCATCCAGCTCGGGCCGATGTTCCTGCACGGCATGATGCCGTTCGAAAGGATGAATGGTGTCATCAAAGGATACGTTCGTAACAGGGCTAGTCCAGATGGAAGCATCTTCCAGGGCTATCTCACCGAAGAGTGCATCTCTTTCTGCACGAATTTTCTAGACGTCGAGAACCCTGTTGGTCTCCCCGAAAATAAGCACATTGGCAGGCTCGATGGAGCAGGTCACAAAACAGGCAGGAGGGAACTACAAGTGGACGACTCTGGCCGATGCGTCGACTTTGACAGTGCAAACTTTGTAGCGCTACAACACATACAAGTGGTCGATCCTTGGTTGGAAAAGCACAAAAAAATTATTCAGATCAAGAAGTACAGTGAACGTGGTCAGCATCGAACGGACGTCGAAATAATCAAAGAGCACAACGCCACCTTCACGCGTTGGTTCAAACGCCACCTTCTAGATAATCCTTCGTCAATTACTTCTGCGGAAGGAAAACTCATATTCCTCTTGTCACAGGGCCCCGCGCCCAACCTGATGACATATCAGGCATACGATATCAACGGTTACACGTTCTATACGGAGGAAAAAGACAGGAATAGCGAATATCAGAACTCAGGGGTAACGATGGAATCCTTCACTGGTGACGTCAAAGAAAGGTACTACGTAAGGATCGAGGAGATCTGGGAGCTGTACTACTCTGGAGACAAGGTGCCGATGTTCCGTGTCAGATGGGCTAAGAGCGTCAGTCCAAAAAAGAAGACGGATATTTCACCACCATGTCTATACCCGAAGCCTCCAAGTCTGCTGTTACCGCGAGCGTCATCGTAAAAACTGAACCATGGGTACTGGCTAGCCAAGTTGACCAATGCTTCTTCATCACCGACCCGACAATGCCTAGCCGTGTTGTCGTGAGAAGAGGAAAAAGGAGCATCATCGGAATGGATGGAGTCACCAACGAGCAAGATTTTGACCAGTACGGAGACCCAAAGATGGAAGATGACGACGACGACGAAACATACACCACAAGAAGAAGTAGGACAACACTACCCAAGTCAGGTGGTCTTCCGTTCGCAAGAAGAAGTCGAGATGTTCCGGGTCTAAATTATTCAACCGCCACCAAGAAGGGAAAGAAGATTGTGAAACGCTAGCTAGATGGTGTGGGAAATACGACGCTCGATTTTGTAACCCTAGGAATTAATGTCCTAGAATTTGTAATCCTAATATCATCGGAATATTAGATATCTTAATATTAAGTATTTTTTATATTTGAAATATGTGTCTTAAAATTAAATTGAAATATGATATGTAATCCTAATATTGAAATGTGTGTCTTAAATGAAACGCCAAAATGAAATGCAATGGAAATTGAAATTCAATGAAAAATGAAATTCAATGAAAAATTGAAATTCAATGAAAAATGAAATGCAATGAAAAATTGAAATGCATGCAATGAAAATTAAAATGCAATAAAAAATGAAATGCAATAAAAAAACGAGTTAGCCGTGGCGCAGGGTCACTGACCTGCGCAACGGGTAACTTACCCGTGGCGCAGGACAATAACCCTGCGCCACGGCTATTCTGCGTACCCGTGCCGCAGGTCAACAACCGTGCGCCACGGCTAAGTAGCCCTAGATCTAAATCTCGCGCGCGCGGGGCCGAACCGTTCCCCATCTCACTAGTCCTTCTCCTTCTCCTTCGCGCGTGCTCGCCGTCGCCGTCGCCGCCAGCCACCACGCGCCTCCCCCTCCCGGCCACCGCCTCCTCCTCCCAGCCACCGCCGTCTGCCGCCTCCCCCTCCCGACCGGCCGCCGTCTGCCGCCTCCCCCTCCCGGCCACCGCCTCCCCCTCCCAGCCACCACGCGCCTCCCCCTCCCGGCCACCGCCTCCCCCTCCCGGCCACCGCCTCCTCCTCCCCGCCGGCCGTTGTCTGCCGCTGGTGCCCTCCTAGAGCCGTCCCCTCCCCGACGAGGTGATCAGCCGCCCCCTCCCCGACGAGGTGAGCCGCGCGTCCTCCTCCTCCTCCTGCTCAAGTTTAGCTTTAGTTAGTTTTAGATTTAGAATTTAGCTTTAGTTAGAATTCAGCTTTAGTTAGAATTTAGCTTTAGCTAGAATCTAGTTAGAATTCACAATTTAGTTAGATTTACTTAGAATTTAGGTATTGTTTATATTTAGTTAGATTTAAAATTTAGAATTTAGATTTAGTTAGAATTTAGTTAGGGTTAGCTGCTGCTTACTATTACGGTTAGGGTTAGCATATACATGTTAATGCTGTTGCTTGCTGTTAGGGTTAGGGTTTAGTAAAAATGAAATGGTTAGGGTTGTGGTGGTTGCTAGTTGCTGGTGATGGAATGCAAAATTAAAAATGAAATAGGGTTAGGGTTAGTGTAGCAAAATGCAAAATGCAAAATAAAAAATGAAATAGGGTTACGGTTAGGGTTAGGGTTTAGCACAATGCAAAATCAAAAATGGAATGCAAAATACAAAATTAATAATTGCTTGTATGCTGCTGGTGGTTGCTAGTTGCTGGTGATATTTGAAATAAAAAATATCAACTTTCGAATAAATTTTAATTTTCTTTGGCAGAAATGCTCTAAGATTTTTCACCAATTCAATTCAACTCTGATTAAGCTGAAAATTTTATAGTATGTCAACAATACATATACCTTGCTTGTGTAAAATTTTAAAAAAATTCAGAGATAGTTTGTTTCACAGAAAAAATTAAAATCTGCTGCTGCTTTAATTTGGTGACATATGAATAAATTAAATTCTGCTACTTTCTGCAGGTTGCTACTGCGTGGTGCTGCTACTGCTTGGTGCTTGTAGCTGTTTGGCAAGTTTCTGCAAGGTAGATGGCATCCGTTGATCAAAATCCCGAGTTGTGTGCGGGTGTAATGAATGTTTGCTATATGTGATGAATGTTGTGTGCCGGAGTTGTGTGCCGGTTTTGCTGTCAATTTGCCGGAGTTGTGTGCCGGTTTATATATGTGATGAATGTTTGTGTCCCGGAGTTGTGTGCTGGTTTTGTTGTCAATTTGCCGGAGTTGTGTGCCGGTTTATATGTATCTTGCCGGAGTTGTGTGCCGGTTTTTTGTTGTGAACTTTGCAGGGATTTTATATGAGTGCCGATGTTTTGCCGAAATGTCGATTCATTTCCGTTTCGGCAAATTTCCGGCACTCCTATGGCCAAAAATTAGCAAAGGTCATGCCGAATTTTTCCGTGAATTTTTTTGCATGACCTTTGCTAATTTTTGGCAATAGGAGTGCCGCCGGAAATTTGCCGGAACGGAAATGATTCGACATTTCGATAAAACATCGGCATATGTATTTTTTTGTTTCTTTTAACTAACATGTTCCATTTTGCTGTCACACGCAGAACACATGGCTAACAACGATGAGGCCGGAGCTTCTTCTCGGCAGTTAAGCGTGGAAGAACTAGCCAGAGAGAAGAACGTGGACTTCTAGAGCTACTATGATGAGCCACCGGGGATGTTGCCGAGGATGTCCATGGTGGCGACGAGGGTGCCAATAATAGTGGCGCCGGGGATGGCGACGAGGGCGCCAATAATAGGGGCGCCGAGGATGGCAACGATACCACTACTAGTGGCGTTGGGGATGGCAACGCGACCATTGATGGCGGAGAACGCACAGATGGTAGCCAAGCCCAAAAGGCTAGGAAGGAGAGGAGTAAGAACAAGGTCCGGGCCTTGAGGCAAGCGATCACCCAAGTGTCCGACGGTGGGTCGCCTCTAGAGCCTACAGGGGTCGCCGCAGGGTATGGCCTCCAAGTGGCATGCATCCTTCGAGAGGTCATCCCGGTCTATGAGGATAACATAAGGGATGCTAATAAAGCGGGTTTGCGCCTCCGCCTCATCAAGAGGCTGCACGAACGGTATGAGTTCCCGCCGGCCTACAGACCCGATAAAGACGGTAATCATGATATGAAAAAACTCAATGCCGTCAACAACTTTGCCCTCACAAAGATGAGCAAGGCCTTGGCCAGCTGGAGAGGTAGGGTAAAAAAATTGATCCAAGACGATAAAAGTCCCGAGGAGATCTGGAACAAGGAGCGGGTCAACGAAAAAGACCTTAGGATTTTCCGGGGCAGGCTCAGACTACCTACATCCCTGAAAATGAGTGAATGGGGGAAGTGGATGAACTCGAAGAATGTAGGTCACCACCATCTCGGAAGTGGTGGTTATTTCGTGAAAGAGCCCAAATGGGAGAAGCAGGAAGCTGAGTGGGAAACTAAGGGCATCTCTAACCCCTTCGACAAATTTAAAGACAAGCAGACTAGAAATTTTGTTAGGGCTCGGTTCACGGAGGACCCGTTTACCAAGGAACTTAAGACGGATGAAAGGGGATCGTATGAGCACCTAGAGGGGGGGGGGTGAATAGGTGCTACCCAATTTTTATTTCTTTTTCAATTTAGGCTTGACATAAAAGATAAATTCTCTAGATATGCAACTACGGTGAATTTATCTATATGACAAGGACAAAAACAACTAAGCAAGAAACACAATAGGGAGATAAGGGAGGAAAGAGATAACCGAAATGGAAGCACGCGGAGACAAGGATGTATTCCCGAGTTCCTCCTTGTTAAGGGAGTACGTCTCGTTGGAGGGGTGTGAGCTCGCCACGAAGGCCTACTCAACGCCACAAAGGCCTCACCCTATTCTCCGATGAACCTCGCCACAAAGGCCTAGTTCACCTTCCACTATCGGAGACCTTCAAGGCAGAATCCGGAGCCCTTACAACGTTCTTGGGGCACACACCCACAACTTAATTGGGGGCTCCCAAATCAACACTCTGTTACAATTACAACAACAAGTGAGCACAAGAATCTAGGGTAACACAAAGCTAACCCTAGAAGAGAAATCCCTCAAGTGAATGAGGGGGAATTGAAAAACGGCTTGGTGAAGATGTAGATCGGGTCCTCCTCCTTCAATCCTCCAAGAATCAAAGCTTTTGGTTGGAGGAGTTGAGAGATCTTGCAATTATGAGCTTTTGCTTTTAATGAAGAGAGAGGGTGCAAGAGCTAGGGGGCTGGAGGTAGGTGGAGGGGTATTTATACCCCTCCAGGATTTCTAGCCGTTACAGGAGTCGGGAGGCCGGAAATTCCGGGTTAAAGGGCCGGAAATTCCGGCCTGGGGCCGGAACTTCCGGCCATAACACCGGAACTTCCGGTGGGCCGGAAATCTCCGGGGAGAGTTTCCGCCCACAACCTCCGGGACCCCTCCAGAGAGGGTTCCCCGAAAAGACTTAGTCGAAATCCCACAGAAATTTCCAGGGGGCCGGAACTTCCGGCCAGCAGGCCGGAATTTCCGCCCCAACGGAAATTTCCGGGGGGAACCTCCGGTTTAAAGTTCCGGGACCCCTCCAGAGAGGGATCCCAAAAATGACTTAGTCATATTTCCGTCCGAAATTTCCACGGGCCGGAACTTCCGGCCTGGAGGCCGGAATTTCCGCCCCACCGGAAATTTCCGGGGGAACTTCCGGAGGGAAGTTCCGGGACCCCTCCCGAGAGGGATCCCAAATATGACCTAGTCGTTTTTCCACCCGAAATTTCCACGGGCCGGAACTTCCGGCCTGGTGGCCGGAATTCCCCCCCCCCCCCCCCCCCCCCCACCGGAAATTTCCGGGGGAACTTCCGGGGAGAAGTTCCGGGACCCCTCCAGAGAGGGATCCCAAGATGACTTAGTCGAATTCGCTCTGGGGCCGGAACTTCCGCCTGTAGGCCGGAATTTCCGCCCACCGGAAATTCCGCCCATAGGGCCGGAACTTCCGGTCCTGAAACAACAGAAACCCTATCCTTCTTCTTCGACGAGGATCATAACTTCGATCTTTTCACCAACTGGGTCTAACGACCTAAAAAACCTGTCAACACACTTAACCAAATATGATTAGCCCATAATATGTGTTGTCATTAAATCACCAAAACTAAGAGATGTTCTTTCAATCTCCCCCTTTTTGGTGATTGATGACAACACACACACAAGAATAAATGGGGCTCCCCCTCGACGGGAGCTCCCCCTAGATAGGAGCATATATAACACAATAATAGATATAACATGAAGTAGATCACAACGGTTTGCATGTCTTACACCACACATCACAAGGTTCAACGTACGAAAAGGAAAGATACATAGGCACAAGCTTAGAAGAGGCAAATAAGGCGAAGAGAAGCTCGTGCCCAACCCATGCAAACACCCGAAAGCCTAAGAACTACTTCTCCCCCTTTGGCATCAAGATACCAAAAAGGGAAAAGAGCGATGCTACCAACGTCCCAGAAAGATCACTCCGAAGCCGTGGCCTCGGACTCCTCCTCCTCCTCCTCACTGTCATCATCCTCAGGCACATCAACAGTCCAGTCCACATACTTGTTGTTCCAGTTCTTGTAGCGAACAAGGGGCTGAACCTGCTGCTCAGGTGGTGGTGGAGGCATCTGAAGATGAGCCATGATCTGGTGCTGATTCTGCAAAATCAAACGGCGCTCGGCGTAGCCATGATAATTCTCCTTGTGAATAGCCACCTCCATGCACAAAATCTTCTCGAGAGCACGCTTGATCCAAGAGCGCCTAGGGCGAGCCCCACCCGCAGAAGATGAGCTCTCAGGAGCACTAGGAGGGACACGAGGCGCGGGGGGAGCACGACGGGCTGAAGAGGCACCACGAGTGAGATGAGCAGACTTCCGGTTCATTTTGACCCTTCCATGAGTCTCACAGGTAAGCTCCACATCGGGGTCCACAACATCATCAGAAAACGGATACTTGGCCTTGATGAGCTTCATTACATAAGGTGCATAAGGAGGCACCTTCTTGTTGATCACAGAGTCATACATCTCATTGAAGATATAGTCCATAACGTCCACAGGGTTCGCATTGGGGCGAAGAGTACCCTGAGTAGCTGTCTCATGAGCAAAGTGAAGAAGATCACAAGCCCTCCACGAATAGCATCATTGTTACCTGCACTTGGAGCAATGGACTCCCGGAACATGCGCAAGAGAATGTCATAGAGAGGAAGAAGTCCAGTGGTGCTCCCAACCTTGCTCTCATCACTATAAAGTTCCTTCAGCTGATTCTTGTCATAAGCGCACCCAATGAGATGCATGCGAGACCCCTCATTGAGATGGGAGGCAGAAAAAGGGTAACCAAGAATGGCAGCAAACTCCCTGAAGTTGGAGGTGAGCATATGGGTGTCAGACATCCAAGTCATACCAATGTTCACATCCGTGTCAAACACAACGGTCGCATAGAACTGCTGGATCATGGTGACATTGTAGTTGCACTCGGTATCCATCAGATTCCTCAGTCCCAAACAGTCCACAACTCGGATGGCAGTCCCAAAGTAATCTTCCTTCTTCATCAGGTGATCAAAGTCAATAGCCTTCATGGGGCAAACCCTCTTCTTTTCTGACATGGCCAAATACACTTCCTTGAAGAGGATCTCCTGCTCATGCACCAGAAACAATTATCAATCTCCAGATCCCTAGGCTCAGCATAAAAGTCCGTCTTGTGCCACTCAATGAACTCAGACTTCCTCATATCACTGATCACAACCTGCACTGCCTTCTTCTTCTTGCGCTGCTGGTCAATCTGAGAGCGGCGTGAGGCCAAAGTCTCCTGGTCTGAATCAGAAACAAACTCGATGTCATCAGGGCGAGGAGTGCTGCGAGGAGGGCGAGAGGCCGCACGCTTGAAGCGACGACGAGATGAGGAACCACCTGCAGGAGAAGAATAGAAAGACGGGAAAGCATAGATAAGCACTCATGTCCGGTGGCTAAAAAAGCATAGCAGTGAGAAGAAAGTAAAAAGATGTTCAGGCTCAAGCCGGAAATTCCGGCCTCTGCACACCGGAAATTCCGGCCTTGTGCAGCGGGCGGAAATTCCGTTGAATCCGAACGAAATTGCTAAGTTACTTTCAAATCACTGCTAGGCTCGGAGAGATCTATCCTAAAGGAGCAGTTCCACCGAAGGAAACTAGCAAATACCATCTAAATCATCTAGGTTAAACGAATTTGAGTTCGTCC